>CAWUFW010003893.1:1306328-1689336 GCA_963921515.1 Calotriton arnoldi | reverse complement strand
GTCACCGCGTCCGTCCCCTGTGGGTCTCCTACAACTACCTGGGGTGGTTCTTGGGGGTCCCTCGATTTTAGATGCCCTAGACCTAGGTCTAGCAAACTAAGATTGTGATATTCGATTGTGCTAAACTTATTCTGATAATATTTGACTTGTACATATGTTCCTGACTTCTAATCTCATAAAGAGATTAGTAGAGAGTGTTTATTAATAAATACATATATATTTGATATATATACCTGTGTGGTGTCTTTTCATTTGGTGATTCAAGAGATTGTGTGGTAAAACAAGCTGCTTTACATTCCTTCAAGACTTAGCCTGAAGGCTGCTCTCCACAGCTACCACTAGGATAGCTTTCTATAAAGGTTGTCTTAAACCTATCTACCATAAGAGTCGAATTGTTCTGGTGCAAGGTGTCCACTTTAATTAGTGAACAGCATATGCCAGGCCAACTTCTCACACGGGCTGTATAGCCCCTGCGGCCCTAGCCGACCCCCACAGACTATGAAGCCTCCTTGGCACTGGAGCAAGTCCCCACCTCCAGCTGCTCATGTTGCCCATGACCCGGTCCTCTGGTTGGGGTGCAAGTAGGCCGGCAGAAATTAGACCTCTTACCTGAACCTGGGCTTACAAAGTGGGACTCGTGGCAACATTGGGCCAGGCCGCTGGTAGGGAGTAGGAGGAGCCAGGACACCTATTAGCATCAACTGAAGGAACTGGCAACAAAATGATGGGCACTATCACCTAGAGCAAACGCTTGTCACTCATAGAGCATCTGTCATAAGGTGAGTAACTGAGTGGTGTGGCACTGCCCTGAGTTGAAGGGCTAAATATGAACTACAATACTACCCCAATCCATCTCCGTTGCCCTCGAGGGTTTAGCACTCGCCCCTCTCACCCTTCACTTTTCTTGCTATGTGGCCAGAGCACTTAGGTAGAAGAAACAAAGCTGGTCAGGTCACAGAATCTAGTGGTGGGCTGCCTATCTTACTGCTCTCCTGCTTGTTACCTGCAGCACGATTCTAGCAGCGTTGTGTCTGGGACGCCAACTAAGGATGGGAGCTGCCCCTTCCCCCCCTTCCATTACCATTTGGTGCTGCGGGTACAGTCCCAAAATGGGGGAGGGGGCCAGGCACATGGCGCAAATACAAATAGCTTCAATACTGAGATGATGAGTCTTAATCCTTGAGTCAAAACTGGTCCATTCACTCCCCTCACATGCATCCAGGCACGCAGAGATCCAGATTGAGACTCCCCTGATTGGGACGCTGAGCAACAGTGGCTGCTCCACATGACCATGTCTATAAACTGCTGTAGTTGTTCATAAATCCCGCTAGCTCAGAGCTGTCCCTGGAAGTTGAAACTGGGAAAGCACAACCACTCGTGGTCCCCCTGCTCTTGCTGATACCCCTTCAGCATTTGTCTTGCTAGGGTGTCATACCCCTAGTGCCGGGAGCATCATGATGAAAGATAAATCAGCTTTCTCCAATGCCCAAACAAAAATGGGCAGGCATATCTCGCTGGCCTCACAGATGCCCATGCAGCTGAGCTGCCTGCACACTAGTCCATCTGCTCCAGTGCCATCTTCCACCCAAAAAATTCTATAGGCCATCCAGGAATCCCTAGCTGTGCTGTAAACCAAAACTTGTGAAGTATAAGTGGACGCCACACTTCTTCAACAAGATCTGTGTAATACAGTGGATAGGGTCTCTGAAGTGGAGGACCACATGGTCAGACTCAAAGACGTGGTCTCTGAAATCAGTTCAACTATCGGCCAACTTGTCACAGCATCCCAGACATTTAATGAGTGTGCTGAGGATGCACAGGACAAGGCAAGGAGAAACAATTTGCACCTTTAGGGCTTTCCTGAGGGGATAGAGAACACAGACCCAGAGAAATTTCTTGAAGAATGGATCGCCACCTGCCCGCCGGCAGCCAAACTCTCACCTTGCTTTATCCTGGAGAGGGCGCATAGATCTGTGCTGCAGAAGTCATCCCCTGGGGCTAACCCTCGCCCACTGATAGCTTACATCCTCAATTATAGTGACACAGATGCCATCCTTAAAGGGCCAAGGGCTGCATGTGAGCTATCCTACCAATTTAATTGTATCCGTGTGTTCCCCGATTACACCCAGGCAGTTGGGAAACAAAAGAAACCCTTTAATGCAGTCAAACAGAAGCTATGGGCGACAAACGTTAAATATATGCAGTACTTAATTTGAGCCAGTGGTTGCAGGTGGGGCCCCCTGGCGCTAATTTTTTGGGGCCAGCACTTATTTTTCCTCATCAAACTTTGATGAAGAGTCAGAGAGAAAAATACCAATGGGGAAAGAAGGAGGAAGAGAAAGGTGCAAAATGAGTGACAGAAAGAGAGCAGTGATGAAAAAGAACCTTAAAGAGTGAAATAAAAGGACTGAGTGTCTGCTGGTGGATTAAAGAGGTGTCATGTGGAATTAAGACTACAGACCCTTGCTATTTGTTACGCCAACACTTGAAAGTGCTGGTTGCATGCTTCTCGGCAACCTTTGGGCCCGGCACATATTCTTTTACAAAATAAGCAATGAGTATATGCTGCTTATGTTCCCTGCTAAGCTAAAAGTTATCTTTAACTCTCGCTCCTTCTTCTTCGACTCTCCAAGGACGGAGTGGGACTAGCATAAGAAAAAAAAGAACCGGCCTCTGCATCTTGACCAGTTGACTTAGGATGGGGCAGAGATGGATGGGGGGGAGTAGTGGGCAGTGGGCAGTGGCCAGTCGCAGAGGGGGCAGACGTACTCCGGGTGGAGTGGCTTCCTTCTCCAAGGGCTTTGACATCCAGACCTGACCCACAGCCACTGCCACGGGTCATCCCAGGAGTCCAGAACCTGTGGCCAGAAGGGCACCAACCCACTGAGTTATACTGACCACATCCCACTCATCGGGTGCTCAGGCTGCAAATTAGTTGCATATGTTGTGAGATCTTGTTTCTAAGCTTCCCCACTACTCTGCTTGACCAATAGCAGTTCTATAGGGGAACCTGTATTTTAGTTTCAGTACCTATATTTCAGTTAATAGGACCTGTTGGGGTGACAGATGCTTCTGGGGTGGAAGTATGGGGTGGGGGGAAGTTGGGGGATTTTGAAGGAAGTGACCCGAAACGTGCCACCCGGGTCACTCGCGACCGACCACCTCTCGGCCTTCCCAGAAATGAAGAGTCGGGATGACAGTGGAGAATACAATCTAATACTTTTATTAGTAAGTACACTGCAGTGGAGTCCGGTCTGACCAGCCTCACGGGATAGCTGTTGAGGGACTGACTTCAGGACCCTTGGTAACACAAAATAAGCTTTCCAACACCTCCCAAGTCCCGCCCCTAGTGGAAAAATACAGCTTGGGCAAAGGCTGAACAAAGAAGGCACAAAAGGATGAGCTACCACCTGCAGAATGGGTACACGTTATCAGGCTCCCAAGGTCATCTTGCTCGGTCTTAGCTCTCTCCAGTGTGGGAACATAACTACGACCAGGGATAGGCATGCGAAAGCAGAATAAACTATTCATTTAGTACATCTGGGTTTCAACCTTGAATACGATAAGAGGGAACAACTGAAAAGCAGCTTTCTGCTAAGGCAAGCAGAGAGGGGAACAGAGGCTGGGTTTCGATCACAACATATCATGGCGGCTACATGGCAGAAAATGGCATCTCAGATGCTAACTTTAGTCTGCACAATGTTAGAAGGAACTGGTCGCACACATTTGCAATAGCGATCAATATAAAATAGCTACATGAATGCTAACATAACACAGTATACAATATAGAGGATGGGGCAATGACACATTCAATTCTAACAGACCCTCCTTTTAGCATTCATAGCTAACTCTTTATTATTGCTATCAGGTAAGGGTCTTTACAATTCTAAGGGAAGGGGGAAGCAAATTGGTGGCTACAAAGGCAACAGTGAACCGTTCAGTTGATCATCAGCAAATGTCAGTTAGGCACACATATTAATACTCAAAAATGCCCTCATCTATATTCATTAAGTGGTGAACGACCTGTACCATCATAGTGGAAGGCGTAGCATTCTGTTCTTGGACTCTGGATTGGGGCGTTAACTTTTGTATAAAATAAGTGCAGCAGGCGGGAAGACAATTAATACACAGGCAACAAGTGAAGACAACACCTGCTATGGCTACTAAGAATAAGAGTATTTTCCAGCCCCAGGATGCTATCAGGCCGCAAAACCAGCTGGACAGGGACCAAGTACCATTCTCCAGATGGATATCAGATGCCAGTCTGTGTAGCTTTTGTATTGCTGCATAGACATTTGGAGCATGGTCCGGTATGTACACACAGCAACTACTACCGATGACGCGACAAGCCCCACCCCGATCAGCAAGGATGACGTCTAACACCATCCTGTTTTGAAGGGCAACAAGCCTCGTAGCCTGAAGCTCTGCCGTGATGTTGGTCAGTATTCCTGCTGTGGTATTGATAACCCCTTCTACAACCCTTGTAAGTCTGCGTATACTACGGCTGTTGTGCATGGGACCCCAGAATGGCAAAATAACCTTCATAGCATCTGTAAATTGCTGCAAGGTAGTGTCTGTCTGGTCTATATCCTTCGTGTCAAGAACCCTTCTAACTCTGGACAAATACAAGCTCCTGCGTTGTAACCTGTGGTCTTTGTGATAATTGGATGGCGCAATATACACGGGGAGCAAAAGGAAGGACACGTAACATACACCAGACCACCCCCTAGGAAGTCATACGTAAGCCTGGGATCCACAAACGAAATACACATTGTGGGGTGGAAGCAGTGGTGGACTACTAGTGGTATTCAAATCATAGGTATAGTTGCAAGTACTCTCTCCCACCGGAACCTTCCCAAAACCTTGGACACAGAAACTAGCTGTTGTATTAATTACTGGTACTGGCATTGCATATCCTGGGTAATGTTGCGCAATTGAAAGGACTTGAAATACTCAGTGACGTTAAAGTCCTGGAAGTCCATCATCTCATTCTGGAGCCAGGTTACATTCTTTTTGGCCTCATAAACCTTCATGCAGGCATCTGGGTGTAGAGTATCAGTAGTCCCATCCCTCCCCGGGGTAAATCCTTGGTGTGTCACTATATATCCCAATACGGCTTTATAGTCAAGGTATGTCATATTCATTGCATCAGCATGATAATGGATATACACCATGGTGAACAACTGAAACCAGGCTTCGCAGCTGGCCAGATAAGAGAATGGCAGTGACAGTAACAGATCATTCTTATGCATCACAGAAGGGAGTAAACCACAAACACAACAATTTGGGACATTGGTGGTATGGTGAGCCTGATGGAGCATCTGCAGAAAGACATTGTCGAGATAAGTCTGTCGGTGCCTTTCCTTATGAGGGGCCAAAGTGACAAATACATGTTCGGGGGGAACAGGAGTAGTGTCAATCAAGGAATGCACAGGAGGCCTTTCTTCGAGGAACCATATAATCCCTAGTGCTGCTACCAAAGCAACAAAAACTATTGTTAGAAACACTATCTTAGTTTTGGTGGGCAAGCTCGACCAAGTTGGGCTATTTTGCTTGAAGCGGGGTGCTGCTAAAGGCTGTTCTTCTTCCATGACAATACGGCCAAAGGGATATATTTTTATATATCAAGCTACCAGAGGAAGGCCCGTACTATGGAGCCAGGTATTACAAAAGAAAAAGAAAAATGAAAAATAAAAGCACACAGTTCAGTGTCCATATATTCTTATTGTTCGTCAACGATGGTGCTACTGAGCACTTCACGGTAGGGCTGTACGGTCACAACCCTTTCTGTCTCTTCGCTCAGGATAGGGCACCCTCCCTCCTGGGAAGATACCCCCCACTTATCCTGTCCAGTGTCTCAGACAATGCACCAATTTCCCTTTCCCTAACCTACCGTTGGTCCCACAGACAAGGTACATGGACCCTACTCTTCATCCATGAAGTCCATCCCTACTAATCTGACTTTTCCTTTGGTGCACTGTCCCACCGTTGAGGACGCAAATTGTACCTAGCCACTCCAGGCACTGTCTCATCACGGAAAAGGATCTTAAATTCAGAGGGGGCAGGGGACTGAGACTCAAGCTCCTGTGAGCCAGGTGGAGGAGAAACCTGGGCAGCCCTTATTTCTGGGGGGACCGCCTCATTCAAAGCAGCGTCGTTCTCCTCCTCTGTCTGTGCCCAGGTCAGTCGGGCATCAGAAAAAGGAACAAAATGTGGCACCTTCTCCGTCTCGTGGTCCCCTATGCCATCCAAGACCCATTTGTCGTAGGGGAGAGGCAGCGGAACTCGCCGGCATTGCGATGAGTGAATCCAGTGCTTCCGGCCGTCCACCTTCACTGCAGTCCGTGTGGCGAGATGGACTTGCAGAGGCCCCTTCCACCTCGGCTCCAAGCACCCCCTCCTCTGGTAGTTACGGACCAAAACAAAGTCGCCGGGCTGGATGCTGTGCCCTGGCCCCTCAGGCGTCAGTGGCAATGCCTCATGAATCTGTTGATGAATAGAACGCAAATTTTTTGTCAACTCGCATAAGTAATCTACAAGAAATGGGTATTCAATTTCAGAGAAGTGGCGGGGCCTGGGGACGCCCCAAACATTTGCAGGGCAGCCGAAAACAACTTCATATGGGGATAATCCTATTCTAGAATGAGCTGTCACCCTCGTGAACAATAGGGCAAGGGGTAACGCGTCTGGCCATTGCAATCCTGTGCTCTCCTTGATCTTTGCCAGCTTTAACTTGAGAGTACCATTGTACTTCTCAACTAAACCTGCTGACTGGGTGTGGTTTGCTGCATGGAATTTCTGCTTAATGTGCAGACCGTCGCACACCAGCTGAATGACTTATGCATTGAAGTGACTCCCGTTGTCACTCCAAATCAAACGGGGCAAGCCGAAGCGTGGGAAAAACTCCTTCAAAAGGGCCTTTGCCGTCGCTATGGCTGTGTTCTCTTTAGTGGGGTAAGCCTCAATCCACTTACTGAACGCACAAACAACCACCAGCACATACTTCAAGTTGTTAACTCGTTCCATTTCGATGTAATCCATCTGGAGAACCTCGAAAGGGAAGGAAGGGGTGCAAAATTACCAGGAGGTGTAGGGGTACCCTTCCCAGGATTATGCGTCAGGCAAACCATGCAGTGCTTCACTAGATGAGCAGCTACCTTAGGAATATTGTCATTTCGCCATACGGGATCCAGTAAATTACATATCCCTCTCGCACTAATATGGGCTGGGCCATGTGCCATTGTAACCACAGGGAATACATATGCATCTGGTAACATCCATCTTTGCTCAGTAATCGCCTTATGGGCACTACATTTCACTATTGCTAATCTCTTGGGGAGTGTCAGGGCTGATAAAAGCCTGTATATCAGAGGACCATGCTGTATCTTCGTACCATGGGAGGTCAGGAATCCCCTCTCTGCCCAGAGCCGCCCAAAATTATGGGCTACTCCGAACACATATTGGCTGTCAGTATAAATATTGACAGCCAACCCCTCACTTAGCTCACATGCTCGCAAAAGAGCAACCAACTCTGCAGCTTGTGCTGATTGGTAGGGAACACGGGATGTCTCAACTACAGTGCGCAGCGTAGTAATAGCATATGCTGCGGTGGTGGTGCCATCTGACAGTTTGAAACAAGAGCTATCGACATATAGTTCCCCTTGTGGATCAGATAAGGGAACGTCAGTCAGGTCTACCTGTCCCATCGTCTCCTCTTCCGTTCCAAATAAACAATCATGGACATCTGTGTCCTCGTTTTCCGAAGGGAGGGGTAGTAACGTGGCTGGGTTCAGAGTGGCACATCTTTTAATGGTGATGTGTGGCGCAAACAGAGTCAATTCATAGCCAGTCAGACGAGCACTGGTAAGGTGCTGCATCTTTGTCTTGTTCAGAAGTGTGTCCACAGCATGGAGTACCATTACTGTGAGATCAGTATTGAGGACAAGTCCTGACGATTGTCGGATAGAGACAGCCACGGCCGCGGCAGCTCTTAAACAGCTCGGGAGGGCTCTGGCGACAGTGTCAAGAAGGGCAGAGAAATAAGCACACGGCCTCTGCTTACCTCCAAAGGCTTGTGTTAACAAAGAAAGCGCACTTCCAGCCTTCTCGTGTACGTACAACACGAAAGGCTTCTGGTAATCTGGTGTACCATGCACAGGTGCAGAGCAAAGCGCAACATTTTATTGCTCAAAAGCTTGCTGACATTCATGCGTCCAGGGTAAGGGTTCATGCACATCCTTAGTCGTTAGGCGTAATAAAGGCTTTGTTAGTAAAGTGTAACCAGGTATCCAATGACGACAATACGAGGTGATGCCTATGAAAGCACGCACAGCCCTCTGAGTCACAGGGACGGGCATCTTAACAATGGCATCAACTCGCTCAGGTGTTAGCCTCCTTCCCTCCTTCGACAGTAGGTGACCTAAATAGGTGACCTCCTGTCGACAATATTGGAACTTGGAAAGGGACACTTTATGTCCGTACTGTGTCAAATGTAGCAATAATTTGACTGTGGCATCCTTGCAACCCTCTTCAGTATCGGAGGCCACCAAAAGGTCGTCCACATATTGCAATAATACATTACCTGAAGGGAGAGAGAGGGAATCCAACTGACTATTCAAGGCTTGACTATATATACTAGGACTTTCAGTATACCCCTGAGGAGCTCTACAGAATTGGAAACTCCGGCCCGCCAGGGTAAAACCAAAAAGGTGTCGGCTATTCGGATGAATGGGGATGCTAAAGAAAGCATTTTTCAAGTCAATCACAGAAAAGAATTTAGCTGTGGAAGGAATCATTGTTAAGAGAGCAGTAATGTCGGGTACCACCGGGAACTGAGGGACCACTATTTTGTTAACCTCCCGCAAATCAATCACAAAGCGATAGACATCAGGATGAGTATCAGCAGAATCCGAGGGTGTCTTTTTGAGGATGGGGAGAATAGGGCTATTACACACATTGGCAACTCTCTCCTCAACCACCCCCGATTTGATCAAATCCTGTATAATCTGCAACAAAGCCCGTTCCCCCACCTGCGGTATTTTGTACCGGGGAATACGAGGCAGCACGGCGTTGTCTTTAATCGTAATAGAGACCGGTGGTATCTGCAACAACCCCACGTCCGTATCTCCTGTTGCCCATAACGTGGGCGGCACATCTTTAAATTCAGCAGGAAGCGGTGCGTCTTTTGAAAAACACTGTTTTGTACTGGCCACATCTGGTCCTATTGACATGTAAACGCCATCTGGAGAACATGAAATTGTATCGTGCAACTTTTTCAACAAATCTAATCCCATTAGATTTTCTCCACAATTCGTTGTCAATAAGAATGGCGAGTCCACAGTGAAAGGGCCAATAGTTAGAGAGAGGGGTTCAGAAATGGGGCTCACAACCGGTACGCCTCAAAAACCTACCGAAACATTGTTATGGCCAGACAGAGCTGCCCCGGGGACCAGTGAACGAGAAACAGAGCTATTCATTGCACCTGTATCCACTAAAAATTTCTTGGCCGAACCATGCAAATCCGCCGTGACGTAAGGACCACGCTGATCTACAGGTATTTCAACTGGTCCCTCACCCTGTCCTTGGCTGTCCTAGTTATAGGACATCCCGGACACCTCGTCCAACTCATAATCATCGTGAAAGTACTGCCGTCCCCGAAGGTCATAAAAATAGTCCTGATCGGAGCGACCCCCCGAATATGTACCAGCCTGGACCTCCTCACGACCACTCTCGCCGGACACTCGCTCCGCCAGTGTCCCTCCTTTTTACAATACGCACACTGGTTCGGCCCCACAGGAACGTTGTTTCTGCCAGCGCCACGTGACCGCTGGGCCGGACCGGTGCCACGTCCCCTGCCGGACCCCCTCGCTGCCTGCTGCATTAGTACCTTAGTCTCAAACTCCTTATTCTTCTTCTCCACCTTTTCCTTCTCCTCATTTTCCCTATGCTCATAATACTGAGCCATACTCAGTATCACTGAGGGGTAGGAGGTAGTCCAGGTGCTCTCAGAAGCCTGCAGCCGAGCTGCGCTCTCGGGAAGCAGGTTCGTAACAAATCTATTAACGAACAACCGGACACCTCCTTCTACCGACAGATCCTGTCCACTGAAATCCAGAAACACCCCTTCAAACCGAGTGAAAACACACTTTCATCTTTCTTCTGACGACATGCCGCTAACTTATCCCAATTTACTCGTCTGGGTGGGATGAGAGAATGCATGTAAGTAATAATACGACTCGGCAAAGCTGGTATCTCAGCCTTAGGCTTTTCACCAGGCTTTCGCTCTTTATCCCATGCCCTAATCTCATTCCAAGTGTCACCCAACTCTACAACATGGTCCTGTGTATGCACCTGCCTCCATATGTCCACTGGTACCAACAACCCGAAAAACATCTCAATATCTGCCGGTGTCATCACCGTCGATGAGGCGGCCTCCGTTAATTCTTTGTAATATGCAGTTGGATTTTTCCTAGGGTCCGGCAGCTGACTCTTAAGGGCTAGCACCTCACTCCTTTTCCATGGAGTGTAAACCCATTGTTCCTGAAAGCGAGCCTCCACCCGTTGTTGAACTACAATATCCTGCGCATTACGCCGTTCTAGGATCTCGGGATGGAAAATAGGATGCACCTCCTTCATTGAGAATTGGGACACAGTCGTCGGTGTTTTCTGATGCAGCCTACCCCGATAACCAATCATCGTTGCAACATTACTAAAAACATCATTAGGGGCCATGTCAGTAGCATATATGCGGTCTCGAATGTCATAAATTATTTGGGGTGCTACACCACCAAAACACTGTTCCCACAACCCTATCAATGTAGCTGACGTATGCTTGAGGACATGCTGCTGTACAAACGGCTCAAAATCTTTCAACACACTCCACACGTCCTCTACACTGTAGATCGGACTCCGTGCCCACTGTGCAGCCTGGTCGGCGACCATCTTTTTCTCCTCATTTCCCACATCGAATCAGCACCCGCCCCATTTGTTCCCGTGCCGCAGCCCAATTCCCCTCATCCACCCCACGCACCGGTGTCCCAGCACCCAAAGATGCCGGGGATGAAATGTCTGGGAAAGACACAATAGATGAAGGGACAGGCACTAGTGTTAGTAATGACTGCGTTGAAGGTGTGAGAGAAGGGGGAGAAACATGAGCGGGGGCAGCAGACCCAGCAGAAGGACCTGCAGCTACTGCACTCGCAGCTTGCGAAGCCAGGGAGGAAACAGGCGGGGCCGTAGCGGAAGCAGCCGGATCAGAGGTAGAGGGGCCAGATGTAGAAACAGGAGGAGCAGAAGACTGAGATGTCGGAACAACAGGGTATACCCTCTGCGGGGCGTAGGGAGGTGGGGGCCGGGTTTTTAATAGTTCATCCACAAATGCGTCACCTTCCTCAAGGGCAACATAGGACTTATCACATTGTAATCGAAACTTCCTATCAGCACACTCTATACCTTTTTCTATTTTCTCTCTATTGTAGGCTACTGCTTTCTGAGTTACCGTTTGCATTTTTCCTCTCCTGGCCTCCTTCTCCGCTCGCATGCGCCTTTGCCTAGCTTCCTTCTGCCATACCTGGAGGGAATCAAACATCAACTGCCTACTTCTTCTGGCAAACAATTTATCCTGCAAATAGTTCAATTTCTGTTAATCAAAGGTACCTGTCGGTGGCCACTGAAGCTCAGCATTGTCCCTCGTATATTTGTGCCATAGTGTACTAAACATGATAGGGCCAATGCCGTGCTTGGTATACATGTCAAAATTCGGGGTGCCTTACGGAGGCGCCGGTTGTCTCTCCTCCAGCCGAGCTTCGGCAGAACAACAGCGGCATCCCAAGCACCATAGTTTGCTCAGACAAGGCATCTTAATATAAGACACATTCATTGTTCACACGAACAAATAACACACCAAACAAAGGAAATCCAAGAGGCAGCCTGCAGACTGCGCCAAGACCAAGACAGTCCGGAACCTGTACCAAGACAAGACAGTCCTGAGACTGTACCAAGACAAGACAGTCCAGAGACTGTACCAAAACAAGACAGTCCGGAGACTGTACCAAGACAAGAAGATAGGCTCTAGCCCCAGGCCTTTTCAAGAGTAAGTCAAATTCAGCAGGTGGCCTGGCAGAGCGTTCGCAAACGCCCTGTATCTCAAGAGTCCGCAGACCCACCAAGTTCAAACAAGCTAGGAATGGTCCTCAGACCATATTCAAGATTATTCAAGCTAGCGCCATATTTACCAAGAAGCAAGACAGACTCACCTGGTGCACGCAGGTCAAGCAAAGTTATTCTCCACCACTGACTCTTTGGAGCAAATGGTCAGATTCAAGGGTTGCGCCTTTTCAGGACCCCAGCCGGGATGACCGCTGGGCGAGGCACCGCCCGATCAGACAGGCGGAGCAGCTGCGAGAACTAAACTCTATCGTGTAGGGATCCCCGATCTGCCCATCCAACCTGACGCTGCCCCGTCCACAACACCCGATTGCGTTCGAGATGGGTCAGTCCGATGGAGTCCCTGTTCGGGCGCCAACTGAAGGAAGTGACCTGAAATGGGCCACCCGGGTCACTCGCGACCACCTCTCGGCCTTCCCAGAAATGAAGAGTCGGGATGACAGTGGAGAATACAATCTAATACTTTTATTAGTAAGTACACTGCAGTGGAGTCCGGTCTGACCAGCCTCACGGGATAGCTGTCGAGGGACTGACTTCAGGACCCTTGGTAACACAAAATAAGCTTTCCAACACCTCCCAAGTCCTGCCACTGGTGGAAAAATACAGCTTGGGCAAAGGCTGAACAAAGAAGGCACAGAAGGATGAGCTACCACCTGCAGAATGGGTACAGGTTATCAGGCTCCCAAGGTCATCTTGCTCGGTCTCAGCTCTCTCCAGTGTGGGAGCATAACTACGACCAGGGATAGGCATGCGAAAGCAGAATAAACTATTCATTTAGTACATCTGGGTTTCAACCTTGAATACGATAAGAGGGAACAACTGAAAAGCAGCTTTCTGCTGAGGCAAGCAGAGAGGGGCACAGAGGCCGGGTTTCGAACACAACATATCATGGCGGCTACATGGCAGAAAATGGCGTCCCAGATGCTAACTTTAGTCTGCACAATGTTAGAAGGAACTGGTCGCACACATTTGCAATAGCGATCAATATAAAATAGCTACATGAATGCTAACATAACACAGTATACAATATAGAGGATGGGGCAATGACACATTCAATTCTAACAATTTGGAATTTACAGTTTGGATGTTCAGTTTTTAACATTACTTTTCATTTTTAGGTTACAACCTATCTGTAGTCATATTCGTATGTCTCCCACTGCAAATGCATTGTAGTCATCAGCACTTGTTCCAGTTCGGTGGGATATCCCCACTCCACTGGATAACTCATCCCCCATAGCCTCCTATAATGTCATGTCAGGGAATGTAGACATTCTAAATGACCAGATCAAGAGGGGTGCTGTCCTTCGGTTTGCTAAATGGCTCAACCTAGCCGTGCTCTTTCTGCAAGAAACTCACCTTCTGAGCACATATTGTTCCTTCCTGGGCAGATTTGGATATGACAGAGTACTTAATGCAGGCCACACTAAGGGCCCCCGTGCGGTGGCTATACTGCTATAGAGTTTCTTCCTACTCCCTGTCTCCCAGATCATCACTGATGTCCAGGGCAGGTTTGTAGCCTTGGAGGGCATCATTTCATTTTCGCCTATGTCCCAGCTCAGCTCTCTAGACAGGCTCTGATTGCTCTTAGGAAGGTGTGTATGAAGCTGGCTCTGTATATACTATACCAAAGTGAGGTATAGTGTGCACAGAGTCCAGTGGAACCCAAAAGGTAGGCAGAGGTAAAGTAGATAGCACCTCACTCTCTATTTTTGGTAGTGTGGTCGAGCAGTAAGGCTTTATCAGAGGACAGTGTTGAGCATTTGTTGTACACACTCAGACAGCAAATGAATTCACACACTCAAAGACTGAACTTCAGACCAATTGTTTTTGTATAAAAATATTCTTTTTGTTATTTTATTTTCTAGAACCAAGCAAGCCTGGCACAGGTAAGCAATAAATACTTTACAGTAGTGGTGCAGTTTATAAATAGTTTGAATTGCAATTGTAAATGTACTTTGATTTGATTACAGTAGTGCTACTGATAATGCAATGCTTTTCAGAATACAGTACATATACTTTGTATAGGATTTTTAGTAGAATACCATGCAAGTTACTTTTCAGATTACTTTCCTTACACAGTACAGTATACCTGGATACTGCACTGGGACATTTCCTGTAAACAGGTAAGTAAAAGCGTTTTGGTTATTTAGTTACAGTTTTAAAGGATTTCTTAGATTTTCCAACTCCACACTTAGAAACTTTTCATAGAAAAACAGTCAATGTTATCCTATGGAGGAAAATAGTATTATTGGTTCAAAGGTAAGTACTTTGTTGTGGGAATTGGTATTCTGGGGTTCCCCAGGGTCAAGAATGCACTCTTGTTACACCCTCAGCGGCACTAGGGCGGCCGGGTGCAGAGTGCTGAGGCCCAATGTTATCCAATGGGGGATAGGGAGCCTCCGGTTGGTGGCTGCTGACGAGCAGGCCACTGAGTTGTGGGAGCAAAGCTCCTGGACTTAAGCTCAGGGCAAATGGGGGTTTAGGCCAGCACAAAAGATGCACCCTCAGCTGCACTGGGGCGGCCGGGTGCAGAGTGCTGTTTTGGCGTCGGAAGCCCTGTAGCTTTCAATGGGGAGTCTCCGGTTTGCAAAAGCACTGCAGGCTTGGGGACGAAGGTCTTCTGGGTGCGACCACCACTTGAAGAGGTAAGTTGGGATCTTGGGGGTTGGTTAGGCACTGTCGGTTGGGCCACCCAAGGCAGTGGGGTGTCGGGTGCAGGGGTACCTTTTAGGGTCGGATCTTCTTACCAGCTCCTGGTCGCGGTTGGGGGGACCTTCCGCTTTGAGGCTGCAGGCGTCGGCTGAAGGCTTGAGGCAGGTCAGGGGTCGCCGGGTCTTGGGTCAGGATCGCCGGGGAGACCTCCTCTTGGTGTTGGGCCACTCGAACTCGGGCCGTGGGCGTCGGGTGCAGAGTGGTGCAAACTCGTGGATCCTTGCGGAGCTGGAGTCTGTTGTTTGAACAAATCCGGTGTTCACAGGAGACAGAGTCTTTGGGATTGAAGGCAGGCAGGTCCTCCGGGTTTCTCGAGGTTGCTGGCTGCAGGACACACTGGGATTTCGCTGGAGTAGGTTCAAGGTGGGGACAGGCCGGTAGGGCTGGGGCCAAGTCAGTGGGCGTCCTCCTCTTGTTAGCTTCGGCACGGCTGTTCAGTCCTTCTTCTTTTATTCTTGTAGGTTCTTGTCTGCCTTCTTGGTTCAGGGCTGCCCCCTAAATACAGTATTTAGGGGGCTTTTAGGGGTCTCGAGGTCAGTAGCCAATGGGCTACTGACCTTAGGGTGACTACACCCTTAGTGTGCTTACCCCACGTGGGTGGGTGAGCACAATCCCTAATCCTGATTGGGGAGTGCCTGCCATCTGCAAGATGGTGGACACTGAAGAGTGGGCTTCACCTCGCCTCCCCCACCTGAGGGGTGGGGTTGGCAGAGGTGGGCACACCTTCTGGGCTGACTAATTTTTCCCGCCTGTGTTCCAGCCGAAAAGGAGAGGAGACAGGAAGGGGGCCTGCTCCTGATAGCAGGAGAGGCTGGGGGTCGCATTACAAAGGCTGCCAGGCCTTTGTAGCTCCCCTACCATGGATGGCTCTTCCTGGACTGGGGGAGGTGTGAACACCTCCGCCCAGGAAAGGCTTTGTTTCTGGGTTCAGGGAGCGAAGGTTCCCACCCTAGGGGTCCAGGAACATGTCTCGTGGTGGCAGGCTGGTGTGTACCAGTCAGGGAACCCACCAGAGGCTGGTCGTTTGTCAGGGGGCATCTCTAAGATGCCCTCTGAGTGCATTTTTCATTAAATCCCACACTAGCATCAGTGTGGGTTTAATGTGCTGAGAAGTTTGATACCAAACTTCTCAGTTTTCAGTGTAGCCATTATGGTGCTGTGGAGTTCGTAATGACAAACTCCCAGCACCATATACTCTTAATGGCAGCACTGCACTTACAATGTCTAAGAATGGACTTAGACACTGTAGGGGTACAGGGCTCATGCACCTGTACCCTCACCACTGGTATAGGGCACCCAGCTAGAGGGGTGACTGATCTATGCCAGGGCAGTGGGTTGTAGGCATGGCACACAGGGATGTGTGCCATGTCGACTCTTCACTTTGTTCTGCACCAAAACACGCAGTCTGCAAAGGCAGTGTGTGAGTGTAAAGGTACAGGGCCTCTAAGGGTGGCACAATAAGTGCTGCAGCCCTTAGAGGCCTTCCCTGGTCACAGTGCCCTGGGTACCTGTGGTACCATTTACCAGGGGCTGACCTGTGGCCAGAGAGTGCCAATTGGGTGTACAAGGTACAGTTTTGGGGAAAGAACACAGGCCCTAGGAACCTGATTGGAAGGGACCCAGGGCACATCAAGTCAAAGTGCATCAGTAGTCTGGCAAAAAGTGGGGGGGGGGGGTTACTGCAACAGAAACCCAGCTTCCTACAAGGTGTTAAAGGCTTTGCCAGATACTTCCACTATTATAGGGGGCACTGCAAAGCAATTATATGCCCAGAGATAGATACAACTGGAACCCGGGCTGCAGACTTCCAAGGATCTACTGCACTAGCAGACTGTGCAGATTCCTTGGGCTTGTGTGACGTATGGAGGGTCTACAACCATCAGGTCAAAGAATATATCCACATGTCAGCTGCCCAAAAACCAGTGGCCAGGATCCATATTCTCTGTCTCCCAGCCACTGGTGTACCACATACTTCCATGGCACACATTGTTCGCCGTGGAATATCAGACCATTGGGTAGTGATTACATTTGGGGCTCCCAAAAAGGGAGGCTGAACAGCTTGCATCTGGAGGATGCATACTTCTCTCAATACGTCCAACAGGAATGTTTGTCATATTGTGAACTCAACATAGGCTCTGTAACTTCACCTGAAACGGTTTGCTTTGTGGGGAAGACCACTTCGCGAGGCAAGGTAAAAGCCTACTTGTGGGGGAAAGTAAGGGAAAGCAACAGGGTCATCTCTGACTTAGAAACTGGAGTACTTAAACTTGAAAAAGAATCTCTCATTGATCATGATGAGGAATTGCAGTGTCTATTAAGTGCTGACACAGTCTCTTTGCAACAATTCTGCCTTAACGAAGCCAAGCGGACCTGGATCGTTTTTACCAGGCAGCGGTACATAAAATTGGGGACAGGTCTAGCAAACTACTTGACTTGCTAGCTACTAAGCATATGACCTCTATTTTGATCCCACATATCACAGTTCCCATTAGAAATATGCTTGAACTTGCCGCTGATTCCTGCTTACCTTTGAGGCATACTACCACTTCCTTTATGCACGCCGAGACCAGTCAACTCAGGAGCGCTCTACATCACTCAACACTGATCTCCCTCTGGCAGTTCTTGGGCCTCAGGACAGAGAACTGCTGGACCATCTGATTAAAGTGGAAGAAATTGAGGAGGCCGTATGCAGTGTGTCCACAGGTAAGACTATTTGTCCGGAAAGCTTACCGCTATTTTAAATTTATTTCAAATTATTTTTTCATCTAAATCACTACTCGCCCCCACCTACTAGCTATATTTCAAGAAGCAATGACGAAGGGGGCTTTGCCACCTGGACTAGACCTGGCAACAATTGTGGTAGAGCCAAAGCCTAGGCGCCCACTGGAGCTATGCCCCTGGTATCGCCCGATATCCCTCATAAACACTGAAAGCAAGCTCTTCGCAAAAACCTTAGCTAAGAGACAGGTATAGTCATTACACTCTTTTTTTTTTTTATATATTTTTTTTTTTTTTGAAAAATAAGACAAACTTCAAACAAAGCATGAATACATGATGCACCATTGATGACAAATCACAGTGACAAAAATGGCAGTTGTAAAAACAAAATATCTGTCTCAGTGGAATCCACGGAGGGGTCCGAGCCACCCAGGGATAAAAAATAAAGAGTCATGGTTACACTGCTCATGACTACAAGTATTAGGAACCAACATTACATCATTCAAGGCTCTTTTCCCACTTCTCCAGACTGCATTCCCCCTGCCTCTACCTCCCCCACCACTTCCAGGCCATAGTACTTGATCCATGGTGCCCATATCTTCCGGAACTTCCGAGGGCAGCCCCTGGCCTTGTATGTCACTTGCTCCGCCACCATGTACAAATCAAGACATGCCCTCCACTCTTTCAATGTTGGTATTTGAGGGGCCCCCCAGTATTTCGCTATATCCCGTTTTGCCACCACTAGCCCCACATTGGCCAGTATAAGTTTACGTCGTGGGATATCCACATCGGTCGGAATTCCCAAAAGGAGAAACCTTGGTTCCAAGTCTATTTGGACTTCTAATATGGCATTTAGCTCTCTCACAATCCTATCCCAATAAATCTGAATCTCAGTGCATTCCCAAAGGGTATGTATGTATGAAGCACATTCTGTACGACATCTAAGACAATCTGGGCTTTCAGCTCTCCCTATTGCATGTAATTTTGCTCTAGCAAAATAAACTCGGTGTAGGATTTTGTATTGAATAAGCTGCAGCCGTAATTTGATTGCCACTTCGCGTGGGTGCATAAGAGCGGCCTCCCAGTCTATGTCTTCCATTACACCAGTGGTCTTTTCCCATTGCGCCCGTAGTGGACCCAATTTATCAGGCATGTTATTGAGTATTGTTTTATAGGTGTACGAAATGGCTTTAGTAGAGATCTCTTCTTGGAGGAGTCGGCCTTCTAGTGGGGCATATTCCGGTAGCATCTCCTTATCTAACCCCTCGGCTGCCCATGCATGTTTCAAGCGGAGATATGCGTATGCCTGTGTGTCGTGGTGCTGGTATCTAGCTTGAAGTGTACCAAATGAAGCCAACACACCCTGCTCCAGGACATCTCCTAGTTTAGAGATGCCAATTAAGTCCCATTGCCTAAAGCCGTTCAGTTTCCCTATCTCAAGTAGCCGTGTCCCCTCCCACAAAGGGGTCTCCCTGGTACATGTGTGGTCCCACCCCATCTGTCTCTCAGCCCCTTTCCATGCCTCAAGCGTCCTCTGGGTTGCCTGGAGTAGTCGACTACATCCCTTACCTCCATAAATATAGTGAAGATATGTACGGTTTCTAAATTGTAACCTTTCCAATCTATATGCCGGGTGGTCTCCTGGCGCATGAATCCATTCATTGATGGCAATGAGGTGGGAAGCCCTATAGTATGCCCTAATATCCGGAAGGGCCAAACCCCCGTTATATGGATTTCTCTGTAGAGTTTGGAGTGCAATACGCGGATGAGCCCCATCCCATATGAGTAAACGCAGTTCATTATCAATATCTTTGAACATTGTGTCTGGAATCTTGGTGTAAGTATTTTGCAGTACAGAGAGCAATTGGGGAAGAGTAACCATTTTATACATGGCGGCTCTCCCCATTAGGGTCAGGGGGAGTCTCCTCCACCTCTTAACATCCGCCTGAAAATTAAGGAGTACCCGCCTAATATTATGAGCTAGGCTAGTGGCCACCTCCGTTGTAATATAACGACCAAGGTAGGTAAATCCCTCTGTCGCCCAACGCAAACAACTAGGGTATCTCTGGGGCTCTACCCTTCCCCCCACTGCGTATAAAGTAGATTTGGTCCAGTTGATTCTATATCCTGCATGACTCCCATAGTCCTCAACAACCTGTAAGATTCGGGGAAGTGTCTCCGCCGGGTTCGTTACATATAACAGAATATCATCTGCATACAAAGATATGCGTTCTGCGTCTAATAGCTGGGAGTCATCTACAAAACCACCCAACCCTGGGAGGTCTCTAATCACACAGGCCAATGGTTCCAGAATAAGAGCGAACAATAAGGGGGAAAGGGGACAGCCCTGTCTAGTCCCCCTTTGGATCGGCCAGGTCTCGGAGAGAACTCCATTAACCCTAACCCTCGCCTCAGGTCCTTTGTAAAGTAACTCTACCCAATCTCTAAACCCCGGACCAAATCCACATTTTTCCAGAACATGCCTCATAAAGGGCCAATGGACGGTGTCAAATGCTTTTTCAGCGTCTAGCGAGAGGAGCAGATGGGCCTCCTCCCTGTCACGAACTACATCCATCCAATTGGCCACTCTGTGTAAGTTATAACGCGTGGCCCATTTCGGCATGAAACCAGACTGGTCCCCGTGGATCAGTGAGGTAATAACAGTTACAAGACGTGTCGCAAGAACAGTGGCCAGAATTTTAGTTTCAATATTTAATAAAGAGATGGGGCGGTATGACCCACAGTCATCCGGGGCTTTCCCTGCTTTTGGAATCACCACCACCGTTGCCACTCTAAGGTCTGTCGGGAGTATCCCCTCACTCTTAGCTGCCACAAACATCTTAAGCAGATATGGAGCCAGTAAAGTACTGTATGCTTTAAAGAATTCCCCTGGGAGGCCATTAAGGCCTGGGGTTTTCCCCGCTTTCAGTTTACCAATAGCCTCCGTCACTTCCGCTAGAGTGATATCTTCCTCCAGCCTGTCCCGCTCATCTTGGGCGAGGCAGGGGAGTTTAACCCCAGCAAGGTACTAGGCTATTTGCACCTCACTTGTCTGTGTCTGGTTTGCATAAAGTGCTGAGTAATATCGGGCAAAAGCCCCTACTATGTCCTGTGGTGTAGTGTAAGTCTGGCCCTGTTCCGTAATGGATGCAACCCACCGCGACTCTTGTTCCTTTCTGTCCAACCATGCCAACAATTTACCCGTTCGATCCCCCGTCTCATATAGCCTATGCTGTACTGCAAGTTGATGTGCCCGCGTCTCGTTAGTGACCAATGCTTGATATTCCCGCTTAGTAATGTCGATTTGACGGAGAGTATGTGTATTGGATGGAGTAACATCCCCCCTTTCAAGATCTACAAGTCTACGTTCCAAATCTAAAATCTCCTGAAGATCCTGCCTCTTTTTATGGGCAATGAGGTTTTGGGCTCTGTCGCGTATCACTGTTTTAAAGGCCTCCCATAGTGTGACAGGTGATTGCACTGAACCATCATTTTCTGTAAAATAGAGCTCGGTGTCTACCCTAAGTTCTTTGGACACCGAATCATCTTTCAGTGCCCAAGCATTCAGTCTCCACGTTGTGCCAGAACCTTTCCGTTTCTCCCTCACCCGTAAGTAAAGCGACGAATGGTCCGAAATGCCTCTAGCCAAGTATTCCGACTCCTCCACTTGCTCGACCTCGCCAGCTGGAGCAAAGAGATAATCCAACCTTGAAAACACCCTGTGGGCCCCGGAAAAATATGAGTATGTACGTGTAAATGGGTGATGGCGTCTCCAGAGATCAGTGAGGCCTAATGTTTTCTGAAACCTCGCTAATGCAGTCGTTTCATGCTGTCCTGGTCTCGTCACCGTACGATCCAAGAAGGGATCAAGCACATCATTAAAGTCGCCCCCAATGATATGTGTAGCGGGGCCGGATTGTAAAAGAAGGTCTGTCAATTTATCTAGTGTGCGTTGTTGGAAGCGAGGGGGCGCATAGACACTACATATAAACCAAGGTGTGTGATTCCAGGTGCCCTGGACTGCCACATATGTACCATCTGGATCGTCCCATCGTCGGTTGACTCGGAAGGGGGGAGATTTTTTAATAAGGATTGCCACCCCTCTCGAACCTCGGGTGATTCCTGCGTGTGCCAGGGTGGTCTATTGCCCCCTACCTAAGAAGGAGCAGTGTGGACCCATCAAGTGTGTTTCCTGTAACAATATAATATCTGGTTTAAGCCTTTTAAGGTAACCAGAGACTAAGCCTCTTTTGATTTTGTTCCCTAACCCATTTACGTTCCACGTCATCACAGTGTATCCATCCATAACCATTGCAAAGGAAAGGCTAAAATTCTCTGTGTCCTCCCGGGACCCCATCCATCGTGTAGACAGTGCCAATGTGTCTCAGTGTCAGTATTCATGCATGTCAACTGAACAAAAAACATCTGAACAAAATTACCCTCCCCTCCACTCAAGAAACAGAAAGCAGAACATTGAATTGTATCCATTGTATCCCCCCCACCCCACGCTCTGCAGGCACCCCCACCACCCCAATTTCGTCAACGTGACAACACTGGTGTAGGTAAACCACTCAGAGGTCTGTAGCCCTCCCCCCGTCCCTTACTCACTTAACGCAGAACAAAAATAACAGCCCACTGTACACCTCTCTCTCTCGTGACAAAGGTTCCGAATGTCTATCAAATCACAGGAACTGTACAGTGTCTCGAGGAGGGCGTCTGGCCCCAAGTCATCATTCCTCCTCGCTATTGTTCAAAGGCTGCTGGAGAGAAAAGTTTTCGCCCGGAGGGGTCGAGCCCATGGCCTTCAAATGCTGAATTTGCTCCAGAAGCGGATGCGCATCATCCACCACCATGGACTCCGGCATGTCTGACTCATCAGAGTCTCCGTTACCACTCGATCTCTGCGAGGTTTTAGACATACATTCCAGTGCCGTATCATCATCTGAGTCCGAGTTATTAGTCTTCTGGTCCCTGAGCCTCAGGGATCTCGCCGGTGTAGCCTTGACGGAAGTCTGACGTCTAGGCATTCGTCTCCTTTGCTTCTCATTAGGCTGTTCCCAACTAGGACCCGGCAACTTATCAGTAGGCAGGGGAGCAGAGGAAGGCGACCCACGCCGCAAGCGAGGCCGTTCTTCAATCCAGGACCAAGCATCCTCTGGAGTCTGGAAGAAATGCGTGTTGTTCTGAAAAATAACTTTAAGTTTGGCAGGAAATAGCAGCATATATTGGATCCCAAGAGCACGCAGTTTCACTTTTACAGAATCAAAGGTGCGCCGCTGTTTTTGAACGTCTCGAGAATAATCAGGGAACACCATCACTTTTGAGTTTTCATATTTGATCTCACCTTTCTTCCGCAGCTCCCTGAGTATTAAGTCTCTATCTTGAAAGTTCAAGAAGTGAGCTATCAGCGGCCGAGGAGGAGCCCCCGGCGGCGGTCGGACCCCAGGCATTCTATGTGCTCTTTCTATAACAAAGCATGGTGAAAACTGTGTCTCCGGAAGAGTATTCTTGAGAAAAGTCAATAGGAAATGTCCCGGATCAGCGCGCTCCGCATTCTCCGGAAAGCCTATAAAACGCAGGTTATTCCGGCGGGCTCTGTTTTCAGCATCATCAACTCTCCAAGCCACATCCCTCACCATTGCCATAAGTCCAGCCACTTCTTTACTTGTGGTCCGTGAGGTGTCTTCGAGCTCCGAGACACGCTGTTCAACCCCTGTCACTCTTTCAGAGACTTTACGCAGGTCCTGGCGCAGAAAGGAAACCTCCGTCTGTACCTCCGCCAACTTGCCTGCCAGGCTTTCTCGTGACGCATGGATTGCCTGTAGTATCGCATCTGTGTCCGGTCGAGAGGGTATACCTCCCTCCGCCCCTGCGGGTGCCGAGATGACTTTCGCAAATCGATCCAGTTTCCCTTGTTTAGTAGTTTTAGGCTCCCTATCTTTTGCCATCTTGGCTGAACTATCGACAGGCCCTTCGAAGCATAAGCTAGCGGGCCGGTAGCGCCCCCTTAAATCGGGATAGAATCACACAGGCATGCCAGTTGCTTGGGCAGCCTGTAAAACCAAACCAAGATCTGCTCCGCTCCCCTTGCAAGGCGTGGCGTCAGAATAGTGGCAACTAGAACATCCCCAAAAACCACGCCACCGCACGACTGGCCCACTTCCAAATTGCACCTCTGATCCAGGAATACTCAGCCCTGTATTACAGTCCACTAGGGGGAGGTCCAGTTGTATACGACCCAGAGCACCCCGTCCAATTACAGCACTACAAGGGCCTAGACTCAAGTGATTATTTACACCGTGCACCGGCAAGGTAAGTCCATGGGTGAGTCCCCTTCATTCATCCCTTCATTGCAGCAGGGGACGCAGGGAGCCGAGCGTCTGCAGTGACAGCACCGCCACGCCAGCGGAGGGAATCCACAGTGCAACCACCTCACCTCACCTCACCACAGCAGAGGAGCAGGGCAGTACTCGATGAAAGGCTCCCCCATCACCACCAAGGCAACGGACAAGTCACAAACGTGTGCCAGCACTGTTGTATCGTTTTGCCCTGGGGGAGTGAAACAGGAGACACAAGGAGCTAGGCGTCTCACCCCGCATGTACCCTCTTTTCTTTGCTCAGCACCTGCAAGGTCCCCTATTGCAGCTACCAGCTGTCTGTTGTATCACCGCAATAGGTGGGCAGAGCAGTGTCCAGTAACAATCTCCCCCCCCCCAAGCCAGGACAATGTGAGTCTCAGAAGGGTATCCCTGTATCAGTACACAGTCACTCAAAGGCAGGAGGCACAGGGAGCTGGCCGTCTCACCCCGCAGGCTCCCTCCTCCTCGCAGTCGGCACCCGCAGGTCTCAACAGCGGGTGCTGTGACCACAAACCTCTGCCAGTCTATGAAAAAAAGGGGGGGGGAACCCATCTCACCCCTCCAACAATTGCCTGTGTCCTCCTCGGCGCTGCCGCACCGGTCACCAGATCTGGCCAGACAGCCGCTGGCCTCCACGCGTATCACTGCCGCAGAGGGCCCGGCCGGGTCGCGGCGCGGAACGCCCTCACTGCAACCCGCACTCAACCAGGCCCACCACTGGCTGGCAGAATCAAGGCTCCGTGGGGCTCCCTCCTTCTCACAAGCGGCACCCGCAGGTCTCAGCAGCGGGTGCCGCGGCCACAAATCTCCGTTGCACTTCAGCGGGGGGGCCTCCCACACCGTCCACGGCCTCTTGCAGGTCTCGGCACCGCCGCGCCGACCACGCAACCAGCACTCACTCGGGCTCACCACCGGCAGGTAGAACTGGGGCTCCGCAAGGCTCCCTTCTCTCAACAAGCGGCACCCGCAGGTCTCAACAGCGGGCGACGCAGCCGCGAGTCTCCATCACGCTGCAGCGCGCAGCGGGGGGGGGGCTCCCACTTCACCAGCGGCCTCCTGCCCATCACTGCGCCACCGCGCCGATCTCCCAGGGCAGCCACCAACCTCCCGTCACACCGCCACAGCGGAGGGCCCAGGCGGATCACGACGGCGTCCCTCTTCACCGCAGTGGGCACCAGTCCAGCCTCGCCAACAGTACGGCCGAGAGCTCCGGTCCTCAGCCGCGATCAGTCCGCCCCGGCCGCCATCTTGAGAGACTGCGGGCCGGCTGCCACGCCGAAGAAGTCGCAGCCTCGGGCAAATAAACACCTCCGGACTCTTCACCAGACTCGTCTCAGCGTCCAGACATCTTCCAATCACCGGCACAGGTAAAATAAAGCAAGGAGGAACAGGATAAGTACAGGATTTAGTACGGGGCCAGCGGAGCTCGCGACAAACGCAGCTACCCGGCCATGGTGCTGGCCACGCCCCTAGTCATTACACTCTTGACCCATCCGGATCAATGTGGTTTCATCCCCCAGAGCAGCACCCTTCTTGGTGTCTGTAAAGTACATATTGCTTTTGCACAGGGCCATTCTTCCAGGCAGCCTTGTGCTCATATGTTCATAGACTTTGAAAAAGTATTCAATACTCTTCATTGGTCTTTTCTTTTTGGGGTGCTACTGCGTATGGGATTTGGACAGCGTTTCATATCCTATGTGAAAGTACTGAATGCCCATCCCAAGGCGCAAGTTAAAGTAAATGGCATTCTATCACCTCAATTTCCAATATGTAGTGGGACTAGACAGGGTTCACCCTGCCCCCACTTCTCTTTGCCATGGTGATGATGCCTCTGGCAACCCAGGTCAGGGGTGACTCCCATGTGAAGGGACTTTAGACTGGGAAGGACACAGAGGATCGTACACAACTTTATGCTGATGATGTACTCATATTCTGGCCGCCCTCAGACTTCGGACCCCAAACTTGTCACTGTGTTAGATTTATATGGCATCGTCTCTGCCAATTGGAAGTCCCTCTTCTACGTTCACAAACTTAGTTCAATTTATCTCCACTATAGGTTAAGCCTCGGAGGGACCTCAGAAGGTGGTTGAAACTCCCACTAACTATTCTGGGGAGGATAGCCCTCCTTAAGAATGGTGGTCCTACCAAGATTCCTAAACCCCTTACAAAATTTCCCACTTCTAATCCCACAGGCTTTGTTCACTGCCATACGTGACAGAATACGAGCTTTCTGATGGGCGAATCAGGCCTCATGGATTGCAGATGAGAAATGAATGCAATCAACATTTGATGGGTGGTTGGGCATGGTGCATCTTTAGCTCAACTACTGGGCCTCACAAATACTGGTCCTAAATGGCCCACTTTATGAAGGCTTTGAAGACCCTGCTTTCGATAAGAAATATCTCCTTAGCCATAACAATATTATCGAGTTGTTGGTTAGATCCCTAGTCATCTCCCAGGGGTAATAAAAGTAACTTTGCTGGCGAGCTGCACTGCGCTGGATCAAAAGGTATAAGAACCCCATGTATAAGACCCCCTTTTGGCATGGTACCTGGCTCGTACACAGCGCCCAACTGTCAGGCTTTGAGAAGTGGGACCTTTTTGGGATAGTAGGCCTTCTTGACTGATCCGCCAGAATTTAACCCACTCGAAGCTAAGCTAAGCTCTGGTCCAAATGGGAAGGGAGGGTTCTCACAACTAAACAAATCACTCATTACTAATGCACCTGACAGATTCATAGCCCTCAGGGAGCAGTAGGAGAGATGGGTGGGTCCCATGAAGGAATGTGAGTGGAAGGATACAAAAATGTCCCCATGTTAGCTGGTGATGTCCTCCCTACTGCACTCATTCAGCTCACCTACCTACACTTTATATATTTCACCCTCCGTGGGTTATTGCACGCTGGTAGGCTCCCTACACCATCCTGCTTCCGGTGTGGCATCTGTGACAGCCACTTCTTCCATAAGGTCTGGAACTGCCCCCATCATAACAAAGTACTGGACCAGGGTGCTCACCACCCTCTCCCAAATAATTTGCAGACCAGTGGGTCACTTACCCCGACTTAACCTCTTAAGTATCCTTGAGGATCTAAGGGAGCAAGAAGTGAGCGCACCCTATTAGGAATTGGCTCTGTAATTGCTAAAAGAGTTTTTGCACTTCATTTGGTACTCGACAAAAACTTCGCCTCCAGCGGAGTGGTGGACCGCCATGGACTTTTGAATGCAAATGAAGGAGCCCATTTCTAAGGCCAGAGGGAACACTCCTAAGTATCGGAAAATTTGGGCAGTATAATTACACTCATCAATACTATGACTACAATGTATGCAATGTTATTATTATTGTTTATTAAAACTTGGTTTAATTTTTTTAAAAATGGCAATGCAAGTCACCTCAGAGTTCCATGACCTGATAAACTAACTCGACCTATGCTGAACAATGTCAAACATTCACCACAGTACAGAGATCTGGACCTCAGTCCATTGTTTTTTTGCTCACCATGCCATTCCAGTTTGGACCTAGCCATATGCAAATCAGTCTTGACCCTGCTCCCCATGGGACCAGTCTAACCCAAACTGCCAGGCCAGCTCCTCACTGGACCGGAAACAAGCATCCTTGGAACAGTTTTGGATTTACCCCCTTCATCAGCCAGGCTAGCTTGAAACCAGAGGCACAGCGAGCAAGGAACCCAGGTCTGGGCATACCCATCCCACTTAGGGCGAAAAATGCTACACAAACAAATGATGGACGGAATGCTGAACAAATAAAACATTCACCTACAGTCAAGAGATCTGGGTTAAATCCATTGTTCTTTTGCTCACCATGCCAGTGGCGTAACGATAGCCCCCATAGCCCCCCGGTGCGGGGGAGCCGAGCTGCAGGAGGCCCCCTTCAGGACTGTGCACGGGCCCCTGGCCTGAGAGCTCCTTACTGTGTCCGGAGTGTGGGGGCCCTCTCTCTGTAGTTTGAAGGGGCCCCCCTTAAGTTTTGTTACGCCACTGCACCATGCCACCCCAGTTTGGACACAGCCATATGCAAATCAGTCCTAGGATGCGTGTTTCCGGTCCAGGGAGGACCTGGCCTGGCAGTTCGAGCTGGACTTTTCCCATGTGCACTTTGAAGTGCGTGGCCACCACTACTCCAGTCCTCCTGCTGCCAATCAGCAGCAGACGACATGCCTTCCTGGTTCGGAGACAGGCTGGCAACTGTGGCGCACCTTGATTACAAATAATTTCATTGCCATTTTATTTTTTAACACTTCGCGCACCACTGCTGGTGTCCTTAAAGGTCGAATTTTTTTTTAAAAACCATTATATAATGTAATATAAGATTACAAAAATATCTTAATTCTTTGATTTGATGTAAGTTTTGTCATACCTTACATCTCAATGAACATGTATGACTAAAAAACAAAATACACAAATTTCACAAATAGAAAATTGTAAACATAGCTTTGAATGACAAAACGGCTTGTTCCAAGCAGTTGCAGCATGGCTTAATCCAATGCATTCTGTGACTGCCTTTACAAGTATGCCACTTGCTTAAAGAAAAAGACACAATAAACAGCTTGTTTTTACCCCTCCTCTCAAGCTATCTGCAATTTATCTGGGGATGCTACAGCACCTGCTGTACCCCTACTTCCAGTGTCACTTATTCAATGCACAAGTTGGGAAACTATTAAAAATTCCCAGACCTGTAGCTACACAGGGTGAGTTTGCTATTTTCTATTTGTTGGCGCCCCCTTGTGTAAATTCAAGTTCTATGAAACTCCTAAATGGCCAGAGAGATTGAACTGGTTTCTTCAGTGATTTCAGTGAATGAGTTTTGAAAATCAAAATAAATGCCTTTATTGAGGAGAGCAGAGCTTTATAAAGGAAAGCAGGAAAACATTTCCTCATTTTTAGGTTGAAGGCCACAGCTGTCTGGCTGCAAAGACATATTGGGAACATTTTAACAGTTTACCTAGGTATGCATTCCCCTCATTACTTACTATCCGCTTTGTGTTTTGTCCCTTACTTTTGATTGCTTTCTATTCCCTGGCATTATTTGCTTTGTGCCCTGAGACGCTTACCTCAAAACCTGTGTGCTTATACACTACCGGGCGCCCGCAGAGGGGTGTGGCCGCACTGGGGACGTTGGGGCGATCTTTCTCAAGCCTGAGGTGAGTCCATTGGGACTCCTTGCTTCCTTCTTACGTAGTTGGCGATGTTGTTGACGAGATGCGGAGCGTGTTCTCTGACTCACGTGGCGACTGATGGCACCCGAGTCTGTCCCTCAGCGTTACCTCCGTGGTTGCGCTTTGGGGGTCAGACTGAGGGGATTACATTGGCTACTGTGGGCTCGGTAAAATATCACGAACGCTCCTCATTAGCATCGACCCTAACTCCTGGGGTGCTTTAGCCTTGAACGTACCACATCGCATTGAGCTCCTTACGAACTCTACCAATCATGATATAAACATTTCTTTATATCTCCCACTTTTCCAAGGACACTGCACTATTCAGTGTTAATACCTGCCGGAAACCGACGAAACAATAATCTGACTCTAATGGGGTGAGTTCTCTTAACACACGCAGCATTTGTACCAGCAGGGCTGCCTTTTTATGCTGCTTTTAAACGCTGCTTCAAATCGCCTTGTGCATGATCACAACCACCCTGAGTGATGCATGCCTTTTATCACTTATGTTTATTATTTGAACACGAGATCAGTATAGTAGGTTTCTGCAATGTTCTGATATATCTCTATGCTCCCCTTTTCCCTACAGGTTGATGTCGTAGATCTGCAGGTACCACTTTTTAGGGTGCTGTAATGGTGGTCACTTAGTTAATTGATTAGGGACCACTACCAAAAGTGTGGATAGATCTTGCATCGGTCCTGAAGAATTGCCTTCGAATAGAAACAATGGCAAGAAACATGTTGACCCCGATAGCGCTCGTCCCCGTGACCTTATAACAGGGGTGCGCAATATTCACGTTTTTAACCAGGAGAGTGGCCACTATCATTAAAATAGTTCTAGGTGGACCACTACCTCCTGTTTTAGCCCCACTTCTATACTTTCTACATCTACACTCACTAGGGCCCTCACACGCACTGCACCTTACGGCATAAGGAAAAAAGATCTCCGCTAAAAGGCCCCGACAAGGGCGCCGATCGGATATTGCAGCGCCGACCCGATAAGGAGCAGACCCGATGATGAAGCAAGACACCCCACTGATGGGGGGTGTGTGAGGGTCCTTTTCCGAAAGGAGGAAACCTCCTCCTGCTTCTAGTGTGTACTTCTGAACACACTACTTACACATCAACCGACAGTGTTCACTAGGAACTGCATACCATTCTGTTTTTGTTTTTATTATTTGCTTTAGCCCATCCATCTTGTCTTTGTCCCTTTTGTGGAGCATAGCCTGTTTACCACCTGTCTGATTAGCTCCTTCTATTCTCTTCTCAGGAACTATTTTTTTCTTTTTTTCTAGAGCACTCCATGAGAGTGCATGTGTTTTCCAGCTTTCTTCCTGGCGTGCTTCTCTGCCCACTTCCAGCGCTCCACGTTTTTTTTCTCCAATGTTCTGCTCTCACCCACCCTCTGTTGCTATTTGCTTTTTCCTCCCTGCACACCCTTTATTGCCACTTGCTTACCCCCACCCTGATGCCATTGTGCTCTTACTATTGCCATCCCACCCTCTCTGCCTGTTGTGCTTTTGCCCGCACCCTCCCACCCTCTGTGCCCATTGCACTCCTCTGCAACCCTCCCCCTGCTCCTGTTTCTCTGTCGCCTGTGTCTTTCTCCCCCAGCCTGCACTCTCTCCTTGCTGCTTTGTTACCTGCCTGCTCCCCACACCAACACGCTTCCCAGTTTAAAAAAATGCTTTTTAGCAAAACATTAAAAAAGCGCTTTTGGTGCTACCTTTTATTGACTGATCAATCTCAGATTGGTAAATTAAAAGAAAGAAAATGCTTGCCTCATTTTGTAGGTGTGCATGTGTGTTACTGCGCACCTACAAAATGACTCAGGGCCGTACCGTTGAGCTTTTTTTTTTTTTAGCTATGTTGCATAGCAACCGTAGTGCTGTACAGCATGGCTAAAACTCATTAGCAAAGCAAATAGGTCTCACAGGCAGTGCTTGAAATGGAAAAATAGAAGTGCAGGTACTCTGTACCAGAGTACCTGCCTGTAGTCGCTGCTCCTGCAGGTAAGCGCGGTGGGGCAGGGGAGGGGGGACGGAGGAGGGGGGAGTCGACAGACGACGGAATAGGAATAAATAAATAAATAAATAAATCCTATTCCGCCGTTTGTAGACTTCCCCCTCTGCCCCGCCTCACCATGCTTATCTGCAGGAGCCTTGTTTCTGAGAAGTGCGGTACTCTCCAATTAAAAGTATTACATTTCTCTTGAGAAGTGCCGGTACTCTCCCTCTCAAAATAAAAAGTGCAGGTACTCAGTACCGGACAGTGCTGGCCCATGTCAATGCTTGTTTAAATCGTTCTTATGAGATTTCAAGTGTTCTTTTGTTGCCCAAAAAAGCGAACACACCATTGCCTTTTAGTAGCAATCCAGCAAACCGGGGACATTTAAGACACAGAGACACTGACACTTTCTTTCGTGCATCTCACAATGTCCACCTGTTTGTTGTATATTATCTCTTTATCAGTAGTGTTCCGAGGTGGATTCCTTCACTTTTTCGACACTTGATAGCACACCATGCTACAATTCATCTCAGTGGTATTTCATTTATCAACCTAGAAAGTATGAAGGATTAGGACAGTCCCACCTGCATTTAAACTGTGGCAACACACCCGGCTATGCAGATGGCGTTTAACTTGCAGTCAGCTTCACGGCTATATAGTTGCAGTTCAACTTCTTCCCACCAGAGGGCAGAGGATGGCCAGGCTCCTACAGCTGGAAGAACGGAGAAACTATCAGTCACTGCAGAACCAGTTTAAGGCAGCAGAGGGCGTCACGTCTGCCTCTGTGCGACTGTCTATATATGCCGGTCGCTTCCACTGTGAGTGTGTGTCTTTTTGTCTCCACGTGTCTGCATGGAAGCCTCATCTGCCTTTGAGGGGTTATTATGCCGGTCTTTCATTGTATACGCCCATTTCTTTGTTTGCATGCCACAGGTTTGCGGAAATGTGTTACTTTCTGTGTGTGTGAATCTCTGTGTATCTCCGCTTCTATCTGTTGCTGTCCTCTTCTTTCTAGATGTTGGTGTGTCTGTTTTTCTGTCAATGTGTTTGTGTGTATTCATGCGGGAGGTTGTCTGTTACTTTGTTGTGTGACGGCCTCTCGCTCTGACTTTTTTTAAAATAATATTCTATTTCTTTCTCTCTGCATGTGTGTTTCACTGTCTGTATCCTTCGAAGCGCTCTCTCTCTCCTGCCTCTCGCTAACACCGATCTCTCTTTCTTCCCATATCTCCTTCCTCTCCGCCTCCATCTTTGTCACTTTCTGTCTCTTTTTCTGCCCTCCCACCACATTTCCTCTCTCTCAATCTCTCTCTCCCCTTTGCACCTTGTAAAATATTTTCTCTGTGTGTGGCGCTCTGTGGTCACAGAAGGTGAGAGTGCCCCTTGGGACTCGCATGCCTACCGTCTGAATCACTGCCCTGACAGGCTGTGGCTTCCCTCGTCTCCCAGGAAACAGAGGGGGTGGGATCACTGCAGGAAGCATAACGTCAGAACAGCGAGGTCAAAGCTGGGGACCATTTAGGGTGTGTGTGAAAGGAGCACGCGGGGCATGGGCAAACTGGATTGGTCGATAAGGCTAGCAACAAGGGAGCAATGGTGAAGCCGAAGACCATGGAGGTAAATTGATGGATGTTTATAAGATTATCTTCTACGAAAATATTTTTGTGCTGCGATATTTAAAACACTATAATCTGGTACAATACAACTGACAGCCTGCATGGATTTAGCAGGCCTTACAGGACAAAACTCATCACCTATCTTTCTAGCTTTCCCTCCCTTTCTGTTTATCAATACTTGTCAACATTCTCTAACTCAAAGAGGTGGGATTTCCAGGTTTTAAAACCATCAATTAGCATACCGATGAGATTACCTGAAATTACGTCATGGTATTGTAGGCCCAAAATGACATCTGAGGAATTCGCATCACGTGACCCTGGACCACAATCAGAATAGATAGCAGTGCGGCCATCTAGACCAGATGATATTACGAGGAAGAAAAGATTGACTTTTGAAAACAGCACCAACACTAATCTCATTGATACAAATCACCTGCAAGCATGTCAAAGTGGTGTAATTTTGCCAGTCAGTAACCCGGGTCATTCTGCTTACATTTGCAAGCACTGTGACGCATTCTGAAGGTTGCGGATCATTTTCTTTGCTCAGCTACCTGTTTCGCCTTCGGTGGGGTGTAATTTACGGATTCCCCAAATGCTGTATGATGGCTCCAACAAGCAAGTAGGCTGTAGTTGAATTGAGAGCAGTGACCTACCCACTAATTCAGTAGGGTTGGCAAATATGTGTATCTCTCCTCCTGTCAGCCTGCTTTCCCACCTGGCCATCCCTTGCTGTCCGTCCCAATCTATCTTTTTCTGTCTGTGTGCCTGCCCACCTCTAAGCCTCTCCCCCCCCCCACCTTTCTGTCTATCTGTTCCCCTCTGTCTCGCTGTTTGTATTTTTTCCTACTTGCCTTTCTTCCTCTTCAACTGTTGACTGCCTGTATCTGCCATCTCCGGTGATCTAAGTACCTGCCTGTCTATTTCCCTCTCTGTCTGCTTACTTTCCACCTGTCTGACTCCCTCTCTGTGCTTGTCTCTGCCCCTTTCTTTCTTACTACCGTTCTGCCTCTCTCTCTCCCTCTCTAGTTCTGCCTGTTACTATCTCTGATTGTCTTTCTGTCTACAGTGGCGCCTCCTCCGCAATGGCGGAGGAGATGTTGGACTGGCAATTACTTCCAGTCGACTCCTCCTATTAGCATTATGCTTAAGTTAGCATTTGGGGCACCATTTTGCATTTAGCCACCATTTTGTGTAATGATCGAAAAACTAACTTCTGTCTCATTTTGTCTGCCTCAGCGGAAAGCAGCTTCGATATTTTTTTTGTATTTCTTCAAGGTTGGGCTTCGCTGTCTTAATGAATACATGAATGTGCCTTTGCATACTTTCCTTGTTAGATAGGCCCGTTCTCATGCTGACAGTGGCGGGCACGGACAGAGTAATCTTGAGGTAGAGATAAGATGTACCCGATCCCAGGAGTGTAGCTCATCTTCTTTGCCTCCTTTGTTAACCTGCTCCAGCTGGGAATTTCCAGTTCTGGGCGGGTCTTGCTGGGCATTGGAAATGTATAACAACTGATGTAATGTTGGTGAGGGTCACTCCCCTCGGTAGCATCTTAGGAGGCTAGTCAGATGGACTCCGCTCGAGTGAATACTAATTAATAACTTGGTTTGTATTCTCTACTGTCTGACCGACTCTTCATTTGTATGGAAGGCTGAGAGGTGGTCGCGAGTGACCCGAGTGACCCTAATCGGGTCACTTCCTTCAGAGCGTCACCCCACTGCCTGGCGCAGAGCCAGCAAACGAAAAGTAGAACGATGCTGTAGCATCGTTTTATTTTTTGTTTGCCGGCTCTGAGCCAGCTTGTGCATGGAAGGGCGGGGCATGGGAGGGGGGAGGAGGAGTGCGTGTGCACTCCCTAAGTGTTCATGTGTGTTTGGCCGGCCGTCTCAGGCCGACCAAAATACACATGCGCACTTAAGTTTCTCCAGCCCAGCTGCATTCAGCAGCCATGCTGGAGAAACCCCACAGACTTCAAGACCTGAGCGGAGCGTCTTTCCTGCCAGCTGAGGCCAATACCCGTGCTGCTCTGCAGCACAAGGATTGGCTGTGAGTCTGTCCCAGGGTCTGCTGGTACCCAGGAAGAGGCCAGCAGGAGTGATACGACACGGGAGGCGGCCAGCAGCATCAGGTAAGTTTTTTCATTACTATTAATAACCCGTGTCCCCCGTGCGCTCTCCCCCGCGCACCCCCCACCCGCCCCACCACCCTTTGTTATTGGCCGCCGCCACTGTCTGTCCATCTCTTCTCCTCTGAATGTATCTATCTCTTTCTGTCTTTAATTCCCAGTCACGCTGTCAGTCTTTGTTGTCTGTCTTTCTGCTTGTCCACACTTCCATTTTCTGTGTCTGCATGTGTTTTCCCCTCTGCATCTGCTTTTTTCTCTCCCTCCACCTGTCTCTCCTCATAGCTGCCTGCCTCTATCCCTCACTGTCTTCTCTCTATCTTTCTTTGTCTGTTTTTCCTCTACAGCCTGTCTTCCTTTCTTTAACCTTTTCTATTGTTCTCTCCCCTTCTCTGCCTTAGTTCTTCTTTTGTCTCTTTCAATTTGCCTCTTTTTTTCTTTCTCCTTACCTGAACTTAAACCTGACTTTGTAATCTCTATCTGCCTCTTCCCCTCTGTCTGTCGTTCACTTCACTCTCTTTGCCTCCATTTGTCCCCCCACTCTCTCAGTCTTCCGCCTGTCTGTCTTTATCTACTCTGCCTGCCTCTCCCTCTCAATTCATCTGTACATGTCCCCGGTACATATCTGTCCCCCTCTATCTGACTTTATCTCATTCAACTGTTTGCCTCTCTCTGCCAGTCTACCCCTCTTTGCTTGTCTTCCCCACTGTCTGTCTTTCACCCTCCCTCTGTCTCTCCACATCTCTGTCTCTCTCCCCATCTCTGTATGCCTCCTTCTCCCTGTCTCCCTGCCTGTCTATCCCCCCACCGTCCCTGTTTCTCCCCTCTGCCCATCATTCATTCTCTGTCTAGCGCAGTTCTTAATTTGAGCCGGTGATTTCCGGTGCTCTGCACCCGCAGTTTATTCTCAATACCGGCTCTGACAGTCTACCACATGGTGGCGCTGTCTATCAAATTTTGAGATAAGCAAACAGTGTTTAATAGTTGAATATATATTAAAAATGGATAATATCTGCCACCAGTGTCATTCTTATACCTTTGGGTGACCTGGAGTAGTCAGAACTGTCACGCTTGTAGAGGTGAGAGGGTTATTAGTTGTGTTGGTACTGTCACTGGCAGCGTTGGCAGGGCAATGGGTGGTGCAAGCTGCAGGGGCCCCCGTGAAAGGCCCTGGTACTGACTTTTTTACAAATTAGGCACTGGCTAGCGCTACCTGTCCCCACGCCAAATTCTCTGCCTGTCCCAATTGATCGGTCGCGGCTGGTGCTCGGGGCAAAGTGGCAAGGCGGAACAAAACAAATAATTAAAAAAAACACTTACCTGAATCCCGCTGCATTGCCGCTCTTCTGGCTCTACTGCAGGTACAGGCTCCCAGACTGCCCAGCGGCCAATCCTGACACTGATCTCACAGCATGAGAGCAGCGTCAGGATTGGCCTGAGCGCCCTCAATTTGCGCTCCCAGGGAGACCGGGAGCCTGTGCCTGCTGTCTCCAACCCGGCAACGCAGCTTGGGTTGGGGACAGCTTCAGTGCGCATGACGGTTTCGCTGGCCTGAGATGGCCGGCAAAACCGCCATGCGCACTGACAGAAGTGCCCACCACTTCCCCTCAGTGCCTGTCATCCCCCTGGCCCCGCCCCCAAGACTCCATGGTAGGAGAAAAATAAAATGATAATAAACATGGTTTATTATCGTTTTATTTTTCAAGTTTTGCAGCTGCTGCTGGCAGAGGGTGGCGACGCTCCTCCGCCATAGCGGAGTCTTTTCCTTCTGTCTTGTCCCCATTCTACCAGTTAGCACCCCCTGTCTCTTTCCTTCACCGCCTGCCCCCACCCTTCTCTCTGTTTTTAGGTCTCGCGCCTAGCGTTGCAGTGCGTAGCACTGCTCGCGCAGCGAGAGATTTATTCGGGTAAAGGTATTTTCTGTAGAGGGACTTCTGTTACCGCCCATGCTTTCAATTGGGCAACGTGGATATTTATTTAAAATGTGTTTTGATTTGTTTGCAGCGTTTTTGGTTACCGCCCTGTGGCTTTTTTTGACACGCCCATGAGACAGCGAGTCTACGGAGTGTCTTGCTGACGCTGTCTGCACGGGCCAGTCGGCTCTCTGATTGGTTGGCAACTATCAAATAAGCTTTGTGATTGGTGTACCTTGTCAACCAATTAGAGAGCCAACTGGCACGTGCAGGCAGCGTGAGCAAGACACGCTATAGACTTGTTGTCCCAAGGGCGTGTCTTGCTTGTTTCATTTTGTATCCACGTTATAGGAGTGTAAAATATACGAACCTTTGTTAAATCGTGATCGGGTATATATGCTATTTTACGTTTCTACGTTTGTTTTGGCAATGCTTACCTATTTTAGCAGTAATGCTTTCTGATATATCCCTGGCCGTTTCTAACGTAGCGGCTTGAAGTCCGGTGTCGGAGACAACGGACCGGATCCCAAGCAGGAAGCGCCTTCGGTTGCAGCGCTGGAGACGGGCCCGAACAGGTGAGCGGCTCCGGGATCGTTATGTAAGACTTCACAATAGTACGGGCTCTGTCTCTGGAGCAGCTCTTGCCTCCCCCCCCCCCGCAAAGGCAAAACAACATCATATGTAGGCGCCCATGTCAACGGGTGTTCTCCTTCGATTTTTTTTTAAATTATTAATCTGCATTTTAAGCATGCATGCCAACATTTTAGACAAGTGGGTCTGGGAGACTTTGTAAATAAAATCGGGGGAATGTATCTTCCACAATGATTTCTATTGAAGCGTAGGCCGTTCCAACAGTGAAAATAGGGCATTTTGGCGTAAAAAACCTGGAGTCTCCCTCTTGAATGGGGTCTACTGGTATGTGTGATTTCAAGTGTCCCTTCCTTGCCACCCCCATCATCTCATTAGAACACCATTTTTAAAGTCGGTGAGGAGAGTTGGGGTCGGGGGAGGAAGCAACATGTTATCGCGCGTTAGTTCAATTGGTTCGGTGGAGTAAAATTGCACTCGAGTAGTCACTTACGTCATCAACTAGGAGCACAGGACTCGACGTGTGATGCCGTGGTTCGAGGGGTAACCTTAAAGGTGTGACTGGAAAACATTGCAAATGTACACATTTCCCTCTAGTTCCAACCCCATAGCACTTGTTAGATTGTCGTAAAACTATACACCCCCATCTTGTAATATTCCCAAGATATTACTCATGTCAGTTGCAGATATTTCAGAGCATCCTGTTTTTGTTGCATACTAGTACTTGTTTTACTTTCGCTGTGTACACCCTTTCACGCACATTTTTTGGGAGGTGCGGATTTTTGTTGGCAGACACCCCTTTGCAGTGTTGGGTAAACGGGATTTGATCACGTTAAAACTTCGGAAAATTGCATTGCCGTGAGAAAATCTATTCTTATGGAAGTGTTTGTAGGCGATTTCCGTAAATGTTGGTGAACACCCAGAAACTCACAAGAGCAACATGTGCTTTCTTGTATAGTTCCCTTACAATACCAACCTGTTCCTGTGATTTGGTTATACAACCGTGATCATTAAAAGAAGCAAACTTTCAACTCATAAAGCAATTTGCGCACTTCGCACGTGGGCAATAAAACGCAATAAACTTGAATGCTTGCGTATTTACAAACCCATTTTCAGGTAGTTTGACGATATTTTTGCTCTTCAGAAACAAAGAAAAGTTAAACTGTGCAAACGCCGCATTTATCTGTCACATTTATCCCTCACTCACACTATCTGTCTCCTCTTTATACTGCCTACTCACACATGCTACCTTCCTGTACCTTTTCACACTGTGCACTTAGCCACATCTCATCCCCCCTCAGGTGCCCCTTCCACTTGTTTCTCTGGGTCTCTCTCTCTCGAACTCTTTCTCAACCATCGCTTCCCCCTCATACCCCGCCATCCACCGCTATTGTCCCACCCAAAAACCCTTCGCTCCTGCGTCCAACCACCAATACCAAACTCCCAAGCCAAGGCTCCCTCAGCAGCCCCTCGCTGCTCCCACTCACGCGTCCTTGTCCACCGCTTAACCCAACTCCGCATCGAAACCCTCCTCCCGATCCTCTGTGCGTCACCCCAGGCCAAACACCCAGTTTGGGGCACTCCAAGAAGACCAAATCATCTGCGCAGGATCACAATACTTACCAAACTAATACAATGCCAATAGCTCAAACTCGTCTAAATGCAATAGGTCTGCCATTTTCAAAAGTTTAAGCTATTGGCATTGTAAATGACAATGCCTTTTATTTATGTTTTAAAAAAGAAAACCAAAAAAAAAGCATTGTCATTTACAATGTCAATAGCTCAAAATAATATAAATGCGAGACCTATTGCATTGCAAATGCTTGTTATCTCAGGCCTAGACTCTTGTGTTTTTTCCTGTTTTCCTCTGCAGGTGAATCAGCTCAGGAAAGCATCCGTGGGGGCGAAATCTCCTTTGTGTCCTCATCTCTTCCAGACATGGATCCCCGGCGACATAATCAATGACGTCATCGACTCAGGGTCAGACTGGTGTTTTGTTTGCAGAGAGCTGGCAATGATTGCCCAGGTGCTGCCGGCGAGGCTCGAGGTGCACTGACTGAGCCGCGCGAGTCCCCGTACAGTACTGGAACAGCAGCGCGCGCTGCAGGGCAGCATTGAGCGGCTTTGGCGGAGACGTGCGTGGGCCCTAGACGGAAATAGCAAAGAGAGCGGCTGGGCAGGGTTGGGGTGAATGGCAAAGAAGTGTGCGTGTCCCAGTCCTGGAATAGAAGGGGCTGCTGGAGGCCTGGATTACGGTTGTGTTTATGAGTAGTGGCCGGGGAGGGGGGTGGGGGCTTTGGGCAGGATTGCTGAGCATTGGCAGGGGCCCCAGGGCCGGCTTTTGTGATGGGCGAGCTGGGCCCAGGGCGCCAATCTTCAGAGGGGGCGTAAGGAACTGTCTCCATTCAGGTCATGCAGACAGCAGAGTCCCTCTCACCTGGCTCCAGTGGTGAAAGTTTTGTTTTTAACACCCACTTCCCTCCACCCCCCCTCCCCCTTAAGCCACCTTTCTTGTCCTCCCACCCCCCTTCACCCCTTGCTTCCACAGACTTTTAACCCCGCCCCCTCCAACAAAAAACTTGGCACTAGCGCGAGGAGCTAATCTATGAGTGATTCAGGTGAGCTGGGCGAGGTGCCGAGGAGATGTTTGGGTTCAGACTTCAGAGGCCAGTTACAATTCTGGAGTAGACAGCCAGGGACTCATTTTATCCACAAACAGCGAGGGCGCCAATTTTCTTTCCGCCCAGGGCGCTATCCTGGCAAAGGTCTATTCTGACTATGTATGTCCCAGTGCTGAAATAGGAGGGTCTGCTGGAGGCCAGTACAACTGCAGTTATGTTTGTTAGGTCGGGTGGTAGAGTTTTGGGGGCGGGGGGCAATGAGGTTGGTTGTGGGTAGGAGGAGTGAGGGGCTGAGGGCAGGACTGAGGTGCATTGGCAGGGCTGTGTGATTGTCCCAGTGATGGAAAAGAAAGGACTGCTGGTGGCCAGGATTGAGGTCGGTTGTGAGTGAGCGGAGGGGGTGGGATGGGGGCGTTGTGAGGGCTGATGAGGGGTTCTGTTGTTCGGCACCTGCCTGTACTTATTGTTCCAGTCTTCAGAAAAACAGGGGATTTCTTGCGATGATCTCATTGTTGCCGTCGAATGTCTCATATTCCGGATGGACACCTCAGTCAGAACACATTCTTCTGAGGAGCCCCGCACCAGACCCCCCCCCCCCCCCTTCCGCCCTCTGAACACCTCTCACAGCTGTGAGGGGGCAGGGAGCGCGCCAGGAGAAAGGAAGGTGGAAGGGCCGCCTCATGCCTCAGGAATGTGCAAATATGTTTACTTCCTTCAGGCCACGCAGCCTGTCCCTGCCAGGAGCACGGCTGCAGGGAGCCGGGACACTCGACAGCCAAGCTGCACTGAACACCCTGAGAGCTGCACTGAACACCCTGAGAGCCGCACTAAACACCCTAAGAGCCGCACTAAACTCCCTGAGAGCTATACTTAAAACCCTGAGATCTACACGCTCCTCCATGAGAGCTGCACTACACACCCTGAGATCCGCACTAAACACACTGAGAGTTACACGCTCGCTCCTCCGTGAGAGCTGAAACCGAACGCCCCTGAGAGCTACACTTAAAACCATGAGAGCTACACGCTCCTCCGTGAGAGCTGCACTAAACACCCTGAGAGTTACACGCTCCTCTCTGAGTGCTGTACTAAACACCCTGAGAGCTACAGTAGAGGCCCTGGGAAGAGACGTTTTAAGGCATGGCAAAGTGGGCAATTGCCCAGGGCCCCCAGGGACCCCTGGGAAAGTAAACGTTCTCGCTATTTGACCTCGGTCACTCTATTCTATTTCGTTATTCAAACTTGTCTTCCCGCAGCCTGCCTTCATGTCTGACTCTGTCTCTATCTCTCTCGCTCTCTCTCTACCTAGAGTCAACTTAAGGATATTTGGTGTCCCAGGCAGAACATATTTTAACAAAGTTCAACATACAGTTTAGTATTCTTGGCTTCACGTGGGCTTAAATTAGTAGGAAATTGGCAATCAAATTCAAAGTTTTTCCAAACCGAGGTCCCCAAATTATGTCTTGCTCGGTGGCCCCCAAAATGCTTAAGATGACACTGGCCCTGAGAGCTATACTAAACACCCTGAAACCGACACGCCCCTCCCTGAGAGCTGCACGCATCCCGCACGCACCTCACTAGAGACCAACAGTGAACTCTCTGAGAGATGCACTCAGTTGCCTGAAGCCAGGCTGCACTCACATTCAGAGCTTCCTCGCGCCTCAGGAATGGGCAAATATGTTCAGTTCCCTGAGGCAAGGAAGCCTTTCCCAGACAGGAGTCACAGGGACAGGACTGCAGGAGGTAGGCCCTGAGAGCTGCTCCTAGTATCCTGACACCCGCGCTGAACACCCTGAGAGCTGCACTCGCCCTAAAAGATGTGCACCATGACACCCGAGAACTGCACTAACACACGGAGAAATGCGCCCACCCCCATGAGAGCTGCACGGACAGCTGCACTCCCAAATAAGGCCGCTGAACACTACAGGAACTGCACTGAACACCATGAGAGCTGCCCTGAACACTGCCAGCTGTACTCACCACCCAGGGTGCAGTGCTCAGTCATACCCTGAGAGCTGCACTGAGCTCCCCGAGAACCTCCCTCATATACCTGGGATCAGAGCTGGCCGTCCCGAAGTAGAATTTAATTTATCCAGGACACCTGCGCTCACCGGTCCAGGGGCGGCCAGTAATGCCCTTTGAACTTGTATGGTTATATCCCCATCAATGCCTGAGAACGGGTGGATAATCTAAGGGTAAATAATCCAGATGTTCAGCACCCTGAGAGCTGCACTCACCACCTCGATAGCTGCATAGTCACCCTCCCCCTATAACGCTAGGGTCAATCAGTGAATGTGTACTTAGCTCTCAGGGCCCATCTGTAATTAACCAAATAATTCACTACCCTAGGGGCTGTGCAGTTACACTCCTATAATGCCTGGGGATAGTCGGTGTATATGTATCTAGATCTCAGGGTGCATCTGTAATAAACCAGCCCACCCTGGGAGGTGTACGGTGTACCCCTGTAATGCATGAGAGCAGTCTCTGCATTATCTCACCCTGGGTAGCCACATCTTTCTTCTCTTCTCTCCTCCCTCTTAGGTTTTCGCTGGATCTGAACCAACTTGCAAGCGCTAGCAAAGTAGCGCAGGGACCGTCAGGCAGATTGTTGGCAACCACCACACTCCACACTTCACAGTAGCATTTGCTTGGCTCCTCTTCTGCGGGTTCTGGGTTGGAACTAGCGCAGCGCTACAGAGGCTAGTGTGTTGCAATATACAAAGTGGGGATTACTACACACACTGCATTTCAGGTTGAAGCATGCAATAATATATAGAAGTGTGCAATATCTGTATAGAAACACACACCTAATTCCCTAATGACATGCTAGTTGTGACATTGCTAGTCACCCGTAATAAGAAAATTACATCACAGCTCTACTGTAATAACTTATTACAGTTTAGCTCTTACATTCCAATTCCTGCTGAGTCCTGAGAAACATTTCTCGTAATTACACATCTACTTTGTGTGTGTTAATTCTTTGTTAATCTTTTTAATTTTTGGTTGTGCTGTGCCCCGTCATAGGCCCCACCACACTTAGAGAACCAATTTGCATCCTCAATGCTAGCAATGAAAAATCATTTTTCAGTGACAGCCATGCTCAGCGTTTATACACTCAAACTATGTTCCTAAGGTTTCAACTGAGAAAAAAATATTAAAGAATTCAAAAGGTTTATTTAGATGAATCGGATTTTAATCAACACTGTGCCCATTTTTCCTAAAGACTATATTTGCCAAATTCGTCAAAATAATTCCTAAGTGCATTTTGTGATTAGAGCACTGCATCGGTGGAATAAAACAACTGTTAGTAATTAGTTATTCAAGTTCATCAAACTACATACAACAGAAACAGAAAAGTACAAACAAACCGTAGTTGCTATTCATACAAGAATTATGTTGGTGAAGCTTAAACACACATTTTAGATAAACAGTTACACCCAAACATTGTCAAAACATGATATGACAAGGAGCACTGCAACCCTAGTTGTTGTTTTTTGCTAGATTAATAGCCATTACCTTCTGAACTAATCCTACGATTTATTGGGCCCAATTCACAAAGGTAAACTGAGAGGAAAGTCTAACTTTATGACTTTCGGTATTCACAAAGGGCATTTACGAGTAGTAAAGTTAGACTTTTGTTCAGTTAAACTTAAGTTTTGGTCTTAAGTTTAACTGAGACCAAAACTGAAACAAAAGTCTAACTTTACTACTCGTAAATGCCCTTTGTGAATACCAAAGTCGTAAAGTTAGACTTTCGTCTGTTTATCTTTGTGAATCGGGCCCATTATGTTTAACAAAATGGTCTTGTTATGCACAGTCTTTTTAGTGTTTTTATTGTTGTTCTACAATAAACTTATAACATTTTACTTTACCACAGAAAACAAATTAAATCTAACCAGTTATTTAATTCACATGGATGTAAGGCATCCAAATATCTTATCCAGAAGAGTTATTGTTGTAATACATGTTCACCTCTATGCCCACCTCTTTCTGCAGTGTCCACTGTTTACATTACCTGGAAGCATGATTGACTCATGTTGAGTTTGGCTTTGTAAAAATGTAACGCTAACTGTGATTTTGCAATGGCTGTCCTGATGTTGCTTGTGTGCTCATATAGTCTTTTTTTCTCCATTGACTTCTTTCAATACACATCTGGCTACAACCACATTTCAGTTATAAACTCAATAACTGCTGTCCCATTGCCAAATGTTTTAGTTTCATTTGTTTGCTTGAATATGGACGTGAAACAACTGAAAATGTGATTACATTGCTGCAATTCGAACATGATAAATATGGAACTGTTCTTTGTGCGATCTTGAAATTTCTTACATTTTATTTTCAACTTTGTATTTTTTTTAGCCTGAGATCATGCATATGCGCATGAGTAAAATATGCAATTGATCAATTACCTTTTAAAGAAGGATTTTGGAAACTGTTACAATATGAAGCATGACATTGTTCAAAATACTTTGCCAACAAAGTAATAGTTTAGTTTTCATTTTCATATGAGATAGTCACACCCAAAGAGTCACTTATCTATGAACTGATTTCATACTGGAATTTAATAGCATTGTATGGTATAGTGCTTGCATTTATGTAGTCGTTACTACACCTGCCGAGGCATTGAAGCACTTTGTGAGGGTAGCAGTCTACTCTGTAACCCAAAGTTAGTGGTTAATGCAGTGGTTATTAATTGGAGTAGAAAATGTCTTGGTTTTGGAGTTAGGCTTGTACTCTGAGGAAACTGAAGCATTTTCTCCAGTTCATATATCAAGCTGTATATGATCAATGTTCATATATGTGGAGTTAGGTATAGAAAATCTAGACTTACCTGTCAATATTTTTTAAAAATATTTTGTCCCCAATAGTGTTTCCCATTGATATTCTGGTGTCGATATTCAGGTTGCACACCAAGTATGTCAACTTTTCATGAAACGATACATGTGACTTTTGCAGTTTTATTCCTAATATGCATACACTTCTAGTAAAGATTTTCTGTTTATCTCAATGCATGTTTTTATGTCACAATACACCAACCCTTCATTATTTGGCCACAGTTTCTTTCCTTATAATTAGACGTTGAGATGGTGCACCACAATTCTATCCACAGCTCAGGGTCAGCAGTAGACTTGGCGCAGGTGAGATTTTTCCCTCCATCCCTCTCTTTCATGTGGCTAGTATGAACACACCGATGATGAGAAGTGTGGAGGTACTCAGGTCCCTTGGAAAGCTCCCATTCAGCGGCGGCTGCCATGTACCGAGGGTGGTGGGGCCGGGGGAACACGAAAAATAAAAAAACACTTACTTTCCTACGCGACATCTTCTTCGCTCCTGTCTTGTCCAGCAGGCAGGCAAGCTCCAACGCGGGACCAGGAAACTACACTAACCAATCCTGGCGCTGCTCTTACAGCATAGAGCAGCACCAGTATTGGTTGGAGCGGCCTCTTTCAGCGCTCCTAAGCGCATTGTAGGCCTGCACTTTCTCTAACTTAGCTGTCTAAGACAGCTAGGTTAGAGAACTTTAAAATGTGCATGTCTGGCTGACTGTTGCAAGACGGCCAGTCAAAGAGACACGCACATTTTAAAGCGCACTGTCACAGCTCCCTGCTGCTGCCACTCGGCAGCACTGGCCCCACCCCATCCTGACAGTTCAGGACGGGTCGTTGCTGAAAAATAAAATGGTAATAAATGAATCTTATTACTGTTTTCTTTTTCAGCTCTGGGGCTTGTGGGGCGACGCTCCTCCGCTCAAACGGAGGAGCCGCCCCTGCTCCCATTGTGTGCTCCTGTGTGGTGTCGCCATCATTTTTTTTTCACTCCATGGCTGAGCGATGTTGCTGGTTTCTTGCCGTCTTTGCAATGTAGCAAATAGAAAAATATTTTTCATATGTTTTTTGGTTCCACCCAGTGGATAGGAACCTCACTGAGTATTTAAATGGTTGAGTGATTATAATCCCTGGGTTACTTTTTTTGGCAAAAAAACCCAGCAGTGAATGGGTTAATAATAGTCACCTGTTTTACATAGTGCTTCAAACCACAGTGCTGCCGCCCCTAAACACTCTAAATAACATATTTTAATATTACCCAATCTAATGATAGTCAGTTTACTGTCTTCTGAAGGATGGAAGGATGAATTGACCTATCAGAATTTGAACTTGTGACCCACAGTTCACAGCAGATGTTAGCAGTGATCCCTTAACATTTTTCCTCCTTACAGAGGCTTGGTATCAAAACTAATGAAAAGGGGGAGTGTAGACAAGGACTTCCGAAAGAGACCTAGCCAGTGCCTTGAAGTGTTTGTTCCTAGGAAGATTTGAGAGAGGAGCTACTAGGGCACTGAATCTTGGGTTGAACTTGTGGTAGTGTCCTGCTGTGCCTAGTAAAGCCATTATTGTACATCTGTCAATTGCTTGGGTTATTCCACAATTACTGCCACTGTGGTATCTCACTAGACTCCAGTGACCAGGGATAGCTAAGCAGACCCATAGATAGTATGGTATTGTTATTTATGTAGCACCTACTACTCCTGGCAAGGCGCTGAATAACTTTTGCACATGTTTAGTACACTACTTTGCGGAATCCTTCAAACATTAGTGAGTTGTCTTACGCAAGGGTTACAGTTTGTCATGCTTTTTAATGCCGTTGTCATGTAGTTTGTGACAGTCTTCTCATGCAATACTATTGTACAATTTTTTATATACATAGATGTTGCTGATTGTCATATAATTTTGAAATTTGATGGGATGTTTTGCACCAATTAGTAACGCTGAGGTGCATACGGAAGCCATAAATGGCATGCAGTTTGTCACATAGTGGCCATGTGATTTGTAAGACATTCATCACACCATTGGTTGTGGGGACGCTTTGCATCCCAGCATACAGAGGTAGTCAGTACTGATAGGTCTCCTTGGTCACCTATGGTAGCGGTGGTCGGAGGGCAGGTTCTACAGGAATAAGTTGGGCTGGGGAGAGATACAGCAAATCAGCAGCGTCAGAAGCCAGGAAATCAGCACAGACCATTGGGAGGTTTTATTTAAAAAATTGCTTTTTTATCACTCAAAAATTATCATTTATAAAACACATATATGGGAAAACTCAGTTTCATCAATGTAGATGCTCTGAGATCTTGTTCCAAAAACATGGAATACAAGGGAGAAAATTTAGGAGAATAAGATAAAAAGAACAAGTTATGATGTTCTATACGGTACAGTCAAATTTAGGGCCTTATTTATGTGGCCCATATGCCGCCGTTGTGTCTCTTTTTGTGACGCTGCGGTGGCGTAAAAAATGCGCCATATTTACAAAGTGCTGCATCTAGGCAGATGGGTCACTTTGTAAACCCCAGCGCTACATTATACCTGCGACAGGTATAATGTTTGCAGGGGGGGCGTTCTGACGCAGGAAAGCCACATAGAAGTAACTCTTCTACGGCATCAGTGTGTCAAATGCTTACACCTGGTTGAAGCAGGTGTAAGGAGTGACACCGTGCCTTTGATATGGGGCTTGACCCATGTGAAATGACCCATTGCTGGAGTTGCATCTGTTTTCAGACACACTCCAGCAATGCCCATTTTTGCGCCTACAGATATGTCAGGATTATTGACGTATCTGTAAATCCTTGCAACATGAAGCGCTGTACAGTAAATACAGCGGATCCATGGTGTCACAAGGATGGCGCTATGAAAAGTGTTGCATTACTATTTTCCCGCAGCGATGCAACACTTTTCATAAATGAGGCCTTAGTTCTTTTCAGTACCTGGCTCTACGGTTCCATAAAGGGTTCTAAAATACGTGTTTTGGGAGACTTCGAAAGGTTCTTACACCCAAATTTGTCAAAGGGCTGCTAACGGTTGCTGTTCTGTACAGTGCCTCGTTCCTACGCTGCTCGACTGCATGTGGTGACCTGCTTGTATGTTCGACTATCGAGCATAAAAATATCAGCCTGAAAAAATATTAGCACCAGAAGGTCAACCTCGACAATATTGTGAAGGTAAATATAGATTTACTATGCTTAGCTCCATATCTAATGCATTTGAAAATGTACATACTGTCAAGGTACATATATGTAGAGTTAAGATCAGTAAGTCTACCCTGATCTACATGTACATACCTTACACGAAATGTGGTAGCCCATTTCTAGTTATGATATTTTCGTGGGATGACATTTAAAACACAATATTGCAGTAGAACACCCGATGGACTTGATGTGACACACAGGCTGCAGTTCCTCAACACTTTCTCAGGGCAAAACAGATCATGTAGGTGGCTGCACTGGATTTTCATTCACAAGATATTAATAACTTGTTTTTTTTTAAGCTGGCACGTCCTACCCCATGTTTGCCAGTTCTGGCCACTGAAAGTAACAGGTGACAGGAATAGCATTCAATTTACCAAAGTCGGAAGGCTGAGCTGTGTTTGTCAGGATTAAAACTTGTGACCTGCAGATCCCTGCAGTTGTCAGTAGTGAGGAAATAACTTTATGAGCCATGTTTCTAGTGAGGACAAACAAGCAGGCAGGCTGGAACAAAGCCAGGGCCCTCTTTCTGGGCAGGTTAACCCTGAGATCCTCACAGGGCCACAATCAACACAGTGTCTCAGTATTGGTACTGGAACTGGTTTAAGTTACCTACAAGTATTAAAATGTGTTCAAAAACTTGTTGTGAGCTGGCTGATAAGGGGAACTCACTCACAAGAGCACCTCTCACACAGTTGTCCATCTGTCCTCTCTGTTGCAGCTCATTGACACTCAGCAGAGCACAGTGCAGCCCGTGAATGAAACTCCAACGGTCTCTCAAGTGTGTTATGGGATTTTCAAGTGCCTGAAGATGGGGGCAGGCCCTCGTGAGCTGTTAACGCAATGACCATGTAAGAGGAGGCACTGCAGATGTCATCTAATGGAAGTCTTTCTATCCACACCTATCACTACCGACATAGGGAGCAGTGCTGCTCAACTTACACTCTTTAAGCTGTTCAGACATCACAAAAAGTGATATATTTAAAGCTTGAATTAATCTCACTCAGTAGTAACTACTCTGAGGCGTATTCCAGTCCATCATTTTTAGGTCTTGTGTACTAGATTGCACATGTGCTATCTGCTGCAAGACATAATGTGGAATTTCTAAGAACACACAGGGGCATATGTACAAGCCCCTATCGCCAATAGGGTCTGCGCCTTATGTACAAGGCAGCGTTAAGCCACTTAACATAGCTTAACGCTGCCTTGTACATAAGGCCCCCTTTCACGCTATGGTTAGCGTGAAAGGGACGTGCAGTCGGTGTTGTGGTGGGCGTTCCACCACAACACCCATTGCATTTGACGCTGCCCCCTATGTACAAGGGTGGCATACATAGGAGGCAGCGCCAAAATTAAGACCAGGAAAACCCTGGTCTTAAGTTGGCGAAACGAGGAGAAATGCATTATTTCTCCTCGTTTTTGCTTTTTCCATGTATGCTGCCTTGTGCAGCACACATGGAAAAAGCAAAATGCCATGGTTTGTTTATGTGTAGGAAGGTGTCCCTTCCTGTACATAAAAAAAACCTTTAAAAAAATGCCATTTTGTCACTTTCATGTGTGCTGCATGAAGCAGCACATGTGAAAGTGATATAATTGCATTTTAAGATTGTTTATGTGCAGGAAGGGACACCTTCCTACACATAAACAATCCTCTCCTGCACGCAGACACCCTTGCACTCTGGTGCAAGGGTGCCTGTGTTGGCGCTAAGTTGCTAAACTTAGCGCCATCGCAGGGGGAAACGCAAGGCTGCAACACATTCTTGTAAATATGTTGTAGCCTTGCGTTTCAGAAGTGGCGGAGCGTATCGTTAAGCCAAGGAGGCTAACGACATGCACCGCCACTTCCTTGTACATATCCCCCACAGTGTCTTGGAGCCAACCAGTTGCTTACCATTGATTATCTTTCCTGTCACTTTCATTGGCCTGCTTCTAATTTGTGTCCCAGATTGCCAATCTTGTGTTTGTCCCTTCCATGGAGCATAGTCTCTTTATCATCTATTTTGATTGGCTGGCTTCTATGCTTCCAGTGCTTGCTTTTTCAAAAACAACTTTTTTTTCTCGTTTTGGTTAAGCACTCCATAAAAGTGCATGTGTTTTCCAGATGTCTCCTTCGTGTACCTTTCTCCGCCTTACTCATTGTCACCGGTGTGCTTCTCCCCACACCTGTCCATGTTACACTTGCGCTTGTGTACTTCCTTCATTGCTTTCTCGCCTGTATGGTCTACATAGCTATCTTTTACGTGTGTGCTCCACCCAGTGCTCAACTTTGCTCTCTGGTCCAACTTGGATCACTGTCCAACTTGGACTAGTAACTAAAATGAAAAAAAAAGCAGCTGCCTCATTCTTTAGGTGTGTGCATGTGTGGTGCTTGCATTTACAAAATGATGGTGCTGGCCAAGTCAAAGGCTTTAAAAAGAATTGTCATACTTTACTGCATAGGAGATGCTAAAAAAATTGACAAAGCCAGTAGGTCCCAAAGTCGAGTCCTACTGGCTGTGCCAATGCTTATTTTGCTCACTGTGCCACTACAGACAGAGGCCAACCATATCGAAATCAGTCTTAGGCTTCCTCCAGTAAAAACGTTTGTGTTTAGTGGTGATGTTGGGTCACATCACCACTGAACACCAGACCAGTTTCAGACTTTTTGGTCTTAGTCACGTGCAGCCATAGCTTATTTTCAAACATTCCATCCATCACATTTTTGTTTGTTCTCAGTAAATCCCCTAAGTGTGATGAGTGTACCCAGATGTGGACCCAGAACTCAATGTGCCATAAGCCTCAAGCTAAGTGATGAAGCCAAAAATGCCAAAACAGTTTTGGCATATGCTTATATTACCGTTTAAGGCCTGGCATTTTGAATGGACTGTTCCTATAGGAGGAGACACAAGACTGATTTACAGTCGCAGTGTCACGATTCGCTCCCTGTGCTCTCGTGCCCACCACCAAGGGGCTGAATTGTGGGACTTTCCACTGTTATAATAAGCTTCTGGACCCTCCCCTTCATGCACATACTGCCTTCCAGCCATTTGGACTCTACTTGAAATGGCCATCCATTCCCAATCCATACCGGGTTTTGTGGAAGCGAGCCTGCTCATGCTTGAAGCCAGCCTGTTCATTCCTGAAACTCTATTACCTAGAATTCCCTGCTCACTGCTTCGTCTCCGCCCCAACAGGTCAAGGATGGGTGGAGGAATCGAACTCACCTGTGGCTGGCTGCTGCTAGCCTGCTCACACCTGATGCATGCAATTACCGTGAGCTCTTTTAAGCCCCAGCTCCTTTCAGTTCAGGGTTGGTCATTGTAGCTGTGTACCGGTGAGACCGACACTTGTTTCCTGAGGTTTTGACATCGTTGTTTCTAGTGTTTGCTGAGCTTTAGTTATTCCCTGTTCCTGAGCTGCTGCTGTTTTCCTTGTTCCTGAATTAGCACGGCCTGCAGTGCTACCTTGACTCCTGAGCTTTAGCTCAATTCTAGTTCCTGCTCCAGCACTGCCTTCAGTGCTACTTTGTTTTCTTGACTCCTGATCCAGCACTATTCTAGTATACCCTTGTAGCCTGCCCTTTTGTATATCCTTTTCCAGTCTCCCTGCCTTTCTTCCCATTTCCTTGGTTCCAGTTCCTAGTTTGCTGTCTTTCTATTCCTGCTGTCTTGCTTCTATTAACTTGTATGTTTGTAACTTGCTTTTTGCCAAATGTGCACTGTGATTTCCTTCCTTTCCTGTTTCCTGCCGTTTGTTTGGAGGGCGTGGCAGGCAGCACCAGTACCAACAGCACCTGACTTCCGGTTGAGGAGGGGGCGGAGTAGTTGCCGTGCGCTCTCCCACTTAAGTCAGATGTGCCAGCGGACGCACGCAGCGGGCGCGCCGCTGGCACGCCAAAGGCGTGCCTAATGCAAGCCCGTCTGCGCCCGTCCGCGCCCTTCCGCACCCGTCCGCGCCCGTCCGGGACCAGGGGCCAGAACCCCTGCCGGTTGGAATCCCTGCCATAGAATTGAATATACGACTAATGAACTGTTGAGTTTGATGCCGCGTTTTAGGGATGCGTGTAAGCACAACATTCATGGAGATAAGGAGACACTGGCATGTGAAAACTGCTGCAAGGACTTTACACCAACAAAAACTAACCTACAGCAGGAGGCAAAGCTGTCTTTCCTCCTGTTGAACTGTCGGTCCCTAACTAAACACAAATATGAGATCTATGAAGTATTGAAGGAACAAAAGCCCGACGCCATGTTTCTCACTGAAACATGGCTGAAAGATAGCTCTACCCCGGATATCCTGGATGCACTACCGGGAGGGTATGGGATAGTTAAGCAGGACCGGGTGGGACAAAGAGGGGGGGGAAATCGCAATAATTTATAAATTACCAATGAAATGCTGTATAAAGGAAGCCAACCTAGAAAAGTGTGAGGGTATCTTTTTTACTCTCTCAGTAGCAGATAATGACACTATAGCAGGTTTCTTGATTCACCGTCCACCTGGCCCAGTAACGCAGTTCATAACTAGCTTGGGGGAAAAAGTGATACATACAGCGATACGTCACAACAAACTCCTCGTTCTAGGTGACCTGAACATACACTTTGATGAAACAGAGAAATTGGAGGTACAAACTGTTTGTAAAGACCTTATGATGTTTAACTTAGCGCAAAAGGTTAACGCACCTACACACCTAGCGGGTCATATTTTAGACCAATTTTTACTAATATAACAGATATCGAAGTGGGAGCATCCTGGCCAGTTCCCTGGTCAGACCACCACATAATCCCTTTCCGCATTCCGCTTCAGGGTCCATCAGTCAAGAAGCCTAAACAGACAGTGACCCGCAGGAAGTGGGACAATTTTAATCCTAACTCGTTTACACAGGCACTGCTAAAAAATGAGCCCAAAATGGATAAGGACATAAATATAGCCAATAGACAAGTGGGAACATGGATAACAGAAGCACTGAATGAAGTAGCGCCATGGACCACAATAAATACCAAGAGGGCGAAGGCATCAGCACCTTAGTTCAATGAAACACTAATAAAGGCCAAACAAAAGTGTAAACAGTTGGAACGCAGATGGCGTAAGAACTACTGTATCAAAATTAAGGGGGAGCATAAACGAGAACAAAAAATATACCACACATTGATAAAAAAAACTCACTGCGATTTCTATACCAGAAAGATTGAAAGGGCAAAAAACTCTTCAAAAGAAATGTTCACCGTACTAAAATCCATACAGTCAACTGAAAAACTAACGGAGCCCCCTTCGACCTCTGAGGAGTCCTGCAATAGAATAGCTGACTTCTTTGCAGGGAAAGTGGCAAAGATTTATGATACCTTCCCTACGGAAGCACGGCAGGGCAGAAGCACTGAATGTACTTCGGACACAGTATTTAAGGGTGAAACCCTAGATGAATTTAAAGTGCTAGAGCCAGATGAGATGAGGAAGCTAGCTAACGGAATTAAATCTGGCTCCCCGCTGGACCCAGCACGCCCAGAAATCCTGTTGCAGGGAGAGAATCGCATTATGCCACTCATCTCAGAGCTAATCTCCCGCTCCTTCCAATTGGGAGAAGTCTCCAATGAATGGAAGCAGGCCATGTTCGCCCACTAAAGAAGAAATCGCAAAGACCATTCGGTGCTAGAGAACCTACGCCCCATCTCGCTTCTACCCTTTTTTGCAAAAATTGCAGAAAAAGTAGTAAACATACAGCTTACCAATCATAGCGATAGAAATGCCCTACTGCACCCCTCACAATCAGGTTTCCGAGCTGCACATTCCACAGAGACAGCTCTGCTCCTGGCCACAGAAACCCTAAGACAACGGGCGGATGAAGGCCAAACAGCTGCACTGATCCTGCTGGAACTCAGTGCAGCTTTTGACACCGTCTCCCACGGCCTCCTTCTCCAAAGATTAGAGACGTGTGGTGTTAGGGGCATGGCCCTCCGCTGGATGACATCCTTCCTGGCGTCACGGGGTTTCCAGGTCACGCAAGACGCACATACATCCAAAAGATCTCCCCTATTACAAGGAGTCCCTCAGGGCTCAATTTTGAGCCCCACGCTGTTTAACTTATACATGGGGCCACTCGCCAGCATAGTGGAAGGTCATATGGTGTCTATTGTTTCATACGCTGATGACACTCAGCTAATTGTTACACTGTCTCAAAACCCGGAACGCACTGCCCACCAATTTTCCCAATGCATGGAGGAGGTAACAGCATGGATGTCAAATCATCGCCTGAAACTCAATGGCAGTAAAACAGAGGTGATGATAGTGGGAGGGGCTCCATCGGTCTGGACATCTACATGGTGGCCTGAGACGCTTGGCCAACTTCCAACCCCTAAAACAGAAGTCAAAAACCTTGGAGTGTGGCTTGACTCCAATCTGACTTTTGAGAGTCAAATCCGGAAAGTAACAGGTAAATGCTTCGGGACGTTGAAAGTCTTGAGGAAGGTCCTCGACCTACTACCAGTTAACGCCAGGAAACCTATAGTACATGCCGTGGTCACCTCTCAGATTGACTACGGCAATGTCCTATATTTAGGAGCATCTAAAAAAAGGCTAAAGAAGCTGCAATCGATACAAAATTAGGCTGCCCGCCTAGTGCTGAATCTCCCTAATAGAACATCTACTACAAAGGCCTTAGCCAACCTGCATTGGCTACCTGTGGAGAAAAGAATATTGTTCAAGACAATGTGCTACTGTCACTGTATCTTGGCAAAAAAAGGTCCACGGTACTTTCAAACTATGATAACAGCCTACACACCCAACAGAAACCTGAGATCCGAAGGAAAGGCTCTAGCAGCTGTACCTAGAATAAGGAAGGCTAGGATGGGTGGTCGGTCTTTTAGATACCTAGCAGCGAAACACTGGAACTCATTACCTGTTGATATGAGAACAGAGCCATGTGAAGCTACCTTCCGGAAAAAACCGAAAACGTGGCTTTTCCCCACCAGGAAATTAGAATAGACCCAGAGACCCCTGATACATGCTCATGGACTAGACGTGACATGCCTTAGTTCCAACTCCTGCCATCTGAGAGTCTGCTACTAGCGCGGGGACACACCGGTGGTGTAACCATGCGCTCTATAAATGGATAAATAAATAAATTAAGCACTCCTCCTTGCTAGCTCCTTGTCATTCGTGCTTGTGTTTAGTTCTACCCCCTTGCTGTTACTGCCTTGCGTGTTCCTGTTTGAATGCCAGGATCCGTGGGCACAGGTGACAACATAGGTGATGTTTCTTATTCACTGTGAGTATTGTCTTTGAGTTACACTTATAGCATCACCATATGTATCAGCTCCACGGACCCTGCCTTTGCATGCATATCCTATATGTTTGTATTTGCAGTCAGTATCTGTAACAGCTATTGTGGGTGAGGAACTTACTGAACTTCAGTCTTACCATGTGGAGCTCCTGAGTGCTTTATCCCACATTCCCTTTATTGTTAATGTTGTTTTATATATATGTATTGCACATCCGTTCTGGGGGTAGTTATTCTGAATGCTAAATCCCCTCCTGAGGGCCTATCTTTTTTGAGTTCTAGCTACCTTGTTCCTTTGTGCAGGCTTCCCCTTTGGATCACTTTTCTCCTCTGACTTCCTGTGTGATCCTGGGCTGTGCTGTGCTGTGCTCCTCTTTCTGCTTACGTTTTCTACCCAGTCACCAGTCCTTGCCCAAGTCCCTGACTGTGTTTCAGACAGTCCCGGACAGTCCCTGACACGCAGCTGCTGCCCATTCTATGTGGTGGGGCAGTGTGGGGGCAGTGAGGGGGCAGTGTGAGGAAAAAGAGAAAAAATATATAAATATATATATATATACACACTTACCTTCTGCTCCTGCGCCACGCCGCGCTGCTCCTCTGCTCCCGGCACTGCAGTTCCCATGAGCACAGGCCCCCAACACACCTCACAATCCCAGTGCTTCTCTCATGCATGAGAGTGCTGGGATTGGGCGGAGTGGGCCAGTTTCACTCTCCAACAGGGACTGGGAGCCTGTGCTCCTGAGCCCTGCAGATATCTCCAAGGAATAGCCTGGAGATCCAAGTGCACATGTCAGTTTTGCCGACCGTGGACATCAACCGTCACTTTTAAACAGTTTATGCCTTTTTTTTTAAACGCCAGTTCTGCTAACAGCATTTTCCAAAATTGGTATGCAAGTTAGGCATTCCCTCGGAAAAACACTCGCAAAACTGACGGTGCAATATCTACAAGGAGTTTTAGAAATAATGCTACTTTTCCAAAAATGCCGCCAGGTGCCATTAGCAGCAGTTATTTACTGCTAAGGAAAAGCTGGTCTCAAAAATGACGCTAGCACGCTGGTAGAAAAGCAGAACAGACCCAAAGCAATTTGGCAATCTCAACTACGCCATGGATCTACTGCTATTGCAGCTATGAGCACCAAGTAGACTACCACCACCAGCACCACCACAGAGGCAGCGCAGGAGAGGGGAGCGGACATAGTGCCAGAGGATAACCCTCATTGACCTGGGGGGCGCTAGAGGGCGCGCTGCAAGATGGCTGCACATTAGTGCGGCTCCGCCAGCCGGAAAAATTATCTACTGTAAAAGAGCATAGACGGTGCCCAAAACTATGTCCAATGCATAAAAGTGTACATCGGAATGCAAGCGCTACCAGTCGGAGTAAGAAGTGGACGATATTGAAGCCTATATCGACAGGAAAATACAGCTAAAAGCCAGCACGCTCCAAGACCGGCGCGAAATCAAGATGGCGGCGCCCACTGAGCAAATAACTGGCGAGTAACTCCGAAAGCCAAAACCACCACCCACAGAACGACTAATTACCGAGAACATTGGCGAAGGTGAGGAGCGAGGCGCACCACCAGCGGCCCACGAGGGGAGTAGAAACGATTGTGTGCAACGCTCTAGCCGGGACGAACATAGGGTGCAGAGAGCGAAAACGACACTGTGGTGGGAAAATGGTGGCGAAGCACAACGATAACGCGCACCGGGAGCAACAACTCTCCTGACTGCGGCGGCATTGTATGATAGATGAAAGACGGTGATCCTGAGGGCGTAGACGTGTGACTATCCATACCGCCCAACGTTCAAGAACGAAGACGGAGGCGGCAACCTAGCTACGTTTAGATAAAGTGGAGTCGCGCAAGGTGAAATACTCGCACTGGGAGAACTTCCCAAACCCACTGTCACGCAACTAGACGGGTACAGATCGTGGTGCCGAACCCTTGCCCCTCCGCTGCCCATACTATGTGCAACTGTGTAGAACTGCCTACACGAGGAACGGTCCAGAAATCACGCGACAGCTGCGGTATAAGTGCAACGCCAAACCTGTGCAGAGTCCTGGTATATATATGAAGGTAGGAAGCACATAGCGGTAGTTCAGGAAGCGCAAACGACTGTCAATCCACAAACAACATCATCACGCACAGTGCCCCTGAACTGCCACTAAAGGGGTACACAATAGGCCGCACGGGGTTCGTGTGCAACGCCACGAGTTGTGAGACGACCGCCCAGTTTAACATAGCAAGAACGCCAATACTACCCTAGGCAACAACGCACACCGCGATCAGAAACTCACCAATAAAGTGACCGCGTAAAGAACAAACACGGCGACACGCTCTCAGGGGAAAAATGGGCAAAACAGACAAAAGCCAGCCCAAACTGTCGTTTGATGCGCGCCGCACGCCCAGGACAACCTCGGCACACTCTGACACGGAACTGGAGGCTGAACGCGCCAAAGAATCTACCATGGAAGCTACGCTGCACGCCATCCAACAGAGCTTGCAAGCCATAGCAGCAAAATAGACACTCTCACGTTACGAGTGGACAACATGGCCGCAAAACTAGATAAACAGGGCGAGCGCCTGGATGCTGCGGAACAGCGCATATCAGCGGTTGAAGACGAATCCGGAGCCACGGCTAAAAAGTGCAATGCATTGGAAAAGCTGCTGGAGAGCATAAAAACCAAGAATGAAGATTTAGAAGCGAGATCTCGCCGGAATAACATACGTATTTTGGGAATTCCGGAAAGCGCAAATACTGGGCGCTTAGAAACATTTGTCGAAGACATGCTGCGTGAAATCTTCGGAGCGGATAGCTTTTCCCCACTTCTCACTATTGAGCGCGCACACCGATCGCTGGCGCCAAAACCACCGCCAGGAACTCCACCGCGTCCGATCATATCCCGAATATTGAATTATAGGGACAGAGACACGATCCTGCGCCTGGCACGTGAAAAACAAAAGATCACATACCACAACTATAATGTCTCCTTTTACCCGGATTTCATGCTAACGGTACAAACAGCACGCAAGGAATTTGCATCGGTGAAGAAAAAACTCAAAGACATGGGAGCGGAATATGCAATGCTCTACCCTGCGAGGCTACGTGTCACCTATGAGGCACAATCAAGAATACTACCTACACCAAAAGCCGTTAACAATTTCATTAAACAAATTACATCCAAAAGGAGACCTACGGAGCGCACACCTTCATCTTCACAATCGGATGGTGGAAGCAGTTGAATGTCTATGACACTGTGACAAACGGTAGGGCGTGATCTTTCCAAGTGCAATGAGGATATGAAACTTTTGTGATCCGGACCAGAACTGCATAAGGTAGGATATATAACCTGCCGAATGGGCGGACGGCACTATACGGCACTCATAAAACTGAACACTGTGACGATCTTTGAACCCGCAGATACAGCCTCTGTAAAACGTTGCAAATGGTGATCTGTAGTAAAACCGCCAAAGAAGTGTAACTGACTGGGGACATGCATACACAGGCTCAAATTGTATGTAATATATACGAATATAAAATGTATACGCTATCCCAGACTACACACCGTATGTCTATAATATATATATTACAATGTGACGAACGGAATAACATACGCGTTACTGCTAGAAATGTTAAGGTAACCGTCTAATCAAAATATATTCCGGCCGCATCCGTTATGCGGATGTTGTTGTGTGCACTTAGCGGCCCCCAACTGGGTGTTCCCCGACAAAGTTGAGATGTTTCTATTTTTGTTTATAGGGCTATGTCTTTGGCATAATTGGGATGCTAAAGTGGGTGGGGGGAGTGGGGTTGTTACAGTTTTCCCAGACACAGGCACGCAATGTATAATTTACGTTATTAGCACCTATGGCACCTTGGGCCGTACTGCCAGACTACAGCACACATCGCAGGTTGTATGTAATGAGATATGCAAGGCAGATAATACTTTAGACAGATATATGACCCAAAATGGAAAATAAAAAAGGCACGTCACCGTTGCGCATATTAACATGGAATGTTCGGGGGTTGACTAACCCTCGGAAGATAAGACAAGTATTTGCATACTTAGACAGGCATCAAATCGCAATCGCGTTGCTCCAGGAAACCCATCTGGCAAAAGATACTACATGCTCGTTGGGCAGCAGATGGGCCGAAGCAGTACTAAAATCCTCTTACTCATCATACGCTAGAGGTGTACTTATACTCATAAAGAAAGGCACACAATTTATTATAGACCAGACGATTTTTGATGATCAGGGAAGATATTTGATAATCACAGGACATTTGCGGGGTACCCGGGTGGGCCTGGTAAATACATATGGCCCCAACACTGATGATCCCGAATTCTTCAGGGAGGTATGGAATAGATTGCGACAACTGCCGGTAACGAATATCCTTTGGGGGGGGTGGGATCTAAATCTCTCATTAAATGACGAACAGGACAGATCAGGCACAACCAAAGAACCTCATAAACAAGCTGTTAAAATGATGAAGGATGGTATGTCTGAATTTGGAATGTTAGATATCTGGAGACTTCATAACCCAAGTACACTAGAGGGTACACACGCCTCCAAGTACCACAATAGCTGGGCACGCATAGACTACTGGTTAGCCACAGAAACTGCAAGTACATGGATAAGTGATATACAGCACCTCACTAAGGGGCACATGCATCAAAGGTTTTTGCGATCGCAAACGGTGCGATTCGCAAAAATCGGCCGTTTGCGATCGCAAATTGGCCTTTGGAGATGCATGAAAGTGTTTCCTATGCGCAATTTAAGAATTCGCAATTATTTGCGAATTCCTAAATTGCGATTGCATTTGAGAATCGCAATTTGCGATTCCTTAAATGCAATGCTAGAAGCACTTTCAAATAGCGATTTAGCTATTTGGGACCGCAAATTACAGACAAATCAAACTTGTCTGTAATTTGCAAAAACTTTGAAAAATGCACTAAAATGCATTTTTTAAAGTTTTAGGTTACACATATCGCAATTTCAGGGGTGCAACAGGGTGTCATTTTGACACCCTTGCACCCTTGAAATTGCATGAGCAATTTGCGAGTACCTACTGGTACTCGCAAATTGTGCATGCAATCTCCAATTCATTCCTATGGGCCTGTAGGCCCATAGGAATGAATGGGACGGCATTCCTTAATTGCGAGTCGCAATTTGCGAGTCGCAATTAAGGAATGTTTAGGAATCGCTATTTTTATTGCGATTCCTACATGCATAGGCTTTTGTGATTCCTTAATTGCGATTCCTTAATAATCGCAATTAAGGAATCGCAAAAGCCTACCTTGATGCATGTGCCCCTATGACATTATCAGAACATAAACCAATAGTAATCTCACTAGACCTGCCACATTACACACCGCCTCCCTATGTCTGGTGTTTTAATGCAAAGGCGTTGTTGGACCCTCTATATAACTCCACAATACACAAAGCAATAAAGGAGTACTTTGAGATTAACAAAAATTCGGTGGAAGATGCAAGCATTTTGTGGGAAGCTTTTAAAGCCACAATACGTGGTGTCTGCATTAGCACTAACGCTGGAATACTGCGAGATATACTTACCCAATTAGATAACTGTGAACGGAAAATAAAACAGCTAGAAACGGAATTTGAACATACAAAGAATGCAGCTAAATTGGGAGACATAAAAGAACTCCTATCAGAATATCAGGAACTGGCAAACACGGAGATTAAATATATATCCCACCGCCAACTGGCCCGTGCATATAGGGAGGGAGGAAGATCGGGACGCATACTGGCACAGAAAATTTGTAACCCGCGAAATACACATGTTGTTACCACCGTTAGAGATGCACAGGGGACACAACAGTATGCCACGGCAAATATTTTAAAAGCCTTTATGAACACATATGAAGAGCTCTATGCCATGCGAAACACTGCCAACACTCAGGAAATCCTCAAATATCTAGAGGACATAGCCATTGCCTGGCTCTCAGACAACCAAAGAGAGTACCTGGCGCAACCGATCACTGTTGAGGAAGCCACAGAGGCCATTAAGACACTTCTCAATGGTAAAGCGACAGGACCTGACCGATTCACGGGGGAGTTCTACAAGACATACGCAGAACTATTATGCCCCTATTTAGTAGAGATGTATGGGGATGCGCACGACAAACAGATCCTTCCACCAACACTACGGGAAGCACTAATCATAGCACTGCTAAAACCAGACAAAGACCCCACTAACTGTGAATCGTACCATCCGCTATCATTAATCAATACGGACGCAAAAATATTAGCGAAAATCATAGCCACAAGAATACAGCCACTGATGCAAAATATAATATTGCCAGATCAATCAGGGTTCATCTCCAACCGTTCCACCTCACATAACATACGTACGCTGTTTGCACTATCTCATCAAATTAGTCCAGAGTTGGAGGCGGCGGCAGTGCTACTGGACGCTGCCAAGGCCTTCGACTCAGTGGAATGGGTGTATCTATTCATGGTAATGCAGAAAATGGGCCTACCCCCTATTCTGGTGACATAGATTAAAATACTCTATACCAAACCAGTGGCGCGAATAAAAGTTAATCAGCGTGTCTCAGACTTAATACAAATACAACGTGGCACGAGACAGGGGTGCCCCCTGTCGCCCCTGCTGTTTGCTATAGCACTGGAACCTTTGGCGTGCAAGATACGTCAACAACACGCGAGCGCAGCATTACGATTTGTCCAACGCCCAATAGGTATACCCATGTACGCTCATGACATGGTGCTATATGTAAGAGAACCCCACACTAACTTATCACCTTTGTTGCGGGAATATATCAAGTTTGGCAGGCAATCTGGCCTACAAATAAATTGGGGTAAGTCCACTATTTTCCCTCTCACAGAAAAAACTAAACCGCATCGAGTAGAGTTTCCACTGGAATGGCAGACAGAACCAGTTAAATACCTGGGCATCTGGTACCACAGGGATCCTGAGGTGGTGATTCGAGAGAATTATGGGACCACAATCGCTAAAATTGAGGAAAAAATAGACAGGTGGATTCGCCTACCTTTGTCACTGGCGGATAGAATGGCCATTGTGAAAATGGTGATACTCCCCAAACTACTATATCTCTTCAACAATATACCAATACCACCACCAGCAGCGGTATTTCAGAGACTCACTACAAACATAACCAGACTAATATGGGCCGGGAAAATAGCTCGCATAGAACTACGTACACTGACATTGCCATACAACAAATGAGGGTTTGCGGTACCAGATCTCTTGCTGTATTATTTATGTGCGCAAGCGCAATATGCGCATTACTGGTTTCATCCGGTACGATACCTACCACATACCGCAGTCGAGGATGGAGATGCGCATCCCCTCCCATTGCGGTGTATCCTGCCACATCCACGCCCTCATGTCGCCAGAAATGAAAATAATACAATAAAAACCACAAACTCTGCGTGGCAACGTATGGGGAAACTGACTCAGAAATTGCCACTCTATGCACCAGCCCTACCACTGCACCATCATCCGGCATTGACAGTGACACACACCGATAATGGTATGGCGATGCTGCAACAAATCGGCATAACCACTATGGGAGACCTATACATCGAGGGTAGATTTATTGATGAATCAGACCTTGAATACATCCGTAACCAAACGCTCCTCTTTAAATTCACATACCACAGACTGCGGGGGGCCATAAAGGACTTATATCCCACATTTCCGGTGGAACCACCTTCTCTGGCAGTACTGCAGAAGCTCATTACCACCCCGAACAATACGCACTTGATATCCAAATTGTATAAGTTATTGCAGGATGATATGGCGAATGACACCAGTAAAGCCCGAGCTCGCTGGGATGCTCAATTAGAGATACCTTTACGTGAGGAGGAATGGCATAGCTGCTGTGCACTAATATCATTACTGACACCGAATGGCAACCTGCGTATCATACATTACAAGTATATACATCAAACATACCACACCCCACTCAAGTTAAATAAATGTGGATTGAGAGAGGATGCTAGATGCCGCCGATGTGGAACAGAAAATGCCGATTTCATGCACTTAGCATGGCACTGTACAAAAATTGGCAAGTATTGGGAGGATATAACGACGACCTTAAGTAATATATTAGAAACAAAGATAGACTGCTCGGCAAAGATGTGCCTGCTGGGTATAGTGGAACAATTAAAATCCACGAAACGCAAGCTATGCGTTATAGCATTATTGTTGGCCAAGAGACGTGTATCCATGTACTGGGACAGTAAGAGGTCACCTAGTAAGAAGCAGTGGTTAACTGACCTAGTGTATTGTAAGGATACTCTCAAAACATTTGAGGAAGAACTACCGATAGCCTCTAGACCCAAAGAATACTGGTCGCCGCTGACCGAATACTTACGATCCCATCCAGATTTGTTGATGTCTGACGCTGTATAAATTTACATGACGTAATGTGCTAATCATGGTCATAGTTTTAAGATGTATGATGGATTACATATTTGCATAATATCTGGTCTATATGTGCTGTTTATAGAGAAATACTGTGAACTGGGATGGTTCTGTTAATTTTTGTTTTGATTTGAATGTAATAAAAACCTTCTAATAAAAAAAACGGGAAAAAAAAATCCCTCATTGACCTCGGGGAGGAAGAGGTCATTGCCCATTACAGGCTCAGGAGGGAGTCCATTGTCCGCCTCCTGCACCAGATTGCACCAAGTCTGCAGCCAACATCGCAGCGCTGCACCAACATCCCTCCGCAGGCCAAGGTACTGGTTGTACTACACATGCTGGCATCTGGAACTTTACAATCCACCACAGCCAGAGTGGCAGGAGTATCCCAGACATCCTTCTCAAGGTTACTCCCCACCGTCCTGGATGCCATCATAAGCCTCACGCCCCAGTACCCCTACTTCCCCAACACAGCGCAGCAACAACAGGACACCAAGCATGGCTTTTATGCCATTGTAGTATTCCCACATGTGTTAGGGGCAATGGACTGCACTCATGTGGAACTTGTTCCTCCAGCGGCTACATCACACATTTGCCACAACAGAAAGCATACCTATTCCATGAACATGCAGGCAATTGTGGACCATCTGGGCCTCTTCATCAACGTACTGGCAGTGCTCATGACTCATTCATCTTCCGCCATTTCACCATCAATGAGCACTTCCAGGATGGGAACTATGGGAATGGCCTGCTAGTTGAGAAGTACACCTCAAGCACATGACAGACCACAGGGCAGTCCATTATGTAGGAATATGTTGGCATATCAGTCTTGGGTTGAATGAGACTGTGCATACGTAGTTGGTGTGGGCCAATATACTTGTGTCATACTACATGGCATATGCGCAACACATTTCCTACAAGTCTCACTTATCGACACCCCCTATATCACTGTGGCCCACATGCACAAGTGAACTGGGCTGATGTACTATTACTAATCATGAAGCTCTGGTGGAGCAGCTACCCCATTCATGTCAATGTGGCAATGCTAAGTATGTCTGCATTGCAAGGCCTCATAGGTATGCAGTGCAGCAAGCCGCAACAACGTGCATCTCTCATTCACCCTACGTTAAGGATGTCTACCATGGGCCTTGCAGTGGCCTTTCCCATCCAGCACCAATGAAGATCACATACGTTTGCACACATCCTATGTACAGGGACCCTGGGACAAAGAAGGAGGGAATAGCACAGATTGTATGTAACTGGTGCTGGAATGTGTCCCTTAAAGAATGACGTCATGTGAGAACACTAAGCGACACACGTGCACCATGGTGCAAGGGGGGGGGGTGTTGGCACTAGTTACTATCATGTGATGTTGCGAATGTGGACAAACCATGTATGTGCTGTATGTCAACTGAAAAGCACATTCCATAACTTCACTTTGGATGCAGGTTAGGTTAGCCATTTGTAGTCCATTGATGCCCAGTGGCTACAAATGCTACATGAGGCACTGTGTGTGCAATCAATTGTGTCAAAGACCCTCACAAATGTAAAACTAGTAAAATAAGGCTTCCAAACACATTGTTGAAGCAAGGCAATCCCTGTCTCAAGTCTGTGTATCACATGTAAATCCCCTGGTCAGGAGGCATGAAGATGTATCCCAGACCTGTCAAACTGAGAAATAGGAGCATATATGAACCTCACAGGATGAACTCAACCATGCTACATTATATCACACATCATATCCTATGTGCACAATATGTATATTTGTGGTGCGTAAACCAGTACAGCAGGCATCCAAGGTTCCCCCTCATGCACAAACTACATCCCCCATGACAGCCAACAATACAGTTCTCCGGGAAATAATGTGACTGTCTTGGATCTATGCTGCACTGGTTCTGCCTGCGCAGACACACAACCATGGACACTGAATCATGTGGAAGATATAGCCTACACTGTCCACAAGACATATGACATTGTAGTGTATGCAGTCTACCTGTTGCACTGTACAGTGCAACATTACCACATATCTAAGTACCCTTGTGTTCAGTCAACATAGTGGACTCTGTGCACTGCCATGTGTAAACTACCATGTCCCATATTAAACTCCACCCACTATCCTTCCCATGGCTGAACACATAGAAAAATGTTGAATAAAATTATCAATACAAAATATGTGTGACAGAAGTAATACACATCACCAGCTACTGTTACATGTTGTCAAATCAGACAGGTATCAGTTCAGGAATTGCAATAGTAGCCAAAAATAGACACAATAGATGATTGTGAGACATGTGTTTACTCAATGGCAAACAGACTAACCTCACTGCTGACAAATCATCACCTGCATGGCATTGGCACTCAGAATGACAAGTAGTAAGTGAATCTCAGAGGAAAGCACACTTGTATATGTAGCTCAGTGTCAGCCATTGCCAATCCCAACTTGCCTACATGCTGCACAATGTCATAGCATGTCCATGACAGTAAGCAAGGTGTATGAGTCAAGCTGGACACAGACCAGATTGGAAATGAATGTTGGGCTAACCCATATCACGAGTCTTAACTAAAACTACACCTCCTTTCTTTGCAGCAGACTAAGGTTATGCTTTGATGCCGTGGGTCATGATTCCTGTAAAGATCCCGCAAACAGAAGCCCAACGGAGCTACAACCATGCCCTATGCCACACCAGGACCATCACTGAGCGGACATTCGAAGTACTAAAATCACGCTTCCAGAGCCTTGACGTATCTGGGGGCAGATTGCTCTACTCCCCACCTCTGGTCTGTAACATAATCTTTGTCTGATGCATTTTGCACAATATCTGTGTCAGGACAAATGTGTCATGGCCAGATGAGATTGGGGATCAGGAAATGCCGGATAATGAGGAGGAGGAAGATGAGGAGCCTCAGCCACCTGGAGCATCAGTTGCTGCAATACGGTGGAAGGACAACATCATTAATAATTTCTTTTCTGAAGCATGATTGTCCAACAGCATATGAAACAATGATGAAAGATGACACATTGTACATCTATCTGTAAATAAAATGTCAGAGCACTACCACTGTGTAAGATTACAAGTTACAAGTTTAAGTTTATTTGATTTAGTTCTCGGCTGAGAACAACAAATATTTAATACATAAAATTTTCCTTTAAAATTTAGCAGTAAGATGATAAAAGTTTTCATTCTAGTACAAAGTTAAAAAAGATTTTAAAAATTTGAATAAATTATAACATACAAATTCATTTGGCGGTACCTTACAAAGCGAAATCAAGATCTGAACTGAATTAATTTTACATTTTGTTCGAATGGGTTGTATAAACCTTTTTCTTGCTTCTACAACTGTCTCATTTGGGCAAACAAACAACATGTGTTCCAGATCTTGCTCCCCGCCATTACATAGGTTACAATAAGTGCTAGTTTTTTCTTTTTCATTTGGGAGCCACTTAGAGGTAAGAGATTTTAATGGGAGTATCCCAAGCCGGAGTAATATAATCGAGCGCCTGACACCGTGCTTTAGGTTAAAATAGATATACTGCTGTATTTTCCTATATTCAATTGTTTCAGCATGTTTTTTGTATAATGACAATTTGGAGCAATGCTGAGTATCGAGATCAAAGCTTAACCTTGGTGTCAGATGTTTTAAAACATGTGTAAGCATTTGTATTCCATACTCACACTAAACCAATAAACTTCCACATTTGACCCACAACTATTTGTCACACAGAATATGTATGTAGCAATGTGTAACAAACAGCATTGAACATCATCTGGTATAAATGAAATAGTGTGCATGCTAACTACTTGTAACAGATAGTCCTCCATTGTAAGTCACAATTACCATGGTGTGGTAACGTAGATAGTGGGCTATGAATGTGAGTGTGTCTCTCCTGATGCTAGCCATGTGTTAGGCCTCATACTTGTGGCCGAAAGCAGTGGCCACACTTAGTATGATGACTTTGGAGTGTTCCACATAGGATGTGCAGGGGAACACACTCCCCAAACTACAATCTACATATGCAACATCAACAAACATACCTACCTGTCACATCCATTAAGTTGTCTCAATTTACACAGACAAAATCTACATACCATACTTTGCCAGTGCAGCAGTATTGCATGTGTACACCCACTGCTATACACAATCAATACTGTCTTGATGCATAGTGTAGGTATAGTGTCATTTCCGTAGCCTTACTATCTGCAATATGTAGGAGGACACACCAAGGCATGCATGGTGACCTGCCATACCCCAATCACTGTGATTAAGAATCATGGTGGCCACAAATGATGACACTGTCACTGTCCTGTGGGGTTTGCCCTCGGATATGAATGGCACTTATGCAAACAATAGAATTGCCCTATCCATGTATCCCCTTCCAGGTGTGTGCAGTCAATTGCTGCACTCTTTCAAATTTTTACTACAGCCTGATGCCTCCACTGTGGGACATGGCACTATTTGGCATAGGCGCAGCAGTTGTAGATGTGGTTGCACTGACCCCATGCCAGTGGTAGTCTTGTGCATCCCTGGGGAAGCTGATACAATGTCAATGGGTGTCATTAATAACTTAGCACACAGAGCACCTCTGGTAAGGTGAGCCATTGTGCTACTACAGTGTTTGGGCACTATGCATAGTATTATCCATGAAGAGGATGATCCCACACATATGTTCAATTAATAACACACATATGACACATGTGCAAAGGCTGTAAAAAGGTCACCTCCACCCATCACACACAGCACTGCATTTACTGTTAAATTTTACATGACATGCACACTGAAATGAAATAATGTAGACCTCTAGCATAATAAAATGGCACAACACCATTCAACGTGAAATTTTTCAGCCGCCGTGTAAGTGAAAAATGACGCCTGCCCGCCGACGCGTGATATAAACAGTTTTTCCATTGTTAGGCAAACTTTATGTGTAATCGACGCATTGAGCGGTAGTGTAAAAAAAAGACGCATCGGCTAAAAACGTGCCGTGGCATAGCCGTAGTCACCCCATGAACGAGCAGGAGTTTGGGGCATTCCTGTGGCTGGTCTGCCATTATCCCCCAAACATGGTAGCCCATGGGGGCCATGTGATCCAGGGCTACCCTGTGAAGATAAGGAAACAGCGATGGGAAAGCATACGCCTCCAGATGCTGTGGCTCTATGGAGTGGAACGGGGCACACAGCAGTTGAGGCCTCGCTGGGCAGATGTGGTCGGCAGGGAGTCCGACCTCCTAGATTACGTGGGCATTGAAGTTGATGGAGCAACATGTAAGTACACATAATGTGTCTGCCCTCCTATGTTTCTCATGTATCCATTGATAATTTGTGGAACCATTCAGTATGCTCACAAGACAATTTGGATCTAATTAGCCATGCCCCAATGCAAAAGAGGCAAATGCCGTGCCTATAGTGCTGACACAATATGTGCACCAGTGCTATTTGTGACATTGTGTGGCCCACACTAATATTAGTGTTACTGTACGTGACAGAGATGAGTGCTAGGGAAGCATGAAGCTGATGTACATTGCCATAGCCTGTCCAGAGAACTCATGTGATGACAGAGCAGGTAGTGCAGATGTGCTTCAGAGCTGCTTATTTCTCAGCTGGCATTTGTCATGTACAGTTGTGATGAGCCATCACAGAACATACATCATACATAAAGGGGCTTTTTTACAAGGCACTTGCACTGCTGGTATTTCACTTCTAACAATGTCAAAAGAGATGCAGCGGCTGCGCTAGAGCCTTATAAAGAAGCCCCTCAGTGATGTGCCAATGATCCTCCGTGGCATACCTCCCCTGAGTTGTCAATCATTAATGAGGCCTGCCACGGCTTACACTACTTAGTTCACCTCTGAATGTGGCAATACACATAACACTGGTCTTTAACAGCATTTACTATTTGTAATGGGTATAGTTCCTTGATGCCCACTATGGCTACATTGTGCTTTGCACTAGCTTCCCTGAATACATACCTCTGACTGCATAGCAAATCCCACATGCTGCATTTGCATGGCCTCATGGAGGGGTTATTGAGGCCAGAGCCACTGGAGCTGTCTTAACATATGTAACTCACATGGCACATGACTCCAGTATGAGAGCCCGAATGTGTGTCAGATGGGAGCCCACTCGCATGGGTCAGTATCCAAGTGTATGGTTGCCTGATGAGACATATCTTTACCGATACCATACCTGTAAATGATCAAATATGTAATTTTCAACTTAGGGATGCATGTGACATAAATGTACAATATCATGCACTCAGCAGCACTGACAGGTACAGTACTCACGTTACTTAGGGAACAAGTAGGTATGAATTGAGATGTACGTAGCGTACTCATTTACTGGTGTCTGTTTTTAAGAAGGCCTCCAGATAGCATCACCTTACTGAGTATGGTAAGTGGATTGTGTAGGTGCACAGCATCATCCAAATCAGCTATCATTGCGTAATTTGACAGTGATGCAGGTCAGCACATGGTTCTACAAAATGACCAACAAGTGCATGCTTAAGGCATTCTTATGTATGTTTGACTTGGCCAGCCTTACCAATGTGTATCATCCTGGCATGTCAACTGTGTTGTCTGAACACTTACAACCTGAAGGGCTACATAGCCAATAGCCTTGCATATGTACTGTGCTGTTTTTGCATATCAAATATGTGTGGTAAGTTTCATGGTGTAATTTAGATGCTATGTCTTATAGCTGGACCCCCTTCATACACAAAACATGAGGTGGCAAACTTCAAGAAACCCAACCTCACCGGTGAGTGCCTTCATCAGTGCTAATTGCATAGTGAAGGAGTGGGTGTGATGTCAGATGATGTGGGAATTGCCAGATTCAATGTGCATCCTCATCACAATTGAACTTTTGGAAGGAGATAAATAGGCCATGAACAGATGCGGTGACATGTTACATGTCTATCAGCCTCTGACTACTGTCAGGGAGAACACTTTGCCAATCTGGGATGGACCGCGTGATAGTTGATTGACAGGGAGCCATGATCCCAGTGTCAGACAATGCTAGTGTATGTGGTAGTGGATAAACATCAGAAATTGATGTGGCTGTGAATGATGCAGAATGCTTGTCAGTTGCTCATGCTATGATATTGGGAGCATGTATTGAGCGGTGGTATGGTCCACTGTGGAGTTACTACAGGTCAAATATGAGAAGTTTCATATGTCTGGGTATGATGTGGGGTACTATTCCTGCATCCATTGTTACATGTCATACCTGCCAAATTCTCTGTATAGGTTGCAATGTGTCCTGATATGGCTCCCTGCCTTATCAAGTAAAACACGTTGTGAGACAAGACATGTACTGTCAAGACATAGCACTTTTTATGTGTTAAATGCCTATGGCATAAAGGACATTGCAAGATGCAGAGGGTAAACTAATACACAGTGAAGGTGAAAATGTGTACCATTCCATAGGTACCAAAGATCTTTGTTTCCAAGCATACTCAGTACTTACATGATCATAATTAGACCTGCTAATTGTGTTGCAATTGCACAGTCTAACAATTGCTCTTGCTTTGCAATTAGGGCTGAGGAAATCTGATAGGCTAGATAATAGGTATGTGTATAGTCACTCTAAGCTAGAAGATGAATATAGGCTTGAGGGGCTGCAACCTTAGGTGTAATGTAAAATATGATATTTCATGATGTTGGTACCTGTTCCTAGTCAGCCTTTGAGTGACATTTATCCTCATTGTTTCAACAGACAACATGACCCCAGATGAGCGGTGCCAGTACAACAAACGAAAGAAGCACTACCACCACTTCCGGCGTGTGGCCAAGGCACACAGGGCCATGAAGAGGTGATATAAGGAGGAAAAGACCCAGGAGAAGTGGTCTGTATTTCCAATGGGACCACCACCCACTACAAAGGGAAGCTCAGCCAGCCATGGACAATCCACTTCAGGTGCCTCACGCACAGCCGTCTCAAGCACCTCCACCAGCGGGCCTTCTATACCACCGGGACCCACACCTCAGCCCACAGGAGGGCCTCAAGTTTTGAGCTGGAAATGAGGAAGGACATGTGAGACCTCAAACTCAGAATGGCAGTGTTCGAGAACAAGGTGGACCAGACCTTATCCCTGCTGCAGGACATAAAGCGGGCAGTTGGTCAGGCCAAACGTTGATTGCCACAGGGACCCCTTCTGCCGTTCCCCCTGCTTGCCATGTTGACAGTTTAACAAAAGGTTTTTATAGGTCAGTGTAGTTACAGTGATAGTGTAGGGATAGTGGTTAGAGGGGATGTTTAGGGGTGGGCTAGTTTGTTTGTGGGTAGGGATACTTTGGGTTAGTTAGTGTGTGTGGAGTTGATGTGTTTATATGTATAAAAAATAAAAAAATGAAAAATATAACAAATTAAAAATGAAAAAATACAAAAAACTCTATGAGTAGGTAGTTGATGTGTAGGTGTAGTTTCTGTTGTCCTTGTGTGAAGACGTGAGTTAAGGGGGGTGAGGGGGTTGATGTTTATCATGTCGTGCTAAATGTGTAGAGTAAGATAAGTTACGTTAAGGCAGTTATATATAGTAGATGGGCTAAGATAGTGTGGGATAGTTTAGGATAGATATTTAGTATAGGTTAGATAGTTATTTCTATTTAAACGTTTATATATACATTAAATCTAATAGTTTGCTACATACAGGTGTACGTCATGATTTACTGAGGGGGAGTTAGTATGTGTGCTCAGGTGAAGATTTGCATATGCATTAGTCTTTGCTTGCAGTGTCTGGCAACATGTGTGATTAGGTTTCATATCTATGGACAGGGATCTGTCAGGCTGCCCATGACTTTACATAATCTTATGATCAGACATTGTTGATTAGTGGACCTGGCAATCATGAATGAATTATGACACAGTGCTCATCTTGTGTACACATACAAGGTCAATGTGTGTGTTGCTAATGCAACATGCCTTAGCGGGAAGTTGTGCTCAATACCTTTTGCACATATAGTAGGTATTTGGACTCATACACTTATGGCTGCCTCGTAACCTCTCACACTTGCAGTGTTTATTTGTCAACCCAATGTTGTATGTTTACTAGTAATCATTGATGGACCTATCACTTGTGGGCTGACTTAACTCACCATTCACATTGACTGCATGACACCAGTTGAACTTAATACTTGCAACCTTGAGTAAGCACTTACTAGTCATCGCACAAATAGTGATTACAAAGTATGTTACACTCTCACGGCCTAGCATTGTCCCAGACTCTGCAAAAAAATATGTCCCTTTGACTAGTAGTTGGTGTAGTTGCGTCTCTGAATGGCCAATGGTGAACCTGGTCCTGACTCCTAGAGACACACAACACACAAGTAGTAATTATTAGTGGAAAGTGAAAATGTTAGAAAGAGATCACAGCTAACGTTAAATGGACAACAACCTCATAGGATTGTTAGAGCCAGTGGATGTTTAGAGAGAGTCCATGTGGGGAACATGTCTTGGGACATGCTGAGGAGAGGAGTGCTTCAGTCATTAGGGAGTATATGCCACATTGACAGTCCACAAATGGTCACGGTGAACAGGGCGTAGTCAAAATGAGGACAGTGACAGCAGATGTTCCCTGGCATGTTGATCAGCAAAGGGCTAAGGAGAAACTGGGTATATGGCACAGATGAATGCTACCGGACACTTCTTCGTTGGAAAGAGGTACTGTCCACATCTTCCTCCTCTGATGTGTGCGGTGTATCCCTTGAGGGTGGTGTTGTAGATGCGGCAGTTGAGGGAGGCACCCACACATCAGGGACAGAAGATGTGGATCCCATGCCTGCAGCAGCATTCATCTGTGCCAAAACATGCAGCATAGCAGCTAGGAGGATCTGCTGGTTTTGCAACACAGTAGCAACGTTGCTATGGTAAGCATCCATGGAACCCATATGGGAGTTCTGCTTCCACTTCATGGACTCCAAGATGGTTCTGATAGCCCCAGCTCTTTGGCCACGTCGCCAGTGGTGTAACAAAGGCCGGTACGGGGGGCCCGAGCTCCAGGGGGCCCCTCGGCCCAGTACCCTGGCTGGAGAGCTCCTGATCATAGTCGGAGGGAGTCCCCTTCATGTACTTTACATGGGGGCCCCCCTCAAGTTTCATTACGCCACTGCGCATCACTGGTGCCACTTTGGCGGTGCAGTTGTTGATGCCTCTGCCTCATGACACCAGCGATGTCAGCCAGGGACTGCTGGAGGCCACGGAGCAGAGAGTAGGTGCCTATCATGTAGGCAGTGTTGTCCCTATTGGGACTGAGGCACCCACGGACTCCCTCTAGGGTGGCTGCCACAGTCTTCATCCCTGCCCACTCCCGATCTGCAAACACCCGCTGGACTCCTACCGCAGTACGTTGGAAGGTAATCTGTGGGTCCTCGCAGGGGTGTGGGTGGGGTGGCAGGTGGTGCCTGTTGGTTGTTAGGCTGGGGATGTGGAGATGCCACAACGCTGCTGACACTCCCTGTGTCCGGAGATGGTGTCCCAATGGTGAACAGTAGCTCTTGGAGGGTGTCATGGTTGATGGCTGGTAGGTTGCAATCACTGCCATCATCACTGATGTCCGGGACAAGGTGCTAAACAGGAAGTGGAGGTTCCTCCTCTGCAATGAGATGGGGAAATGCTATTGGTGATATCTTCTACATGTTGACATGGTTTAAAGTAGTTGACAAACAAAGTGCATTACATGACACTTTCAGTTCCTCATTGATGCGTAGGACAGCTGTTACGCTAGGGTGTAGATAGCAGATAGCACTGTATTTCCCTTTCAGATGACTGGACCTCAGCATTGTCATCACTACACTGTGTGTCTACTCTGAGTGGAAGGGCCCTGTCTTAGTAATCAGATTCTAATCACTGATGTTCATGCCATTTCATCATGACCAGAGTTGGTTATCTTCAGGGTGTCAGACATCTTTTTAATCTGATTCATGCACTTGTTTGTGTATGTGCCCCCTCCGGCTGTTTCAAATTTGGTCCTGGCAGCCGACTTACTGCCACACAGTGATGGGACCCTGATCATACATTGCCTCTCATGTGCCTACGACATCTACAGTATGCGTTGCCATCTCCCATGAGCTGGCATGGCAGGCTGTTATAGAGTGACAAGTATCAGACAGCACCTCAGATGGTAGTGTTGCTGGGAATGGTGACATGTACCTACAGAGGGGCATGTTCACATAGAAATGGCACAACACAGCACTGCAAACATTTTAGCTATGCCACCCTGTGCCATTCCACATGCACAAGAGAGCACCGTATTCACAAGGAAAAGGCACACACCATATCTTTTTCCTTGCGCTGGCACCGATAATAACAGCCAAGCACCAACACAGACACCCTTGTGCTATGGTGCAAGGGTGTCTGCGTTGGTGCACAGCAGTTCTTGTTGCAGCGGCACAGGGGTGTGCAGAGGGGTGGCACACAATGCAGTGAATCCAGCCCATCCATGCAGATTTGTTTGCATCGACGCCCTGCGCCTTTTCACTTTAACTATGGCCTATGTTCCGCTAGTGTACATAAGTTGCATTCATCCCACACCCAGTCATATATATGTAGATGAGAGGAGTTCAGGTGGTCCCTACCATGGCAGCTGACACATGTGTGGTCTGAGCCTGCATGCCAGGACAGCTGCTTGCCATGTAGTTTGCTCTAGGCGAGTACGGAAGTGACTCTAGAAATGTCCCTATGTCTAGGTACTAGCCATGGCCCACATATCCCAATCCCTCAGGTGTGTTGTTTCTCCTGTGAGATACCAAATATATGCTAGGAATTTGGAGGCTAGGTTAATGTACATGGGCCTAGGTGTGATAGAGGGGAATGTTTCATAGACATGTGGTGCAGCGCAAGAACCCATCTTGCTGCGCCAAGCTGTGTGAATAGGAAAGTGCAGGGGGGTTCGCTGTGTTGACAACAATACAACGCATCCCTGTGGTTTCCTTTTAGCTGGTGCACATTCAGCTGGCTAGCACCAACGCAGGTACCTTGAACCATGGTGCGGGGATACCTGCTTTGATGTACGTCTGCTGTATGTGCGCCAGCGCATGCAGTTAATACAGGAATGCGCCGTATCTTGTAGAAAAAGGCACATTGCTGCCCTTTCATTTGAGTTAGGATAGCACAGAAATAAGGCTTGTGACGCTGCCCTATGCCTACATATGATCAAAATGGCCATGAGCCTTCTATTGATGTCATGTCTAACCATAGATGAGCCAGGTGCCTACCGTTTGTCCTGCAGACTGTGCGGCAGAGCGCTGGGACATAGCTGCCTGGACTGCACAACATTACATATTTCCCCCCATTGGTCCTTGCTGTGACTTACCCTGTTGCTAATGTAGTTGTTCATAGTCAGCACTGTCCTGTCCCACAATACCAACCACGACTCCTCAGAGATGGTAGCGGACTCCTACGCCTTCAAGAACTCCCTCAGGTCAGCCCCCCCTGAGGTCGAGTCCACCCTGGTAGTACCATCTCACCAGGGTAGGACGAGGTGGCAAATGATGAAGAATGGCACATTACATGAGTGAGCCTACCTTGTCCATTTCTTGGAATTCATCATTTCCCTGGAGAGAGAGTAGCAGTAGGTAGGAAGGTTGGCACTTATAAGCGTGTGGTGGAGATTTTCTTAAGCACGCTAGGAGAGTGTCATGCCAATTCTGTGTTTGGAGTGTTTGTGAGAGGCAGGCGTGAGCCAGGTAGTGCCTCTTTCTCTCTTTGGTGTTGTCTGGTACTTTTTAGAAAGTTACCTTTTATGTACTTGAAGTATCAGAAGTCTACTTAGCACAATTCTCTTCTACCTCACTGCCAGTAATTAGCCTTGAGTAGCTAGTACTACGTGTGAAATACCTCACAGGAGCAAACAATAGGCTGACCTGAATGTGCCGAAATGAGTCCTTTCAGCGTGGTAGAATATGCAGGGTGGGAAGTGGACCTCATTTTTGGCAGTAAGGGGTCAAATTCTGCTGGACGGGTCTGCTTAGCTACATATAACACTTGGGGTGCACATCTCTTGTGCATCCACTGTCTGGTTGCTGAAGAATTCTGCTTCTGTCCCTGGTTTTATTGCAGGTGCAGTGGCTGTCTCAAACTGGATTTTAGTGTTAGATGTGGGAGGGCACTAGGATTACCATAGTACACCCCCACACACACCCCAGCCCTCAGAACACAGGTTTAGTGTGGCTGAAAACTTTCACCATGTTGAAAATGCTCAAAGTGGGAAGAGTTGGGCCCAGGATCATTTACCTCGTTGATTAGGGCATGTCCAGGAGTAATTCCCACCCATTAACTAGTGCCAGATATAAATGTGGCACCTCCAGTCACCCACTTGAGAACCCTGCTGGACCTGAGGAAGAACAGAAGAGGACTGGATCCGCTGTCTGTTACCTGAGAGGAGCCCTGAAGGACTGGACCTGCTCCCTCTTGTACCCAGGACAAAGATGTGGACTCCAAAGGTCACATGGCTGACCTCCTGTTCAAGCTACAGTGATACAACATGCTACAAGAGGCCTATCATGCAGATGTTCAACTGATCAGTGGCAACTGGACCTGGACTGGACCCTATTATTGGCCTCTGCTCGACACTCTATGAGTCTCTAAGTGCCTCCCCTGAGGTCCTGTTTTTTTTTAAAGTGTACTCCTGTGGTGGATTGGGCCTCAAAGGACTAAGTCAGAAGGCAAAATCTTGACCAGGATGAAACTGGTTGGTATATCCGACCCACACTCCATCGCGGTCAACCTCAAATTATGCCTAGGTCCTGGTCTACAGCAACCAATGACCATAATCAACTGTTTGTTCTTTTTGGCTTTAATTCTACTTACAACTTTGAAAATTCCTATCTCCAGATTCCCTTATTGGATTTGTGTCATTTTGGCATCATTTTGTTTATTACAATTTACTCTATTTTTCTAATTCAGTTTGGGATTTTTATTGTTTTGCTTTTTCACATTATTACTGTTTGGTACTACCTAAATATTGTACACATTGCCCTAAATTAAGCCTGTGTGCTCTGTGCCATAGCTACCAGGGGGTGTGGCTCAGGTTAATTTTGTGACTTTTAGGGTTCAACCTGACATGGATTCTGATTGTTTCTTGAGGTGGGAAGTTGCTCACCCCAATTAATATTCCAGTTTTTTATACTTACCTTCTCCTCCCCTTATCTTCCCTTTTCTCTCCTCTCCTCCTTCTCTTTCAGTCCATTCCCCCTTCTTACCCTCTTCTCCTCCTCTTCCTCCTTTTCTTTGTGCAGGAGGTGTGTCCGCGCAACCATCCAAGACGGCAGCCTAAGAACGGAGCTCCATGCCTGGAACCCACAAACATTACAGATACACCCGGTAAAGTCAAAATCTTGAACTCTTATACACCAGGGAAAAGCAGAGCAAAGCAGTAGCTACTACAATCTGAAAACCCTGTGTAGAGTGACCGGAGGAATGTGCAGAGGTATCATGGGGTTACTACGCTAGGCCTCGGCAGCAGGCTTCAATGACAGAGGCCATTGGAGACCCTGAGCCAGCTCCAGCCCCTCCATGTCGGGCGAGTTTGTTCTTGGGCCCAGTGCCAGCTGGGCATAAGAACATGGCAACAGTGGTTGAGGGACAGTACCATTGTAACATGGATGAAGGCTGCAACAATGCGGGACGACCATGAAGAGCGCAGAACACATACACGGTGCAGAACAGACTCGTTCAGTGACATGTCTTAACACTCTTATAGTGCCGGGACAGCCTGTTGAGAGTGTTACCTGCACTCTACGAATTAAAATAACATAACAGCATTACAAATGGCTCCAGTAACGTGGGCTGGACCACTGGCTGTTATCTAAGGTTAGTTAGCAAGGAGATGACATGCAAGATCAAGAGTGCACCTCCCACTATAATTGAAAAAAGAATTCCAACAATTTTCATTACTTTAAATAAAAAAAAAAAATTTATTAACCTTTTCACCATAATGTCAAAATAGTAAGTTGTGGTCAATATTCATAAGCAATGTTTGTAAGCTGATGAGGAAAATAAAAAACTGCTAACAGGAAAGAAATTTGCTTATCGACTGACATGAACGAGAACAAGTGTTTTCACTGGATAAGACTGTCAATAACATAACCTGCATTAATGCTAATCGGCCACACCCACACTTGAAATAAATGTTCTGAAAATAATATCCTACCAAACAGAGCTCAGTGAATGAGGAGCTAAGCTTATAGTGTAAAGTTTAGCAACCACAGACTTGAGACAACTACAGAAGAACTATATGCGTAACAGAAACACAGCTATGAATTTGCTTGAATTGAAGGATTAAACCGTCCACCACTGAAATAAGCAAATACGAAGCTCAACAAGGCAAACTAATTTTATCAGAAAAAGACCCAGAAAAACATGGGCAAGGGATTCTTCAAGATGAGATGCCCTTAGGCGAAAAAAAAGAATCAGGGGAGTTATTAGTGGACATGAAAAGCAGTCTGACAACCATAGAAAACAAGATTAGTACAATGATGACAAGGCTAAACCCCATGAAAGAACACTTGGATAAACACACTTCAAGAATCAATATTGTTGATCGGTGCATATCAAATATGGATGATGACAGTGAAGGTGTACATGAAAAATTAGCAAACAGAAAAAAACCACTGTTAGGGATAAAAGTAACAAATGAAAATGTAGAAGCACGCTCATGCAGAAACAATATCAGAATAGCAGGTCTGTCAGGAAGTCCGAACTTTGAGAAACCAGAGCAAAATGTTCCTCACTTCTTAGATACATTTGTGATTGAACATGCCCAATGATCATTGGCCCCAAAACCACCTGGTGCAGTGCCTCGGCCATTGATAGCAAGATTTCTGAATAACAGATATAGGTACCACTCTGAGACTGGCCAGAGAGCTAGGAGAGTTAATGTATAAGGGAACAGCGATATCCTTTTTCCTAGCTTTCATATAATCATTCATTGAAGCCACAGGAGAATTTATGAAAATTCAAAATAGCATGTTATACCTAGTGTGACTAAAGATCCTAATGGGAGACATATCTTACATCTTGAATATACATTCTGGTAAACCTTCTACAGACAAAGCACAGAGTAGAAGTGCATCCACGTCACATAAGAACCGAACTTGGGCAATATGAGTGATGTGAAGTAACACACCATCAAGAGACACTGGAAGATTACTATGAAGAAGTCTAGCAACAAGACAGACCAATAAACAGTGATGAGAGCGTAAAGCAACAAAATGTCCTTAAACTATAACTCAGTGGTAGCTTGTTTAACTGAGAGATCCGCCAATTCGGCACATACCTGGACAGGTGAGATATGGGTGGGATTAGTCCAAGCTAAAGAAATCATAGAGTAGGATAGAAGTTACTAATTGAAGAGTTCTAATTGGTGGGTATTGGATTGCTTGAGGAAAATTAATGACGCTGAATGTTGAACTATACAGATAAAGGCTCAACTACACAGATTAAAGTAATGACATGAAAGTTGGAGGCCTGAGGATTCTTAAGAAAATTCTGCTGATTCATCCTTCTTTTTCCATCTCTTCCTCCTTCTCCCCTTTCTTGTTTCCTTTTGTTTCTCCTTTTCCCTTCTCCTCTTCTTTCTGTTCCCACCTCTCCTCCTCTGCCTCCTTGCTTTCTTCTTCCATCACCAGCCTAAGCTCCTCTTCCAACCCAGTGGCATAACGGAAAATGATGGGGCCCCTGCAGAATGTGATGAAGGACCCCGGCGACTCCCAGACCGGCTTTCTGGAGCATTTAACTATTTCTTATTCTGTGCCATTGCACACATTCTGCAAGGCATACAATGGCATGGCTTAGAGTGTGAGGTGGCCCCCTCCAAAATAAGAAAACCTGCCCCCCCGCACCACAGGATCTGCGGGGGCTTCCGTTCCAACCTTCTCCTTTCCCTCCTACGCCACTTACTTCTCTTTCTATCTCAGCTTTCTTTCCCCTCTTCCTCCTTTTTTCCCCTAATTTCCTACATGTCCCTCCTCTCACCCTCCTGCACTATTCTTCCTGCCTATCCTCATCTTTGGCCTTCTTTCCCTTTCTTCCTCCATCTCCGTCCTCTCCTGCTCTTTCTTATCTTTCCCTCTCTTCCTTCACCTGCCTCCTCTCCTTCTCTTCCTTTTTCTCACTTCCTGCTTCTCCTTCCTTTCCTCCATGTTCTCCTCTCATTGTCTTCTTTTTTCCTTCTCCCTGCACTCCTCCTAGTTCTGATTCTCATTCCTGCTGTTCCTCTTCCTGCCTAATCTCCTCCTTGTACTCCTCTTTCCCTCCTCTTCTCCTCATCCATCTCTTTTTCCTCCTTCACTTTCTCTATATTCAGTCTTTTTCCTTGCCTCTTCTTCTAGTTTCCTTGTCCTCCTTGTATTTCATCTCTTGCTCCTCCCCCTCCACTGCTTCAGTTTCCCTCTCTCTTTTTCTCACTACTCTTTTCTCTTCATCCTTCTTTCCTTATCTTCCTCTTCTTCTCCCCTCCTTCTCTTTTCCTATCTTCCTTCTTCTCCCTCCGTCTTACCTTTCCCTCTTCTTCCTTCTCCCTCCTCTCCTCCTGCTCTGTCCCTCTCCTTCTTTCCTTGCCCTCCTTACCCTCCTCTTCCTTCTCCGTTTTCACTTCCTTGTCTTTCTCCTCTTCATCCTGCACTCTCTTGTGCCTCCCCTCCTTCGCTTTCCCTCTCTCTTTTTCTCCCTATTCTTTTCTCTTCATCCTTCTCTTTCCCTATCTTCCTCCTTCTTCCTCCTCCTCCTCTCCTCCCTTCCTCTCCCTCTTCTTCTTTCTCCCTTCTTTCTTCATCCCTCTCCTCTTCTTCCTTTTCTTTCCCACTCTACTATCTTCTCCCTCCTCTACTCCTCTTCCGCCTTCTTTCTATCTCTTCCTTCCTTCCTCCCCTTCTCTTATTTTTTCTCTTCTTCCTCTCCTCTTCTCCTTCACCTAATCTTGCTTTCTACTCTACTTATTTTTGCTTCTCTTCCTCCTTATCTTTCTCTTTGACTCTCTTCCTCTTTCTTCCTAATAGCCGTCCTCTCTCTCGCTTTCCCTCTCTTTCTCCTGCTCCATCCTCATCTCCCTCCTCTTTACCTCTGATCATCCTCTCATCCTCATCCATCTTATTTTCTCATCCTCTCTTCTTTTTCCCTCCTCACCTGTCCTTCTTCTATTTTCTTTCTCCTCTCTTTTTTGTCCAGATCCTTTCTCTCCTTCTCTTTCCCTCCCATCTACCTTTTACCTCCTGTTCTCTTAGTCCTCCATTTCTTCCGTCTCTCTCTACTACCCCACCTTCTTCCTCCTTCCTCTCGGTCACGTTCCCTCTCCTTCTTCTCTGCTTCCTGTCCCACTTTCCTTTCTCCTTCTTCCTCCTCTTTTTCCTTACTTCTCTTCCTCTCTTTTCTTCTTTTTTCCTGGACCTCCTTCTCCCTCCTTTTCTCCCGGCCAGCCTTCTTTTCTGATTTTCCTTCCCTTTCACTCTTTTCCTCATTCACCGTCCTCCTCTTTCTCTTTTCCTCCCCTACTCTGATCTTTCTACTTTTCTTTCCCTCTTCTTTCTTCTCATTACCCCCCTCTCTTCCCCTTCCTCCCTCTTCTATTCTCCATCCTCCATCCACCCCTCTCCTCCTCTTCCTCCCCACTTTCTTCCTGCCTCTGATCTCATTGCTCCTTCCTGGTCCCTGATCTGATCCCCAGATGCCAGAGGACGCAGTGTCTCATCAAGGAAACCCCTTGTTGTTGTTATTGTAGCGCTTAGACTCCCGGGGGGGGCCGAGGGTTTCCTTCCCTCCTTCTCCCAAGCTCCTCAGGTGTCCTTGGCAGGGCACCTGCGGCTGACTCACCCTGGGCTGGAGGGAAGCAGGCCTCATCTGAGTGGCTCAGTCCGGATGGTCCTCTGTAATGCGTGAATGGGGTGAAGCTGGCGCCCATATTTGGTGTGTCAGGAAAGAACAGATTTAAACTTGACAGGGCTAAGTGGGTGGAGTGGCTCCTCGGGCCTGGGAGAGCCCCTCACAGGCAGCCACTGAGAAGTGCTGGTACTGTCCTATCAAAAGGGCAGTAGGCCAGTTAAGAAGTGCCCGTACCACCATTTAAAATTTACAGGAGCTCAGTTGAGAAGTGCTGTTACTGTCCCATTAGATGTTCAGCCGCACTGCTGAGAAGTGTCAGCACTGTCCCATTAAAAGTATGAGAGTCTTGCTGAGAACTGACAGCATCTTTCCACTAAATGCACAGGAACCATATTGAGAGTGCCTGTACTGTTCCACTAAAACAGTGATGCTGAGAAGGAGATGTACTATCATTTTAAACATACAGCAGGCCTGCTGAGAAGTGTCTGTACTGTGTGCTGAAAAGTGTCAATACTGTCCCATTAAAAATATATCATGCCTGCCGATAAGTGCAGAGAATGTTCATTAAAGCCTATAGCAGCCCTTCTGGGAAATGCCTGAACTGTCCCATTACAGGTACTGCCCACTTTCCAATTAAATGTGCAATATCCCTGCTGAGAAGTGACAATACAGTTCCATAAAAAGTACAACAGCTTGGCTGAAAAGTGTTGGTCCTGTCCCATATGAATTACAGCAGCACTTTCGAAAAGTAACACTTCTGCCCCATTAACAGTGAAGCCCGCTGGCAAGAATTTATAGAAATGTCCTCTTAAATGTACAGTAGCTGAACAAAAAACAGAATTTTCTGTCTTAGTAAGTATACCGGCCTGATTTCTATGTTGGCAGTGAGGGAACTCCGTTGCAAAGCCAATGTAGTTCCCTCCACCAACAACATAAGGGTCCAGTCGCCTGATGTAGTGGCAGGCGGACCATAGCTTGACAACAGCGGAGACTACTTCGTCTCTGCCGTAGTCAAACTTCTCTGATGGCCAGACAGAGTAAGGGCAGTCGGAGAATTGGCTATATGTCTGCCCACCTAATTTAGATGGGAGGACATATAGCTGCTTTTCAATGCCTGTCACTGCCAGGAAAAACCTGGAATTAAGGGGCACTGAACAGTGATCAATGTCCCCCTTCCCATGGGAGGAAACTCCCATGGCGATGGGGGCATTTTCTTTTATTTTTTTGCTTTTGGATTTTCTTTTTGAAAATATAAAAAAACATTGTAACTTTGACATATGGCTCCCTCATGCTTGACGGAGCCATACGGCACAGTTACAACACATTGGCAGGAACCGCCTTGACAGCAGTTCTTGTCAATGCTTGAATTGCCGGGTATTTCAAAATTTGGCCATCAGGACCTCCATCAGGGTGATGGAGTAATTTACTCGGACGGAGGACAGCCCGACCGCCAAATTATAAATCGGGCCCACATTCTTTCAGAGAAGGGACATCCTGCCCTAATAAAAGCACAGCAGCACCCATACTGGTAAGTAACCATACTATCCCATTAAAAGTCAGTGGCAGCCGGCATGGATCGGGTTGGTGGAGCGGAGGGGGGAGATGTAAAAAAAAAGGAAAAAACATACCTTATCACTGCCGCGTCTCTCCTCCGTCAGGACTCGGGAACAAGGAAGCACCCAGACTCCCCTGACCAATCACAACACTGCAAGGTCTGAGCACCATGATTCGATGTTCAGCCAGGAACAGGGAGCCTGGGCATGTTCTCCACGCAGGCTGTAATGAAGGCTAGGTGGAGAACGGGGAAAGTGTGCATGACTGTTTGGCCGGCCTAAGAGGGCCGGCCAAACAGTCATGTTCACTTAGGAGTGGGCAAACCACTCCTGCCCTGCTCTGTCATCGGAACAGCCCCGCCCTCCCACAGCCGCAGGAACAAATAAAATGATAATAACGTGCAGTTATCATTTTATTTTTCCTTTCTTACACTGCTTAAAAGCAGTGGGGCGACGCTCCTCCGCCTTAGCAGAGGAGCCGCCACAGTTAAAAGTACAGCAGCCCATTTGAAAAGTGCTGGTTCTGTCCCATTAAAAGTACAACATCTGTGATGAGAAGTATCACCCTGTCCAGATAAAAATACAGCAGTACTGCTTAGAAGTGCCAGTTCGGTTCTATAAAAAGCACAGCAGCCCTGATGACAAGTGTAAGTACTGCCTCAATTATGATTAGGGCTCCCGGTTTTATGGTATTTATATTTTTGTCATTTCTGTCTGTATTTATCCATATTTATTTTTTGCTAATTTTACCTGTATTTATCCATATTTATTTTAGGTTTTGTGAAAAAATGAAGCTGAAATGTGTATATTTCTGCATTTATTTAACCAGTTAATGTAAACTCGTGCCTGAACGCCCGACAGCTTTCAAAGATATATACTCACTCAGATGATAAATTACGCACTTATAAGAAAACGTGCACATTTTAGTATCAAGGTTCTGCAAATCTACTGCTGTTTAAGGCTCTTTACTAAAGTTCCTTAATTTTTTTAATCCTTTGCCTGTCAATCCGCATAACTTTTGGCCTGGCAGTCATGGTTGACAGCATTCAGAATCACTAAAAAAAACAACCCAATTTCTGTTTTTATCCACATTTAAAAATAAATACAGACAGGAAAATAAATGGTTTTCTGTCTGTATTTATCTGTAAAAATCTGTAAAAACGGAAAACAGGGAGCCTTAATTATGATGCAGTAGCCTTGCTGAAAAGTGCTGGTACTGTCCCATTAAAAGTGTAGCAGGCCTGCTGAGATGTGCAAGCTCTGTTAAGGGCACAGAAGCACTGCTGATAGGTGCCAGTTCTGTTTAGGGTACAGCAGACCTGCTGAGAAGTACCAGTTCTGAATAGGGTACAGCAGCCTGTTGAGAAGTGCCTGTTTTGTTAGGGGTATAGAAGCCTGCTGAAAAGTAGCGGTTCTTTTAAGGAAACAGCTGGGAAGTGCCGGTTCTGTTAAGCGTGCAGCAGACCTGCTGATAAGTACCGTATCTGTTAACCTAAGAAGTCCTAGTTCTGTTACGGGTACATCAAACCTGCTGATACGTACCGGTTCTGTTAAGGGAACAGAACTCCGGCTGAGAAGTGCTAGTTCTGCTAAGGGTACACAAGCCTGCTGAGGAGCGCTGCTTCTCTCTCATTTCATGTTTCGCCCTCCTCCCTTTTCCTGGTTCCTTCTGCTACGCTTTGTGAGTTCAGGTGTTTTCTTAACCACAAAACATGATTTTACCTGGTATTTTCCCTTTGAAGAAGTTCTTAAAGGGGGCCTGGTCTCCTTTGATGGGGCAGGTGTCTCTGCGATGAAAGGCAAACGTCTACAAAACGAGGATTTTCACAGATTTGCACAATAAAAATAATCTGTCGAAGTGACACCTGCTTAAATGTGTTCTGAAGTGCAGGCCCCGGACCTGTGCACGTGGATGGGCAGAGAAATACAGAGCCTGCCACCTCTAGAGCTGAACAGCCACTGTGGATTGGTACAAAAATACAGAGTGCGTCATTGCTGGGGTTGGGTAGGCCGAGAGACTGCCACAGGGTGACAGAGCCTTTTGCCTCTAGGGATGGATGGTTCTTAGACTTGGCATTGCCAGAAGCGTAGCGCAGAGATGTAGACTGGTCTTCGCTTCGTTAGGTTGAGGTCAGGGGGCTGGTACTGAGACTCAGAGATGGTGACCTCTTGCACTGGATGGACTCAGGAGATTGGTTGGGGATGCACAGCCCATTGGTAAACAGCTGGGTGGGTTCAGGAAACTGGCACAGGAGTACAGAGCCTGTTAACTTGGGTTAAAATGGGCTAGGGAATGGGTGGCACACTAATGCAGAGCCTGGCACCTACGCACGGGATGCCTCTTGGGACTGGCACAGCAATTCAGACCATGTCACCTTTTGGAGAGGATGGGCCCAGTAAACTGCTTCAGGAAACAGCTTGTCAGCTCCTGGGCTGGCTGGGCCCAGCAGACTGGCAATGGAACAGAAGGCGGGTCACTTCCAGGATAGGATACGCTTGGTGGACTGGCACAGCGATGTTGAGACTGTCACCTTTAGGATGGGATAAGCTTGGTAGACTGGCAGAGGGATGTTGAGACTGTCACCTCTAGGATGGAATAAGCTTGGTAGACTGCACAGGGATGTTGAGACAGTCACCTCTAGGATGGCATAAACTTGGTGGACTGGCACAGGGATGTTGAGACTGTCACCTCTAGGATGGGATAAGCTTGTTGGACTGGCACAGGGATGTGGAGACTGTCACCTCTAGGATGGAATAAGCTTGGTAGACTGCACAGGGATGTTGAGACAGTCACCTCTAGGATGGCATAAGCTTGGTGGACTGGCACAGGGATGTTGAGACTGTCACCTCTAGGATGGGATAAGCTTGGTAGACTGGCACAGGGATGTTGAGACTGTCACTTCTAGGATGGGATAACTTTGGTGGACTGGCACAGGATGTTGAGACTGTCACCTCTAGGATGGGATATGCTTGGCGGACTGGCACAGGGATGTTGAGACTGCCACCTCTAGAATGGGAGAAGCTTGGCGGACTGGCACAATTATGTTGAGACTGTCACCTCTAGGATGGGATAAGCTTGGTGGACTGGCACAGGGATGTTGAGACTGTCACCTCTAGGATAGGATAAGCTTGGCGGACTGGCACAGGGATGTTGAGACTGTCACCTCTAGGATGGCATAAGCTTGGTAGACTGGCACGGGGATGTTGAGACTGTCACCTCTAGGATGGGATAAGCTTGGTAGACTGGCACAGGATGTTGAGACTGTCACCTCTAGGATGGGATAAGCTTGGCGAACTGGCACAGGGATGTTGAGACTGTCACCTCTAGGGTGGCATAAGCTTGGTAGACTGGCACAGGGATGTTGAGACTGTCACCTCTAGGATGGGATAAGCTTGGTAGACTGCACAGAGATGTTGAGACTGTCACCTCTAGGATGGCATAAGCTTGGTGGACTGGCACAGGGATGTTGAGACTGTCACCTCTAGGATGGGATACGCTTGGTGGACTGGCACAGGGATGTTGAGACTGTCACCTCTAGGATGGGATAAGCTTGGCGGACTGGCACAGGGATGTTGAGACTGTCACCTCTAGGATGGGATGAGCTTGGCGGACTGGCACAGGGATGTTGAGTCTGTCACCTCTAGGATGGCATAAGCTTCGCAGACTGGCACAGGGATGTTGAGACTGTCACCTCTAGTATGGCATAAGCTTGGCAGACTGGCACAGGGATGTTGAGATTGTCACCTCTAGGATGGGACAAGCTTGGTAGACTGCACAGGGATGTTCAGACTGTCACTTCTAGGATGGCGTAAGCTTGGTGGACTGGCACAGGGATGTTGAGACTGTCGACTCTAGGATGAGATAAGCTTGGTAGACTGGCACAGGGATGTTGAGACTGTCACCTCTAGTATGGCATAAGCTTGGTGGACCCGCACAGGGATGTTGAGACTGTCACCTCTAGGATGGCATAGGCTTGGTAGGCTGGCACAGGATGTTGAGACTGTCACCTCTAGGATGGGATAAGCTTGGTAGACTGGCATAGGATGTTGAGACTGTCACCTCGAGGATGAGATAAGCTTGGTAGACTGGCATGGGGATGTTGAGACTGTCACCTCTAGGATGGGAAAAGCTTGGTAGACTTGCACATGGATGTTGAGACTGTCACCTCTAGGATGGGATACGCTGGGTAGACTGCACAGGGATGTTGAGACTGTCACCTCTAGAATGGGATACGCTTGGCGGACTGGCACAGGAATGTTGAGACTGTCACCTCTAGGATGGGATAAGCTAGGCGGACTGGCACAGGGATGTTGAGACTGTCACCACTAGAGTAGGAGAAGCTTGGCGGACTTGCACGGGGATGTTGAGACTGTCACCTCTAGGATGGGATAAGCTTGGTAGACTGGCACGGGGATGTTGAGACTATCACCTCTAGGATGGGATAAGTTTGGTGGACTGGCGCAGGGATGTTGAGACTGTCACCTCTAGGATGGGATAAGCTTGGTGGACTGGCACAGGGATGTTGAGAATGTCATCTCTAGGATGGGATAAGCTTGGTAGACTGCACAGAGATGTTGAGACTGTCACCTCTAGTATGGCATAAGCTTGGTGGACTGGCACAGGGATGTTGAGACTGTCACCTCTAGGATGGGATACGCTTGGTGGACTGGCACAGGGATGTTGAAACTGTCACCTCTAGGATGGGATAAGCTTGGCGGACTGGCACAGGGATGTTGAGACTGTCACCTCTAGGATGGGATAAGCTTGGCGGACTGGCACAGGGATGTTGAGACTGTCACCTCTAGGATGGCATAAGCTTGGCGGACTGGCACAGGGATGTTGAGACTGTCACCTCTAGTATGGCATAAGCTTGGCAGACTGGCACAGGGATGTTGAGACTTTCACCTCTAGGATGGGATAAGCTTGGCGGACTGGCACGGGGATGTTGAGACTGTCTCCTCTAGAATGGGAGAAGCTTGGCGGACTGGCACAGGGATGTTGAGACTGTCACCTCTAGAATGGGAGGAGCTTGGCGGACTGACACGTGGATGTTGAGACTGTCACCTCTAGGATGGGATAAGCTTGGTAGACTGGCACGGGGATGTTGAGACTGTCATCTCTAGGATGGGAAAAGCTTGGTAGACTGGCACAGGGATGTTGAGACTGTCACCTGTAGGATGGCATAAGGTTGGTGGACTAGTGCGGGGATGTTGAGACTGTCACCTCTAGGATGGCATAAGCTTGGTGGACTGGCACAGGGATGTTGAGACTGTCACCTCTAGGATGGGATAAGCTTGGTAGACTGGCACAGGGATGTTGAGACTGTCACCTCTAGGATGGCATAAGCTTGGCAGACTGGCACAGGGATGTTGAGACTGTCACCTCTAGGATGGGATAAGCTTGGGGGACTGGCACAGAGATGTTGAGACTGCCACCGCTAGGATTGGATAAGCTTGGCGGACTGGCACAGGGATGTTGAGACTGTCACCTCTAGTATGGCATAAGCTTGGCAGACTGGCACAGGGACGTTGAGACTTTCACCTCTAGGATGGGATAAGCTTGGCAGACTGCACAGGGATGTTGAAACTGTCACTTCTAGGATGGCATACGTTTGGTGGACTGGCACAGGGATGTTGAGACTGACGACTCTAGGATGGAATAAGCTTGGTAGACTGGCACAGGGATGTTGAGACTGTCACCTCTAGGGTGGGATAAGCTTGGTAGACTGGCCCGGGGATGTTGAGATTGTCACCTCTAGGATGGCATTAACCTGGTAGACTGGCACGGGGATGTTGAGACTGTCACCTCTAGGATGGGAAAAGCTTGGTAGACTGGCACGGGGATTTTGAGACTGTCACCTCTAGGATGGCATAAGCTTGGTGGACTGGCGCAGGGATGTTGAGACTGTCACCTCTAGGATGGCATAAGCTTGGTGGACTGGCACAGGGATGTTGAGACTGTCGCCTCTAGGATGGGATAAGCTTGGTGGACTGGCACAGGGATGTTGAGACTGTCACCTCTAGGATGGAATAAGCTTGGCGGACTGGCACATGGATGTTGAGACTGTCCCCTCTAGGATGGGATAAGCTTGGCAGACTGGCACAGGGATGTTGAGACTGTCACCTCTAGGATGGGATAAGCTTGGCGGACTGGCACAGGGATGTTGAGATTGTCACCTCTAGGATGGCATAAGCTTGGCAGACTGGCACAGGGATGTTGAGACTGTCACCTCTAGTATGGCATAAGCTTGGCAGACTGGCACAGGGATGTTGAGACTTTCACCTCTAGGATGCGATAAGCTTGGTAGACTGCACAGGGATGTTGAGACTGTCACTTCTAGGATGGCATAAGCTTGGTGGACTGGCACAGGGATGTTGAGACTGTCGACTCTAGGATGGGATAAGCTTGGTAGACTGGCACGGGGATGTTGAGACTGTCACCTCTAGGATGGCATAAACCTGGTAGACTGGAACGGGGATGTTGAGACTGCCACCTCTAGGATGGGAAAAGCTTGGTAGACTGGCATGGGGATTTTGAGACTGTCACCCCTAGGATGGGATAAGCTTGGTAGACTGGCACGGGGATGTTGAAACTGTCACCTCTAGGATGGGATAAGCTTGGTAGACTGGCACAGGGATGTTGAGACTGTCACCTCTAGGATTGGATAAGCTTGGTAGACTGCACAGAGATGTTGAGACTGTCACCTCTAGGATGGCATAGGCTTGGTGGACTGGCACAGGGATGTTGAGACTGTCACCTCTAGGATGGGATACGCTTGGTGGACTGGCACAGGGATGTTGAGACTGTCACCTCTAGGATGCGATAAGCTTGGCGGACTGGCACAGGGATGTTGAGACTGTCACCTCTAGGATGGCATAAGCTTGGCAGACTGGCACAGGGATGTTGAGACTGTCACCTCTAGAATGGCATAAGCTTGGCGGACTGGCACAGGGATGTTGAGACTTTCACCTCAAGGATGGGATAAGCTTGGTAGACTGGCACAGGGATGTTGAGACTGTCACTTCTAGGATGGCATAAGCTTGGTGGACTGGCACAGGGATGTTGAGACTGTTGACTCTGGGATGGGATAAGCTTGGTGGACTGGCACAGGGATGTTGAGACTGTCTCCTCTAGAATGGGATACGTTTGGTAGACTGGCACAGAGATGTTGAGACTGTCACCTCTAGGATGGCATAAACCTGGTAGACTGGCACAGGGATGTTGAGACTGTCACCTCTAGGATGGGATAAGCTTGATAGTCTGGCACAGGGATGTTGAGACTGTCACCTCTAGGATGGCATAAGCTTGGTGGACTGGTACAGGGATGTTGAGACTGTCACCTCTAGGATGGGATACGCTTGGTAGACTGGCACAGGGATGTTGAGACTGTCAACTCTAGGATGGGATAAGATTGGTGACTGACACAAGGATGCTGAGGCTGTAACGTTTAGAATAGGATTGGCACAGGGATGCTGAGCCAGTCACCGCTAGGAGGGGGTGACCCTGAGAACTACTTGGGGATGCATCTTTCGTCACCTTTAGGGCTGTAAGTGCTCAGGGCACAGTAGCAGAGTGGTTTCTTGGACGGACACAGGAAACAGAGAATGTCCCCTCCATAGGTAGATGCACTTAGGGAATTACTTTGGCGACCCTGAATCCCTTTCCTCGCAAGCTGCAGTCTAGAACGCCCTCAGTATAAGGAGCTGTCTACACTTGTCCTTGATATCTGGGTGGTGGAAGCCAGGTATTTCCAGAAAAGGGCTGCTCCTATGAGTGGGCCACATAGGCGGCTGCCTATGGTATCCAATGTTGGGTGGCACCATTAACACATAGGCTAAATAACAATGGAATGAAATGCCAACCAGAAGCAAGTCAGTTTCACGGTATTGCTAAAAATCCTCCCAACTAGCTCATGTGGCCTGTAGTGCCTCCACCCTCTTCCTAGCCAGCTAAATCCAAAGTCAACTGGGTGCATCTTTTTTCCTCACTAGGAAGAGGAAGAGGTTTGGAAAGATGCCTCCTGCCAATTCAGCCAGTCTCTTTAATTGCCCTGTACCAAGCAAGCTCCAATTTCCAACTGGGAAATCCCAAAGCCATGGGCAGGGCCACACTGGCCATTCTGTCACTCTGGCATTTCCCAAGAAGGCTGCAGGGTAGGGGGAAGTTTAGAGAGCAGGAAGGGCTACCCTGACCCAACCATGCCCCCTTCAAGCTTTCTAGTTGTGGTACAATGGCCACCTGACTCCTGGTAAATCATGGAGGGCAAGATGGCCAGGTGGACGTGATCCACCTCGGCTCCCGGTCCGCGTCTGTGTCCTGAGCCCATAAGCGCCCTTAAAACCCGCCAAACCGGCTACAGAGGCTGCGAAACTGCGACCGTTTCAGTGGAGGCTGAGCGAGTGCCGTCCACATTAGGAAAAATCCCCTTTTGTAACTCGCTGGGGCTCCGTGATAGCAGCTGCAGCGCGAGACAAAATGGCGGCCACCGTGTCTGGAGGACGGAGGAGCCGGCTGACGCCCAGGCGCCTTACCGGAGCAGAGGGGAAGGACTTGTGGTGTTCGTGCTCTCACCGTGATCTCTGAAGGAGCGGTGTGCGGGAGGTTTCGCATCGCGACCGGAGCAGCAGCTGACCGTGACCGGAGGAGCTCATGGAGGGTCCTTGCTGCGCACATGTGACCCCTTGGAGGGCGTCGTCTGTGCAACCGGTGAGGCGGGGACGCACTGCTTTGGCGTGATGGGAGCAAGGGGCAGCGGGAGCATTTTCAGGAACGGTCAGCCCGCCTCAGGCTAGTAACGGCAGCAAAACAGATCCACGCCTGGCCGTGCCTGACCCCAAAATGGCGGCCGACACGCTGCCGAGGATCTTCTAATTGAAGGGGGTGCCGCATTAAAGTGCCTCAGCGGCATCTAGCTCCGCAGTGCAGCATGAGGGATTTAAAGAAGGAGGGGATCGTTGCCTTCCCCATAGGCCATCAAACACTGATAGCCCTCAGCATTGGGCTACCGCTTTTGGGAGCGAGCCCCCTGAGGACTGATAACTGTCTCTCCACCTCTCCTCTCATGGGGCTAGCGGGAGGACGAGGCGGAGGGTGTTTCCCAGTTACGCCGGGACCGATGCCTTTGATTGAACTATGATGATGCACCATGGGCGAAAACCGAGTCTGTTTGTACTTACCGCGGAACCCAAGTACCATTGGCCGTTGCCCGGTGGAGCTGTCCTATGCAGCTATAGAGGAGTCTGGTTCACCCCCTCGGCCGTCACCTACCCAGCTGGACATCGGACATTGTTTTTAACGGTTCTTCACGGTTTTGTCTGTCTTTCACTTTGACTGCTTTGTTACCCCTGAAGTTCCTTCCCCCTTCTGGTCTGCCTGACGCTATCTGCATTCCTTTCCCCTGTTTACCTTTCCCCCTCTACCTTCCATTCCCCATAATACGTGTGTCTTTGCTATGCAACGCACCAATAACTTATGTTATTGTGTAATCTCATGTTTTTCTCCTATGCCTATACTTGTAACTGTAACTGAGTTAATTTTTGTAACCTGTAACTCACTGATCCCCATGTAAAGCGCTCTGATACCTGCGGGTCTAGCCAGCGCTATATAAAACTCTGCAAATAAACTAAATAAAATAATTAGGAACGCTCTCTCCAGTCCTCAACTTTTCACAAGTTATTGATTTCAGTTGGGTTATTCTCAGTGCCAGCTGGCAGGGAACGGGGGGCGAGTTGGGGGGACAAAATATAAAAATTGAAACCACTTACCTCCTCACGGCCGCCGTCTCTCCTCCGTCATTGCTTTGACACAGAAGGAGGAAGCACACAGGCTCTACTAAGCCAATCACAACTCTGCATTGCAGCGTTGTGATTGGACTGAGCACCGTGGTTCGACGCTCAGACAGGGACAAGGAGCCTGTGCATGTTCCCCACCAGGCTGTGTATTACAGCCTGGTGTGGAACATGCAAAGTGTCTATGACTGTTTGACCGTCCCAAGACGGCCAGCCAAACCGTCATGCGCACTCAGAGTGTTCAAACCACTCCTCTCAGGCTCTGGCACCAGCCCTGCCCCGCACTAACTAAGCCCGTAGCTACAAAAAATAAAATGATAATAACGATGTTATTACATTTTATTTTTTCTTTGGTGACGCTCCTCCGCCTTAGTGGAGGAGCCGCCCCTGGTATTTCTAATTAGTTCAATGGAAGTGAAATAAGACTGCAAGCAGTGCTTTAAAAAGAAATACAGAAGTACAGAAGTGCTTTATTCAGAGTACCTATTTGTTCCTCAGATGTTTCAATACTTTTGCATTAAATGTATTAAAGAGGGGCTGAGAGGTACAGGCTCTCTCACTATCAAACTAAAGAAGTGCAAGTTCTCAGTGCCAGATAGTACCTGCCCATTTAAAGCACTGACTACAAGACCCGGAATGCATTAGGCTACCACACAAAAGTCCTGGACAGGAGACAATGTCCATTATGGACTGTAGAGATGTGGTAACCCTAAGTTGCTACCCAAAGTGTTGAGATGGTTTGAGTATTTGTTTTCAAAGTCTTTTGGTGTCCAGTCTGGCACAGGGACTCCAAATCTCATAGCAGGCCCAGTGTGTGCAACCATGTCTGCCTTACCGCAAGAACTCGAGACCTACACCAAGTTCTACACACAGGGAAAGGTTTTAATACACTTTAATTGGAACTGAGAGAATCCCTCAAAGTCTCCAAACCGACAGGCCGGCCCTAGTAGTGCGCGACAGAGTATAACATTTGTTTTAATAAAAGCAGAGCAACAGTTTCAAAGAACAATTTGAGCCCAGTTAGAAATAAATGAAGGAGTTTCCAGACGCATACTTCGAATAAAACAATGAGCTACCTGTGTACGGGAGGATGCGCGCCTGACTGAGGAGAACATGCTCTGGGGCCAACCACAAAAATTACAATGATATGAATCACATCTGGAGGCACTTCGAAGAGCTCCATACTGGCATGTTCTCTTTTAAGGAGAAGTGTGGGTTGCCTGAACAAGTTGCTTTCTACTGGAATGAGCCAGAAGAGTTGTAGAAAATCTCGGAAAACAGAGCGTTCCCATGTAAAAGTGTGTGATGCGTAACCGCTAAATAATCCAGAGCAGAAATGGCGGGAACAATGGCAGCGGCAGTTCTCTCGCTGTGAAAGCAGTATCGTATGTCGGTGCCCTGTCTGCCGACTGGCTGATACATTTGCCCCAGGACGTAAGCCAATTGTAAGTGGAAAGTGGTCATCTGCAGCTGGCAGGGCCAGACTGGGGAATCAAAAGCAGCCCTGGCAAAAATGTTCAAACCACCCCCCATTTCTTCCTCTCCTAGCATTAGCTCTATTTTTCCATCCATCCATTCTCTCGGGGCCAGAGTGGCCGTAGTGGGCACTGTGCGTTTCCCCCGGTGCGGTGGTCATGGTGGGGGCCGGTTTTGGACCCCATGGGGGGCCGGTTTTGTTACCAGGGGCCGGTTTTGTAGCATGGCTGCAATATGGGCCCCCTGTAATGAAAGCGGCAGCGGTGAGACTCGAGTAGTGCTTCCAACTAGCACCCCCCCCTGAGGGCCGGCTCAGCTGCTTGCCAGGGCCGGTTTTGGTTCCTAGTCTGGCCGTGCATTCTCGCCTCCAAGGACTCCAGCCCACTGAGAAATGCCTGGTGAAATAAAAGGCCTATCCAGCCTTGGCAGTTGGTTGCTGGAACCAGTGCTTACTTTGTCAAAACAACAAAACATATAGACCTAAACTTTTTCTTGGGAGCCTGTCACTGGCACTGCAGAATGCTGGGAGCTGCTGAATGGCAAAGTTGCCGAAATACCAAGACTGCCTAATCATGTATCCCCTCATTCCTTCACCACCCTACACTTACTGCCGCTTCAAATCACTCTTGCAGGTTCATTTTCATCCCTGCTATCTTCCTTTGCCACTGGTTTCCTGTCTTTCTTTTTGGCTCTGCCTTTTCTCTCGTGGGAATGTAGCATAAAGGGCAGAGCAGCCGACTTTGGAGTTGGGGAACCAGGTTTGAGTCTCGGCGTCGGCTCAACATCCTGTGATTCTGGGCAAATCACCTAATCTCTCAGTGCCTAACAAAAATGAATGTGTCCTTGTGTAATGTAACTGGTGCTCATGTAAAGCACTCCAATACTTTGGGGTTGAGTTTGCGCTATATAAAACTGCAAAAAAAAGTAGTAGGGCCCCCCCCCCCCGTCCCACATTTTGCAAGTTTGTCCTGCATCCCTAGCTCTAGTCCCACTGCCTGCATAGAGGGACGCCCACTGTCCCGCATTTGATTCCCTGCCACTTTTAACCCTGCCAAAGGCTATAAATTTAACACCATATTGCATTTTGATGAATATATATCATGAAACTCACACTTCTCCATCCAGTCCATTTTTTTAACCACATGCTTACTAGTAGCTTTTACATTTATTCTAATGCTCACGATTCTGCCAAAAAGAAAGCAGAATAAGCTCAAAAAGTCTTTATACAAAAGCTCACAGTTTGCCAAATGGAAGGCTGGGATTAAAAACCATGGGGCATATTTACAAGGCCCTAGCGCCACGGAGCATCTGTTTTTTAACGCTCCAATGGCGCTGTGTGGTGGCTTATATTTACAAGGCCACGCAAAGCCACTTTGCGTGGCTTTACATGACCTTGTAAATATGGTCCTCTTTCACGTAGTACTCTTCGTCAAAGGGGCGTGTCATGGGTGTTGCTGAGGGTGTTGCTATGGGTGTTACCACGCAACACCCATGGCTTTTTGACACTGCCCCAGATTTACAAGGATTCATAAATCTGAGGCAGTGCCAAAAACTAATGCCTTTCCAGGGGAGGCGTTAAAGTGGCCCAACGAGGAGAAATAATTTTATTTCTCCTCGTTTTTTGCTCTTTCTATGTGTGCTGCAGGACAGCACATATAGAAGGAGCAAAAGGCCATTAATGATTGTTTTTGTGCAGGAAGGTGTCCCTTCTTGCACAAACACAGTCATCCCTGTAGCGCAGGCACCCTTGCACCATGGTGCAAGGGTGCCTGCGTTGGTGCGCAGTTGCTGTTTGTGCGCCAGCGCAGGGAAGAGCACAGGGGTGCGCCGTATTCTTGTAAATACGGCGTATCCCTGCATTTTTTAAATGATGCCGCTCAGTGCAGCAAAATTGCTCATTGCGCCGCACTGCGTCATTTCATTTTAAATATGCCCCCATGTCTCCTACTTCCACATTTCCAAATCGTCCACTAGCCCACAAATGGGGTGGCAGGTATTCTGATGGCAAGGCCAAGGAGCTGCCATTCCCAGGGAAATCTCACTATGCTTTGGGCCCTGCCCAGCTTTAGAAAACAGTGTTCATTTCCAGCATATTTAGGTAAACCGGTAAAGCTGAGATTAGATGTCAAGTATGCTAGTTTCAAGGTTAAACTTATCCACTGAACCAGGTCCAATGATAGAAAGTGATTACTGGGCAGTATTCAAGGTAGAAACTGATATTTTCCATTGTTGTTTCGAAGGTTAAGTCTATTTCAACCCATGTGGATACCAAGTTGTTTCTTTTCCAAACATGTCTCTCAAAATTATTATTATTATTATTATTAGCGGATTTGTACAGCGCATAGCTGCCCCAGCGATGGGGCGTCCCAGCGCTACCCAAAACACCAGTAAGTAGTGACAGCCCAGAAAGAGGAGAGAAAGTTACGCCGGAAAGAGCCAGGTCTTTATGGCTTTCCGAAAAGCGAGGTGATCTTGGAGCCCTCTAATAGCAATCGGAAGGGAGTTCCAGAGTTTGGCCGCTAAAACTTTAAAAGAGCGACCACCAGCTCTGGCTCTTAGAGCTCTGGGGGTACATGCCAACCTTTGGTCAGCTGACCACAGGAGACGGCTCGGAACGTACGGTGTTAGCAGGTCTGCTAGGACCGGAGGAGCTTGTTGAGTCAAGATTTTGTGAGCAACGCATAGTGTCTTGAACTGGATTCTTTTTTCTACCGGTAGCCAGTGTAGCTTAGGTAAAAACTTAGACACTGAACATGATTCAGTTGCAATAGTAAGCAGTCAAGGTTTACTCCAGGAGATAGTAAAGGGACTAGAACACCTACATAAAATGAACAGGAGAAGATGCAAGGAACTGTGTTTCAGTACTGGAGACACTTGGAGGGTTTTGAACTGGCACACGGCCAACATGGGTGCCCTCCACCTTCCCTCATCTCCGACCAGCCCTTTAAAGAGACCTCTTTGGCTGACCCTCCTCTTTGCCATGTCCCATATCCTCTTGGCAGGAAGGGAAGCATAGGCCAACACCCACGTACAGCAAAGTTCAGGGTTCAGATTTCAAATTAAATGATTCAAAAGAGGTGCTCTTGTTTCTGATTGGCTTTGGCTCGAATGACTCAAACATAGACGATGGACTCCCTGGCAGGTCTCACATACAGAGACTATTTCTCTAGGTTGCTAAGGGTACCTACTGCAGCAAACAGGAACAAATCCATCTAAAGACGCATGATTGTGCTGTAATTTGGTAGTGTGGTAGTCCTGAAAAACAGTGCTTAAAAACACAGAGCCAGATTTGTCAAGGCTTTGCCCTGGTGCAAAGTCACAAAAAGTAATGCAAACTGGTGCAAAGTCTTGATAAACTGTTTACTATTCAGAGCTAATCCGGATTTGCGATGGAAAGCAGCCCAAAAAACAACACATTGTGGCATGTGGGTGATACAGGTACTTTGTTACAAAATATCCCATGTGGGGAACTACTAAGAGCGAAGTTGAAGAGGGAAGACCTTCTATAGAATCTAAAAGGTCAGAAAATGAAGCAAGTTGAAGGTGTGACAAGATTTATTTCTATGCATCGTAATAAAGCAGGAAAGACCAGGAACATTTTACGCAGGCAATAGTCTATATCTAGATCAGACCCAGTAATTGGTGAAACTATTTCAACCTGTCTGAGGATAACATTCACTAAGAGTGCTTGCTTGAGTGACAAACTTAGCGAAGAATATTTTATATCCCCACTTCATAGGGAGCAAAATGATATAGAAGGTTTTTATACCTGTCACAGGTGCAAGGCCTGTAAATCCGGTAACAATGTCTTTGAATACCATCTTCCTTATGAAGGTACAAGAAGATTACTAAACACATTACTTGTAATACAGATCACACAGTTTATGTCTTGACATGCCCAAGTAAAAAGTTGTATATTGGCAGCACCAATCACCATTAAAGAAAAGGATGTTAGAGCACATGCAAGCAATTCAAAATGTGGGCGTACACTACCTGATTGCCAGGCATTTCAGAGATATTCATAACAGCAATCGTAATGTGTTAAAGTTCTATGGAGCTGACCATATCCTAAAATCTGTAAGAGGTGGTAATCGTGAGCGCAGCTTAGGGAGACTGGAGAGTTCATATATTGTATTACTGGACTCCAAGGTCTCGCAAGGCCTTAATATTAAGGAGGAACTTAATATACATTTAGGTGCAGCCTTAGGTAAATGACCATATGGTTTGTGAATAATGTGTATAAATATTGTTTTTGATGAGTGTGCATCTATCACTGTATTTGTGGTGTTTCACTGTTTTTTAACAGATATATTTTTTCACACAGGTCATTGAGACGAGGCCACATGTTTATCACCTGAAACTAAGGACAACTTTGCCCGTTTGTTTGCAATCCATTCAATATGAGTTAAATCTTCATTACAACTAAGATTATATCGTATAATAGACATTAATATACAATTTTGGCTTTGATGAAGTGATGATGTCAAGACAGAAGGTGCCCACTTAAGCCTTCTTCTATATCAGTTTTTGTACTGGATGGCAATTACACTATGATAAACCACTAATTCAGCAAAATCGTAAAACATAGCGTCCTCCTCGAATAATACAGGAATGATAAATGAGTCTTTGTCACAATTGCATCACTTTTGTTTTTATCTGGGATCTCACATTATGAGATCTGTTGTATTCATACATGCATATATTGATATTTTAAAAATGTGAAAGAAATTTCCAATAGCAAATCTGAAATGAATTGATCTTCAATTTTGAGGATCCAGTGGTTTAAATGATTTAATTTGTAGGGGTGAAAGTGCAATGCACATATTATTCTGTGTTATTGGATATTCCAAGATGGCGCCCGTTTACCTATGTGGGAGCGCAGGCTCCTACATGCCACTGCTGGCGTTTATCATTCTGTGTTTATTTACCTTCTGATTTACTATCTTACTAACACCCATGAGCAAGGCCGAAATGCGTAGGGTTGTTAGACTCACCTAAATAAACTGCAAGAGCAACATTAGAATTCCTGAGTGCGCATTTGTCCTCTTCACACCACAGAGTTTTGAAGTATTGATTGAGGGAAGCTCGCGTCCTGGCGTGTGCACCGACCTCGTCTGGGCCGGTCCAGGAGAAATGTAAGGACTATATTACAAAGTTTTAAACTGTGTCTAAGCAGGGGTGGCACCTCAGGAATGGTGGAGAAGCGCCACCCCCTTGCTAAAAGATGTAAAATAAAATGATAATAAAGGTATTTTATTAGCATATTATTTATGCCTTGCATCATCAGCTGTCAGCGTGAGTCTTCAGCGGGGCCATGCAATCCTCTTGTGATAGGCATGGCAGGGGGAGGAGTGGTGGGCACTTTAAGTGCGCATGTCAGTTTAGCCGGCCATCTTAGGCTCTTAGGTTTCTCCAACCCAGCTGTGTTGCATAGCCGGGTTGGAGAAACACCACAGGGTCCCAGGCACTGTCTGAGCGGCAAACGAGGCCGCTCAGACCAATCCTAGCGTCTTCTCTCATGCTAGTATTTCCAGCATGAGAGAAGCGCCTGGATTGGGAGAGAGGAGTAAGGTGGTGGCCGTCGTAGTGGCTGGTAAGTGCAATTTAAATTTTTGTTTTTGTATTCCTTTTTTTTGTTTTCCCTCCACCCCCCACCAAGCAATGCGAGCAGCCGTCACTGTGTCTAGGTATAGAAGGTACCCTTCCAGTACAAAACCCACACTATACATTATGCCAGAAACACTTTAGTGCAAAGGTGTGTGTGTGTATGGTGAAGGAAATGACCCAATTAGGGTCACCCGGGTCACTCTCGACCTCCTCTAGCCTTCCAAGAATGAAGAGTCGGTAACGCAGTAGAGAATACAAGCAAACTAGTTTATTCACAAATTGCACTGCAGTGGAGTCCAATCTGACCAGCCGCCTATGATGGCTGACGAGGGACTGACTTTAACAAGCATAAAGTTACATTATGTATGTTGCGGAGTCCACAAAGACCCGCCTACTATGGAAAAACACTGGTGGGTGTCGTAATACAATGGGGGTACAGAACATAAGGCTCGATTCCGCAGCCTGGTACAAGCTATCTACATTTCAAGGTCGTCTAGCCTATTCTCCCCTCTAGACAGGTGGGAGAAGGCCTTGATCTAAAAGAAAAGGCATGCGCTAACGAGCTAACATGAGCATTGAAGAAACGAAACTTACCAAGGACTATTTCTCGTAAATGAGCAAACAACAGTTTCGAATGCGCAAGTAACAGTTTTGATTGTAACAGAACATGGCGTCTTCCCTAACTAAAATGGTGGCACAGATGTCAACCCAACTATCGTAACATCTGTATCAACTGATTACGTCTTACACACAGTAGAGAAAGAAAATGTATTTGCCATATAAATGCTAACATAATATAGGGTAAAACACGAATAATATAGTAGAACTGCATTTTAATTCAATCAGACCCTCCTTTTAGCATTTATATGCTAAATCATCTTTATTTTGTGGTATCAGGTAAAGGTCTTTACAATTCTAAGAACCAGGAGATACATTATTATATAGACAATAATTTGTCAGATATGAGTACATATATGAATAAAGCTCACTGAAAGGAGATACGATATTAGTCATTAGCAACACAAACAACATCAGGAACAGAGTCTGCAAGGGAAGCACCTGATCCAAAGACTCCCTCGTCCAACTGCATGAGGGTATCAAGCTCTTGTTGAAGCATTATTTTGGCATTGGTATCATGAATCAAACTCCTTTTGGGTGCAAGATAAGTGGCACAATATGAACAACATAAGGGAAGACACCGTATCAGGACACAGCAGCAAATTAGGATAACAATGAAATATATCACCTTTTCTAAAATCCAACCCCAACCACCAAACAAGGACCAACTCCAATTACCGCTCTCCATGCCTTTAACATTCTCCAAAATGTCTAAAATATGTTGGGTGATATTCTTTTCCATATTCGTGATGCCGACCACACACTGATCTCCTATGACAGCGCATGCTCCACCATTCTTAGCTAAATAAAATCAACAGCATATCTCGTTTGTTCGGAGTATATGCGCATACTTTCTAATTGAGTGGTGATGTCCCGTAAAGCTGCCACTGTCGAATTGGATAGAATTTGTAATTTACACCCAAAATATTCTCTAGCACGTTCATCTCTGGCCATGGCAGTACCACCGAAGGTAATAATGGAGGAAAGGATATACCCAAAAGTAATACCGTTGCTATAGTTATTAACTTCCAAATCAGTAACTCCCTCACAGAATTCCTTGGTCAATGTTCTTTTTACCCATCTTATATTCGGTCTACTATGCCTACAAGGTACCCCAAGAGGGAACACCATTTCCAAAGCCACGTCCTCTGTACCATTGTACATATTGGAATACGTGCCATTTGATAAAAAATAAAAACCTGGGTGTGCATAGAGTGGACCTTGGTAATCTAATGGAGCATATCTAGTATTCATTCCTTTCATACTAGGGTCATCCTTTTTTCCTAAACGTAGGACATTTTTGTATACTATTTCTCCAGAACAGTTAAGATATAGATATGTATCAGTACTATTTAATTCAGGACAACACGCAGGATATGCTCCCGCCTCTTGAGTGACAGTCAGATCTTGGTAATGCCAACCTGTCAGAGTGATATTTCTCTTGCTAAAGTATAGATCACCACAATACATTTCAGGCTTACATCCCGGATATCCTGTGCCTCTTGGTTTTCTATAATATAGGCAAGGTCCAGGATATCCTAAGCCAAATTCACCTTTCACCTCTACAAATGTGGGAGGACAAACATATGTATAGTTTACTAGTGATAGGGGATAAGCGGTCCATAAACTTGTGACAGAATCAGTGGGGTAACAAGCTGTGCTATCCCCGAAAAATTTCCAGTGAGTGTTCAAGAAAACATACTGTGCATAGCTCGTTTCTGTCGATCTGAGGGAACTGCTTGATACAAGACACATGACGATGTAACCCCAGAGCACTCCATTATCCAGAACAGCCCCCTCCCCCCAATAGAAACAGGAACATAGCTACAACCCAAAATATCTTTTTCCTGAGCAACTATTCAAAGCCAACCTGCCCTGGGCATAAGGCGACAAAACCCTGTTCATCTGCTGCAAGACGACGACCAAAAAGATACATTTTCTCTACGTTTATGTTCACCAATCAAAGCATCAAAGAAAAAACGACTTAGGATGGAGCCAATGATGGAAAAAGGGCACAAAAAGAGAAATGGAAATGCCAAAAAGAATCGGGAATCAGGGTCCGTTCCAAGCCTCCCTGGTAGGCTTCTATCGTCCAATCCTCAGTAGTGCTATTGAGCACGTCGTGGTGGAGCCACACCCTTGCAGCTCATCAACAAACGTTCAATGTTAATGTTCTCAGGATAGGGCGCTCTCCCTCCTTGGAAGATACCCTCAACTTATCCTGTCCTGCGTCACAGGTAGTGCACCAATCTTCTGATCCCTAATCTAATGGGAAAGTGCGAAAACAAGGGACAATTTCACTTATCTTATCCAATGAAGTCCATCCCTAACTACACTCACTTCTCTTCTGGCGCACTACCCTTCCATCGAGGACGCAAATTGTACCTGTCTTTCCCAGGCACTGTCTCATCTCGAAGTAGAATCTGAAATTCAGGGGGCGCCGGGGACTGGGACTCAGGTTCCTGTGAATCAGATAAAGTGGAACCCTGAGCAGCCCTTATTTCTGGGGGGACTGCTTCATTCAAAACAGCATCATTTTCTTTCTCTGTCTGCGTCCAAACCAGTTGGGCATCCGAGAACGGAAGAAATCTTGGAACCCTTTTGGTCTCGTGGTCTCCAATGCCTTCACGTACCCAGGCGTCGTAGGGGAGAGGTAACGGTACCTGTTTACAGTGGGAGGCGTGGATCCAGTTCTTCCGACCTTCCACCCTCACTGCCGTCCTCGTTGTGATGAGGACCAAGTAGGGGCCCTTCCATCTAGGCTCCAAGCCGTCTTTTCTCTGAAAGCTTCGGATTAACATATAGTCACCAGGCTGAATGGTATGCCCAGGCCCCTCAGGTGCTGGAGGCAGCGCCTCGTGTATCTGTTGGTGAATAGAACGCAAGCTTTTAGTAAGTTCATACAAATAATCGACCAACAGAGGAAAATCTATCTCGGAGAATTTTTTTGGTCTAGGGACACCCCACACATTCGCTGGACGGCCAAAGATTACCTCATAGGGAGATAATCCTGTTCTAGAATGGGCTGTCATTCTGGTGGACAACAAAGCAAGGGGTAATGCATCTGGCCATTGTAACCCAGTACTTTCCTTAACTTTTGCCAACTTCAGCTTGAGAGTACCATTGTACTTCTCAACCAAACCTGCTGACTGAGGGTGATTAGCTGCATGGAATTTTTGCTGAATGTGCAAACCATCACATATCAATTGGATCAATTTGGCATTGATGTGACTTCCGTTATCACTCCAAATCAAACGGGACAAGACATATCGGGGGAAAACTCCTTGATAAGAGCCTTTGCTGTTGCCATGGCGATGTTTTCTTTTGTGGGGTAAGCCTCAATCCATTTGCTAAAAGCACAAACTAACACTAACACGTATTTCAAATTATTAACTCGTGGTAATTCTATATAATCTATTTGGAGTACCTCAAAAGGGAAAGAAGGAGGTGCAAAATTACCAGAAGGTGTAGGGGTACCCTTCCCAGGATTGTGTCTAAGACAGATCATGCAGTATTTCACCAAGTGAGTAGCAACCTTCGGAATATTGTCATTTTGCCACACAGGATCTAGCAACTTACAGATGCCTTTGGCGCTAATATGGGCTGGACCATGTGCCATAGTAACTACGGGAAGTACATATGCATCCGGTAACATCCATCTCTGTTTCTCAGACAGATCAGTCCAGCATCCCTCATCATCTAGATGCCCTGTTTTCTCCTGCCACACTGCCAACTCTTCTACTGTTGCTTCACTTTGGATCTCCTTGACATTTGCTAGTGTGTCCTCAAACATCCCATTCTCGGGCACCCACCTAGCTGGGCCCGCCACAAACATCTTTTTCATCTTAGATCTGGCTGTCTCCTTAGCTGTCTGATCTGCAAATGCATTTCCTTTTCTCACATTATCAGTAATAGTTTTATGAGCACTGCATTTTGCTATTGCCAGTCGTTTGGGAAGAGTCAAAGCTGTAAGAAGCCTCTCTATCAATGCACCATGTTGAATTTTGGTCCTGTGCGATGTCAAGAATCCTCTCTCTGCCCAGAGGCGTCCAAAATTATGGGCCACCCCGAAGGCATACTGGCTGTCAGTATAAATATTGACAGTCAGTCCTTCGCTTAACTCCCATGCCCGCAGAAGGACTACCAGCTCCGCAGCCTGTGCTGATTGATAAGGGACACGTGACGTCTCAACTACAGTGCGCAGCGTGGTAATAGCATACGCCGCTGTAGTGGTACCATCTGACAATTTGAAACAAGAGCCATCGACATATAGTTCCCCTTGTGGGTCAGATAAGGGAACATCAGTCAAGTCTACCCGTCCCTTCGTCTCTTCATCAGTACGGAACAAACAATCATGGACATCCGTGTCCTGTGCTTCTGAAAGGAGGGGTAATAACGTAGCTGGGTTCAGAAGGGCACATCTTTTGATAGTAATGTGAGGTGCAAACAATGTTAATTCATATCCAGTCAGACGAGCACTGGTAAGGTGCTGCGTCTTCGTTTTATTCAAAAGTACATCCACAGCATGCGGTACCATTACTGTGAGATCATGATTGAGAACAAGCCCTGCCGATTGTCGAATGGAGACCGCCTCAGCCGCGGCGGCTCTTAAACAGCTCGGGAGGGCTCTGGCGACAGGGTCAAGCGTAGCAGAAAAATAAACACACGGCCTCTGCTTACCTCCAAAGGCTTGTGTTAACACAGAGAGTGCACATCCAGCCGCTTCGTGTTCGTACAGCACGAAGGGCTTCTTGTAATCTGGCGTGCCAAGCACAGGAGCAGAGCAAAGTGCATGTTTTAATTGGTCAAAAGCATGCTGACATTCATGCGTCCAGGGCAAGGGTTCATGCACATCTTTAGTGGTTAGGTAAAGCAAGGGCTGTATTAGTAAAGAATAAGCAGGTATCCAGTGCTGACAATACGAGGTGATGCCTATGAACGCACGCACATCCCTTTGAGTCACAGGGACAGGCATCTTAAAAATGGCATCAACTCGTTCAGGTGTTAGCCTCCGACCCTCCTTCGACAGCAGGTGACCTAAATAGGTGACCTGCTGTTGACAATATTTAAATTTAGAGAGGGACACTTGATGTCCATTTTTCGCCAAATGCATTAACAATTGTACTGTGGCATCCCGACAACCCTCTTCGATGTCGGAGGCTATTAAAATGTCATCTACATATTGCAATAATACATTACCTGCGGGAAGAGAGAGAGAGTCCAATTGACTTTTTAAAGCTTGGCTATAAATACTAGGACTTTCGGTATACCATTGAGGAACTCTACAAAATTGGAAGCTCCTGCCAGCTAAAGCGAAGCCAAATAAATATCGGCTATCAGGGTGGACAGGAATGCTAAAAAAAGCATTTTTCAAATCAATCACGGAGAAATATTTAGCTGTGGAAGGGATCACTGTTAAAAGGACGGTAATATCAGGAACCACCGGAAACTGGGGAATAACTATCTTGTTTACTTCCCGCAAATCGATCACGAAACGATAAACATCAGGGTGTGCATCAGGGGAATCCACAGGTGCCTTTTTAAGAATAGGAAGAATGGGACTATTACACACATTTGCTACTGTCCCCTCCACCACCCCTAACTTGATCAAATCCTGTATAATCTGCAGTAGAGCCTGTTGCCCAGCCTGCGATATTTTGTACTGGGGAATACGAGGGAGCACAGCGTTATCCTTGATCTTTATAGAAACGGGTGGTATCTGTAATAACCCAACATCAGTGTCCCCTGCAGCCCACAAAGAAGATGGTACATCCTTAAATTCAACAGGAAGTGGCGCATCCTTTGCAAAACACTGTTTTGCACCATCCACATTAGGTCCAAAAGTCATGTAAACACCAACTGGGGAACAATAAATAGTAGCATATACTTTCTTCAACAAATCCAATCCTAACAAATTTTCGCCACAATTTGATGTCAACAAGAACGGAGAATCCACAGTAAAAGAACCAACAGCTAGAGCAAGAGGTTTGGAGATGGGGCTCACAACCGGTACGCCTGAAAAACCTACCCAGACATTATTGCGGCCAGACAGGGCGGCCCCGGGGACCAGCGATTGAGAAACAGAGCTATTCATTGCACCTGTATCCACCAAAGATTTCTGTGTCGAACCATGTCAATCCGCTGTGACATAAGGACCACGCTGATCCACAGGAATCTGGACTGGTCCCTTACCCTGTCCCTTGCTGTCCTAGCTACGAGACATCGCTGTAACTTCATCCATATCATAATCATCATGATAATACTGTCTTCCTTGGGGATCATCGAAATAATTCTGATCAGACTGACCCCTGAGGATGCATCCCCTTGAGCCTCATCTCGACTACCCTCACCATGACCCCTGCCATTCCAACCCCTTCTTCTCGGTACTGCAACTTTCTGTAACAGTTCTGGGCACTCACTTCGCCAATGCCCCTTCTTGTTACAATACGCACATTGATTCGGCCCCAGTGGCACACCACTTCTACCAGCACCTCGAGACCTCTGAACCGGACCAGTACCTCGACCCCTTCCTGATCCCCTTGCAACTTGCTGCAGCAACACCTTCGTCTTTAAATCTTTACTCTTTTTCTCCACCTTATCCTTTTCCTCATTTTCTCGATGTTCGTAATATTGAGCCATGCTCAATATCACCGAAGGGGAGGAAGTGGTCCATGTACTCTCAGAAGCTTGCAACCAAGCTGCAATTTCAGGAAGCAAATTTGTAACAAATCTGTTAACAAACAAACGAACACCACCTTCCACTGACGAATCCTGCCCACTAAAATCCCAAAACACCCCTTCAAACCGAGTAAAAAAATCAGACACACTCTCCTCTTTCTTTTGGCGACATGCCGTCAGCTAATCCCAATCCACTCGTCTGGGTGGAATAAGATAATGCATGTAGGTAATAATGCGATTTGGTAAAGCCAAAATCTCATCCCTAGGTTTGTCGCCAGGCTTCCGTTCCTTATCCCATGCCTTGATCTCGTCCTATGTACCACCCAATTCCACTCTGTGATCCCGTGTATGCACCTGCTTCCATATGTCTACCGGCACTAACAGCCCAAAAAATATCTCAATATCTGCTAAAGTCATAACTGACGAGGAGGCAGCCTCTGTTAATTCTTTATAATATGCAGTAGGATTTTTCCTGGGGTCCGGTAACTGACTCTTAAGGGCAAGCACCTCACTTCTCTTTCACGGGGTATAGACCCACTGCTCCTGAAAATGAGCCTCTACCCGTTGCTGAGTAACAACATTTGATGCATTACGCTGCTCTGGAATCTCAGCGTGGTAAATGGGATGCACTTCCCTCATCGGAAATTGAGATACCGGAATCGGAGTATTGGGATATAATTTCGCCCGATAACTAAGTAACGTCCCAACATTACTATAGACTTCTGTAGGGGCCATACCAGCAGAATATACATGATCTCGAATGTCATAAATAATTTGAGGAGCGGTACCTCCAATACACTGTTCCCACAAGCCAATCAATGTAGTTGACATATGCTGAAGGGCATGTTGTTGCACAAACGGATCAAAATCCTTCATCACACTCCATATATCTTCCAAACTATAAATCACATATAAGCCCATTGTGCTGCCTGAATTGCAACCATCCTTTTCTCTTCCTCACCCACATCAGATCGAATCATTGCCCGCTCCAATCGCTCCCGTGCCGCCGCCCAATTCCCTCCATCCGACCCTCGCACCGGTGTCCCGGCACTACTCAACACTGTGGGTGACACGTCTAGGGGGAACACAAAAGATGTAGACGCAGGTGACAATGTCAACAATGGCTGTGTGGTAGGTGTAAGAGAAGGAGGAGAAACAGAAACAGTTGACACTGCGGGGATGCCTGCAGTCACCGTACCCGTAACTTGCGAAACCGGAGGGGAGACGGACGCGGCTGGAGCCAAAGCTGTTGAGACTGTGGAAAAACCAAGGGAAGGCAAGGGGACAGCAGGATATATTCTTTGCGGGGCATAGGGAGGTGGGAGGCAAGTTTCCAATAGATCCTCCACAAACGGATCCTCTTCCTCTCAAACAACATAGGACCTATCACATTGTAATCGAAACTTCCTATCTGCACACTCAATACCCTTTTCCGTCCTTTCTTTATCATAAGCTACCGGTTTCTGAACCACCGTTTGCGTTGCCTTCTTCCTGGACTCTTTCTCAGCACGTATACATCTCTGCTTAGCTTCCTTTTGCCATACCTGCAAATTATCAAACATCGACTGCCTACTTCTTCTAGCAAATAATTTATCCTGTAAATAATTCAATTTTTGTTCATCAAAGGTACCATCCTGTGGCCACTGAAGCTCAGTATTGTCCCTCGTATACTTGTGCCACAATGTACGAAACATAATAGGGCCAATACCGTGCTTCACATACATATCAAAATTAGGAGTGCCTTCCGGAGGCGCAGGCTGTCGCTCCTCCAGGCGATGTTCCGCAGAGCAGCATCGACACCCCAAACACCACACTTTGCTCCAACAAGGCATCCTAGCATCAGACACATTCACGTATTCACTCAATCAACACGCGCACACACAATAAAACACTCATAAACAAAGAGCTCTCAAAAGCAGTCCGTAGACTGTGTCACGACAAGTCAGTCCTCAGACTGCACCAAGACAAGATAGGCTCTAGCCCCAGGCCTTTTTCAAGAATAAACCGAATTCAACATATGGCCCGGCAGAACATTCAAAAACGCTCTGTATCACAAGGGTCCGCAGACCTACCAAATTAACCAAGACGGCACCGCATATACCAAGAGTCAAGATAAACTCACCTGGTGCACACAGGTCAAACAAGATTATTCTCCACTGCCGACCCTTCAGACCAAACGGTCAGATCCAAGGGTTTCGCCTTTTCAGGACCCCAGCCAAGCTGACCGCTAGACGAGGAGCTGCCCGATCAGACAGGCGGGGCAGCTGCGAGAACCAGGCTCGATCATGTGGGGATCCCCGATCCGCCCATCCAACCAGACACAACCCCGTCCTCTACAACCCGACTAAGGGCGAGATGGGTCACCTGGTGGAGTCCCTGTTCGGGCGCCAACTGAAGGAAATGACCCAATTAGGGTCACCCGGGTCCCTCTCGACCTCCTTTAGCCTTCCAAGAATGAAGAGTCGGTAACGCAGTAGAGAATACAAGCAAACTAGTTTATTCACAAATTGCACTGCAGTGGAGTCCAATCTGACCAGCCGCCTATGATGGCTGACGAGGGACTGACTTTAACAAGCATAAAGTTATATTATGTATGTTGCGGAGTCCACAAAGACCCACCTACCATGGAAAAACACTGGTGGGTGTCGTAATATAATGGGGGTACAGAACATAAGTCTCGATTCCGCAGCCCGGTACAAGCTATCTACATTTCAAGGTCGTCTGGCCTATCCTCCCCTCTAGACAGGTGGGAGAAGGCTTTGATCTAAAAGAAAAAGCATGCACTAACGAGCTAACATGAGCATTGAAGAAACGAAACTTAACAAGGACTATTTCTCATAAATGAGCAAACAACAGTTTCGAATGCGCAAGTAACAGTTTCGATTGTAACAGAACATGGCGTCTTCTCTAACTAAAATGGTGGCACAGATGTCAACCCAACTATCGTAACATCTGTATCAACTGATTACGTCCTACACACAGTAGAGAAAGAAAATGTATTTGCCATATAAATGCTAACATAATATAGTGTAAAACACGAATAATATAGTAGACCTGCGTTTTAATTCTATCAATGGCGCAAGATACCCTAAAGTGAGCCAGCACAGGAGGCGAGAGGAATAACGCCATATCTTAGAAGATACAGTGTGGTTCTTCTCTCTCTCTCTTTCATGCAAGGCAACTAAGTAACTTGTAACAAAGTGTCCATGGGGAACTACTAACAGTGAAGAGAAATTGTAGCACAGAAGGGCACTTCCAAGCAGAACCTGTGCTCATGGTACAGAGGTTTAAAGAACGTGGATATTCTGATGCAACTTTAAAGGCCGCAGAGGCACATGTACAGAGTGTCAAGACAGAAGACATTCTATACAATATAAAAGTTCTGAAAATTAAGGAAGAGGGGGGTTTGACAAGAGTTTTGGTTGATGTGCTTCGTTGTGTGAGTTTTTAGTAAATTTGCCACACAAATTCTAATTTTAAATTTAATTTATATAGCGCATACTTTCCCTGACAATGTGTTGAAGTTCTTTGCGGCAAGTAGCATGCTACTCCGGGAACCCAAGATTAGAGTTAGTTAGAAGATTAGCAATATGTGCTTCCTTTTTTCCTTGTGGATTAGTTGTGGTAAGTTTGTTAAGCTTGTGCTCTTGATTTCTTGTGCATTTAGTAGTGTAATTACAATGTCTATAGTGCCAGATGGGGAGTTGGATCGCGAAAATAATCGGGGTGTCTGGTGGCTTGACTTGCATTCATTGGCATAATGAAGACCCTGCGGCTTCAGGGGGGCCCCATTCAGTTTCACGCCTGTGGATGTCTGTGAGATATGGGAATCTTGAGGGTGGGGGTGCTCATCCCATTCTGCAGGCAGCCCCTTCATTTTCCGTCACACCACTTGGTTGCCTTGACAATGGACATCAGTACTTTTATTATATTCCTGAAGGATATCTAGACCCCGGATTGTGGAATGACCTAAAACCAAGTACATGTGTATGTGCTTTTGGAAACACCTAAAAAAACACAAACATTTCAGACTTGCTCTCAACTGAACTTCACGCAGAATATGGGTTGCGGCTCAAGAAAATCAGACAGCACTTCCACCTCACCTGGTCAGACTATAACATCCCCCATCCGCGTTCAAAGTAAACTTTCAGCGCACTTTGAAGGACCCGAAAGGGGACGCAGAGGACGAAAGGATTCAAAATGAACAAATAAGTGAGTATATTTTATTACAATGATTCATATTCATAATTTTTATTTTGTAACATTATTAATAGTGTTACTGTTATTTTTAATACTTTGAATACCAGCAATTGTATTATTGTTGTTGTCATCACTATTACCATTATTATTAGTTCTGCCATTAGCAGCAGATTAGTTCCTTAAGCAGTTGGGAGTCTCTGTTGAGTGAAGGGAGCGGCTGCTTTCAGGGCGAGCAGCGATTGGACGATAATCCTGTAATTGCCGCTAATGGGGTTTAGTTGATCCGGCGAGATGCAGTGTACAGCATCCAAGGAGGATTATTTCATTAGAGAGACTCAGATTCAGACAAGAGGCAGAGCAGCTGAGGTGCCACCCACCCAGCGGAGCACCCCCTGCTGATTCTGAGCTAGGACCCTTACAGCTCTGCCAAAGCACCTTGATATTGACCTTCAGAGGCCCGGTATTCAGACAGAATATCGGAAGCAGAAATATCGCTTCAAGAATATCGAGGACACAAATGTCGTGAAGGTAAGTTTCTATAGGTAAGCAAAGTTTTACTATATATACTTCCACTTATATGTAAGGTACGTAGATGTGGAGTTAAGAATAGTAAATCTATACTTACCTATTTTCACTTACCTTCGCGATATTTTGGTATTTGATATGTTTGACACTATATTATGCCTTTACACAAACTATAGAGCCCAACTCGATTGGATCAATCTAAGAACCCTCCCATAGACCTAAGGAGAAAAGAGTCCTTTTGCTTTAAAGATCTCTCACCCACCAGGGGTACCCCTTGGTGGCATGCTTCATAATAGACTTCCTTCCAGTTCAGTAGCAGAATGGGGCGTGCTACAACCTATGATATGTATGGGAGCACTTTGTTGGAAAAAGAGTAGGGTAGTGAGTGGGGGTAAGGTCACTCTTTAAAAATAACTGCCTGATAGCCCTAATGTTTTAATCTGGGCGCCAGCCAATATGAATAAAAACGGGAAAAGTTAGAAAGTCCTGTGGCTCTAGTTACCCCTACTTCCTCTTAGGGTTAACATGTTTCTGCCACTTATGTTCCCAAATGCTCGTGGCTTTCATCAGGACCGATTATACTACCACAATCCATACCTATTCCATAATGCTGATGTAACTGGTGAATTTACCATACATACGTCAAGCATACCTAAACCTACTTGGTGTCCGTAAATGGGTATATATTAATGCACTTAATAGTGTGCCATAGGTACATGGAGGAGACGCATGCCTGTTGTCACACAGACTCCAAGGTCCCCACCGGGCCTGCGCACCTAAAATTCCTCAGTCCGTGCCTGCATCTTCAATATATTATGTCCACACGATAGTTCTGTATCCAATATTCTCCGTGATCTCAGGGCACCTCAATCCCGGCCTTTCTTGCGTCTGCTGCTCCAGTAACAGGACACAGCTCACAGCTCTGCCGGTGCACCTTCATAGATTCCTGACCAGCAGGCATGATTTTTCAGTCTTGGGGCCCACACAGAGCTCTTCCAAGGCACCTCTGCCCTGAACTGTAGCACCCACCGCTATTCCAGCACCGGTCCCTCATGCGAAGGCGGACTGAGCGGCTCTAGGCAGGTGCACAAGTGCACAGACAGCTGCAGTGAATTCATTTACTGAATTGGCCCCTCATGTACTCGGTCTGTGATCCCTGTTGAAGTATTCATTTCATGCTCCCACTCAACTCTGTCAACACTTGCTCTCTGGGGAAGAGAGATCTGCAGAGATGGGCAGACATGTCCTGCACGCGGAGGACGTATGCCAGAGCAGACTACGACAGGCTAAGAAAAGAAACAGGGAATCACTTTCATATTAAAAGCGCCACGAGGCCAAAGGAATGGTGAACTGTGCGCTATATAAAATCCACGTAACATACAAACCATGACCTTTTTGATTTATTTGAAAATGTTCACACCATTTAACCAGCAGCAGCTCCTCTGGAATGGCGGAGGAACGTCGCCCCACTGCGCCAGTAGATGGAAAATAAAATGATAATAAAACAACTTTATTATCATTTTATTTTTCACTGGGTGAGCCAATCGGAGTCTAGGGCAGGGTGGGTCCAGGCAATCCTCGATTGACAGCGCAGGGACTGGGAGGAGGAGAGGTGGTGGGCACTGTAAGTGCGCATGTCGGTTTGGCCGACCATCTTAGGACGGTTAAACCGACATGCGCACTTATATTTCTCGAACCCAGCTGTGTTACACGGCCAGGTGGAGATTAGGCACAGGCTGTCAGTCCCTTAGTGAGCGCCTAACCAGGCCTCTCAGACCAATCCGGGTGCTGCTCCCATGCTGGGTAATAGCATGAGAGCATCGTCCGGATTGGGTGGGGAGTCTGGGAGTCCCGTACTGGCCCATGATCTTCTAGAAGCAGAGGAGCACAGAGGCGGCCAGCGGCTGCCAGCAGCATGGATAGCAGCAGGTAATTCTTTTTTTTTTAACTATTATTTACCCCCCGCGCTGCCCCACCACTTTGTATTGGCAGCAGCCACTACTGCATTTAACTTGGTTAGAGTGGTGTTTTTCATAAATTGCTGAGAAGAAAGTGAAAAATAGCAAAGAGCCTTTGTTACAAGGATATTGCTAAAAAGCTTGCAATCACTAGATGTGTATAGGTTGCCTACTCTTGTGAAAAAAGTACACATTTTCATCAAATAACAAACATTTACATTTTACAGCAAATCTATGTATGTGCAACTCATGCTTTGCCCTAACAGCAACAAGAAATTTACGTTTTCCAGTGAATTAGCTAAATACATCTTTTTTGTAACACCCTAGTCATAATTCACTCATGTACAGAGGTAGGAAATTACAGCATTTCACGTTTCTCACTGTTTCCTTCTTTTTATCCATAAAATATTTTTTCAACCTACCACTTCCTGCACATGTACTCTGAATTTTGTTAATAGAATAGCCCTTTATCCCACTTTTCACCCCACTTACGAAGGCCTATTTAGACTTAAGATAAATATTTACAAAAACGTGATAAGTACATTTGAAAATGTTGGGAACACTGTGTGGACATTCTTAAAATGTGCATTGTATATTCTAATCACTCCACTGCCCCCCCCCACTTTATATTGCACACCCAATGCACCTGCTCTACTTTTCACTTACATCCTGCTCCTGAGTAAGTTACACACTATTTACATAATTCATATAGAATAATAATTGGTATTAGCATAGCTGTTTTTTTGCACATGCTAACCAGTGCCTAATGCAAGTACCGGTCTCTGTGGTTTTAAGCCTCTCTTTCACAACTTGGCTCCAAAGACAAGGAAGTGCTGATTAGCTTTCTCAGCGAAATATTTACATACTTGTTACAAACTAATAATTGTCTTCTTTCCTTCTCATAATCTCAGTCTACAGACACCTGTGTGCTCTCTTTTGTCTGCATCTGTCACGAGTTTCCCATTTCGAACCTGTGTGTCCATTTCTTTACATTTGTGCTCTGTATTAGGTTGTGGAGCATGCCCCAACACTGGATGACAGTCTCTCCGATTGAACCTATGATGCACAGACTAATATTTTAATTTTGTTAATAAGCCCTTTCAGGCTTTGATTGACATGTGATCAGATTTTCTTTAACTTTTATGTATGAGTGACGTGGTGTTACCTTTACTCATATGTAACTGAAATGCTTCAGACGTTGTGAACTGCATATAAGTAATGTATGGATAAGTTACATTTCCCAAAAGTAAGTCACACTTACTCAAGCACAAAGCTTTGAGAATGAGACCAACTATGTGGTCCAAGAGAATCGCGAGCATTTCTGGAAAACAAGCAAAAATATGTTTGTATTCGGTGTCCTTGGGTTGGCAATGTAGGAGTGGTAGGAAAGAAACAGAAAAGTTTACAAGTTTCTAAGGGCCAGATGTACGACCGTTTTTTGTGGTCGCAGAGGGGCATTTTGCTCTTTTGCGACCGCAAAAACGGTAGCACAATGTACCAACCCTATTTTGCGAGTCGCTAATGTAATAGCGACTCGCAAAATAGGGTTAGCGACTCGCTATTAGAAAGGGGCGTTCGAAGGGCGTCCCTTCCTAATAGCGACTCTGAACTCTATGTGAGAATGTTTTGCAATTGCATTTGCGGTCGCAAAACACTCGCAGTTTAGCACCCTCTTCAAGAGGGTGGTAAACCATTCGCAATTGGGAAGGGGTACCCAGGGGACCCCTTCCCCTTTGTGAATGGGTGCGCAAACATTTTCTAAGAGTAGGCAGTGGTCCCAGGGACCACTACCTGCCCTTAAAAAATTAAACAAAAAACTTTCATTTCGATTTTTTTTAAATGCATCCCGTTTTCCTTTAAGGAATACGGGCTGCATTTTTTTAAAAACTGCTTTATTGACAAAGCAGTCCCAGACATGGTGGTCTGCTGACCCCAGCAGGCCACCATCCCTGGGAGTGCCAGCCATTCCCAATGGGGTCGCAAATTGCGACAGCCTCATTAATATGCATGAGGCATGCAATTTGCGACCCCATTGGGAATCGCAAAGTGTCTCTGACACTGTTGTACATTGATGTTTGCGACTCGCAAATTGTGACTCACAATTTAATGTAATTTGCGAGTCGCAAACATCAATGGTCGTACATCTGGCCCTAAGTCATATGGCTGTGACAATTAAAAAAATGAAAATGTACACCTAAAAACTGTTCAGTGGCCCTTTTTGCCAGTGTATTTCCCTCCACAATCGTATAATTTCACCCAAGTTGTTGTCTCTTTGTCGAGAACAATTTCTGGGAATGTGGTGCCAGCATTAAGTGGCAAATGAATGTGGTATTGAAATCGAAACCAAATCTTCAATTGACAATGTGGCTGCTTGTGAGGGTTTGGTGGTAACATTTTCGATTGGATTTTGGAGAAATTCTCTGATTTCTTCTCAGTTTCCTCCACACTTTTCCTCTCTTCCTACAGTAGCGACCAAGAACAACGCAAATATTATGCAATCCAACCCTATGCCTCTTTAGCTGCTGCTCAAGATTGCAGAAATTGGTCGCCAGAGATCTTGCCCTGACGCACCTTGGTGTTTTTTAGGTCTCGCATAGGCAGCGCATGCGCTGCCTCTACGAGGCATCAAGTAATCTGTATGTGTAGTGTGAAACTCTGCCTATTGCCGGTAGTTTCTCCTGCCTCTTGCTATTCGTTAACTCTGTCATTTATTTTGTTAGTGGGCTTATCGTTGGCTTGCGATCCGATGCGGCACTTCCGTTTTGCTTCCGTTTTGCAGGAAGCAGCACCGACCAACTACAGTTTCATTCCGCTGCTCGGCGTTATCCATTCATGTAGGGACTACTTCCTTGTTTTTATTTACGGCAGCCCTCGCACTCCACAGCACACACACGGCGCTGCCTCTCCTCCGTTCAGACAGTGCTCCTGCCCTATATTTATTTAATTATATTTGTTTTCGCATGCGTCCGCGGTTTAATAAAATTAATTGCACATACTTCACAAACGCGCGGTTCACGCAATGTCTTAACTATTATTTTCATGAGCACTTTTTTGAAGTGCCTGCTCCTTTAAATCCTGGCTTGCGTGCAGCAGCTGCTGTACTTTCACCCCGCCCTCTTCCCCCCTTTCCATGCTGGATTTGTCCAGGCCCCGGAAGCAGCAGCTCCTCGTCCTCCCTGAGGCCATTGAACATGTGGGACTCTGAGAGGATCTTCTGTGAGCAGACACAGGCGCGAGGCCTCGCGTGCACTGTCACCGGCTCCGAGGCCTCCCAGAAACGCAGAAGCCGCGAGGGCTATTTCAAGCTCAACATCGGACTGCATAGAAAGCGTCGTGTGCACAATACACTGCTGTGACGGCCGCTTGTGCACCAAGAGCTCCTGCCTGTAAGGGCCTCTCGTGGACAGACACCGGCTGCACGGGTCGCTTGTGAACTAAAGCACAGCAGCAGATAAATCGTCAAATACAGGTCAGCTTTTTTACTGAATTATTTATTCTTAATAAAACGGGTCCTCTTTTCCCAGATCCTCGCTCCTTCCCTCTCCTTATGTTTGTTATGTTATGTTATGTTAAAAGTTCTTGTATAGCGCACGTACACCATGCGGTTTCATGGCGCTGAAAAGGCAGAAAGAAGGTTGCAGAAAACTGAGGTTAAATGTTAAATGATTGAACAAACAGACGGGTCTTAAGCATTTTTCTGAACTGTGCGTAGGTAGGGGTCAGTTTAATCTCCACGGGGAGAGAGTTCCAAAACTGGGGACCTAGGACAGCAAATCTAAGGCCTCCAAGCTTTTTACGTTTAAAAGAAGGAATGGTCAACAAATTTTGATGAGAAGAACGCAGATCCCGGGAGGGGATATATCTTAAAATCATAGACGAGATAAAAGCAGGGCTGCAACCGTGAAGAGCTTTAAAGATGGTGCAACCCAGCTTGAAAGCGCACCTTTTAGCCACGGGAAGCCAGTGTAAATTTTTCATTATGGGAGTCACATGCTGCCATTTGGGTTGATGAAAAATGAGTCTGGCAGCTTGGTTTTGAACCAGCTGAAGACGTCTTAGTTGGTAAGAAGGACTGCCACAGTATAAAGAGTTGGCATAGTCCAAACGAGAGATCACCAGGGCTAAGATGACCAAGGTCAGGGCTTCCCTGGACAAAAATCTGCTAATCTTCCTTATTCTCCGTAATTGGAAGAAACTTGCGGAAACTACTGAGCTTATTTGGGCATTCATTGATAGATCATCGCTGAAAATCACGATGCCTAAGCTTTTGGCAGAGTCCGCAGGCTTCGGGGGGTTACCTAGAGAAGATGGCCAAAAATTGGAATGCCATGGATTGGAGGGGCCAGCTGTGAGAATCAGCTCAGTTTTATCCCTCACTTCTTTAGCTTTCTCCAATACCATGACGTCGCTCAGATTCGAGTCTGTCCATCATTTTTATCCATGTTCTGTTCCCTTCTCTTCTTCTTTCACAATTCCTAATCTTTCATGCTTTCCCTCTCTCACTAACTCTTCTGTTCCTAAGATTTTCCTCTCCCATCCCTAACGCCCCATTAGTGCACCCCCTGCAGTCATTCCCACAATCTTTATTCACGCCCGTACCTCCCAATCTGTCTTCATGTATCTTTTCTCTCTACCTCACCAATCACAAAATTCATGCTCATCTCTTTACCTCGCTTCTCCGTTTCCATTTCTCTCTATCTCTGTCTCACCTCTCTACTACCTCCTGCCTGTCTCTCTCGGTCTCACTCACATATCTTTCTATCCCATCTCTCCTTATTTCACCTCATCTCTTCTACCTCACTCCTCTTTACCTCTCGTTTACCCTCTCTCTACATCTCTATGCACCTCACCTACAAAACTAGCCCTGCTTAACTCACCTCTGTCTACCTCACCGCTCACAATACACTTATCAGTACCACCTCTGTCTACTTGTCTTTTGCATCTTTATCAGTCTTCCACCTGTCTCTTTACCACTTTCTAGGCTTCTCTCTACCCCTGTAACAGTTCTCTGTAATTCAACCTCTGCAGTTTCCATTAGAGCTCGCCGTATCTCTCCCCATCTGCCTCACCTCACCTCACTCTCAAACTCATCTCTCTTTGGCCCACCTCTCTGTTTGTATCTCTTTCCACCTCACTTCGCTCTGCCTCTGTCTCAACCTTATCTTTTCAGCCACACGTTGTTTGGAGATTGTGCACTTTTTGGATACTGGAGCCTGGTGGTGTGGTGTTGTTCGTTCTTTTTTTATTTATTAAACTCTTCTCTTTTTATTAAAGTTTTTTAAATTTTGCACAACCTATTAGAAAGACAGTGTCGTTCCAGTGACAACTATTACAATATGGCACACAATAACAATCTGTAGGTTCCAGCCCACTGTAGGGTGTGTTGGTAGTAGTGCGCTTTGGTGGAACAGCATTGAGGTATACTCTCGCCAGGATCGGAGGGTGGGTCTGGTGATCGTGCGGCCGACGCCTGGAAAGGCCCCTTTACAATATAGGACTTTGTGCGAGATACCAGTAGCAGCTGCTGCCAAAAGTCCGTGTCCGTGTGTAAACTTCCTGCATGTAGATAGAAGCCGACCTCTGTAAAGCACTCTATACCGTGCGGATTTCAAAGTGCTACATAAAAGTGCAAAGCAATAAATAAAGCGCTACATAAAACTGCAAAGCAATAAATAAAATAGATGTTTGTTCACAGCAAGAATTGGTTGACCGACCCCTTCCCACGTTACAAGTGTAAACAATAGTTAAGAAGCGCTGGCGTGTTTTGTGCACCAAAGGCGTTTTTAAAGTTGCTGTGGCAGGCTGAAGCCCAACAGTTTTGATGTGAAATACATAAACAGTTCACCTTGGCATGCACGTCATAGTATTTTTGAATATACAACAACCCATAGCTATGAACTACAAGGCTTTCGATTTTACATTCCTAAAAGATTTCAAACTATGACACTGGGGAAAATCTATAAAAATTGTTTCCCTCCAGCATGAAAATTACGATTTGCATACCAAACCGCGGCTGTTTTCGCAACTGCTCATTAAAATAATTTAAAATATCAACTTCAGACATGCTTTCGGTGCACAAAATGTCCTGTTAGGATTTCTTGCTGGGTGGAATTATTTGTCACAGCGTGTAGTCCTGCCCAGGATTGCTGACAGGAGCTCAGTATGGGCCAGTCATATAGGCGGGTACTTAAATGTCTCTGGTATATGGTCATTTGTGGGATATTTACTTCCATGCTTGTTTGTATTTTTATTCATCCATTCACACCCCTTTACGTTAACATAGCCATAGCTTTACGGTACAGTTCCTATAAAAGTTTATAATATGGTATAGTGTGCACTTTTTTCTTTAAATAATCGCTCCACTGCAAACCAAAAAACATAAATAAATAACATTGCCATTTACAATGCCAATAGCTCCAACTCCAACAAATGCGGGACCTATTGCATTGTAAATGCTTGTTCTGTATTGCTGTTAAATGTGCATATTATTTAGCCAAAACCTTCAGCATGGCAGTGCATCTTTCTTTGTATTTTTCCCTTATTTCTCCTTTTTCTGCATGGTTATTTTTAGTTATTGTTTTTTTCAATTTTTTACATGTTTTTCAAATTTTGCTGTATTGTATTTGTGTTGTATTTCTTTATTAACAGTTTAAAGAAGGTACATCAAGACAGCAATAATAGCATCGGCCACACAGATACAATGGCCTGGGGGAACGACTGAATGACAACTCATGTGTCGTGTGCTTCTTACAAACATTAGTATCAAGAAGTATGTAGGGGGGGTGAGGTAGAGGGAGGGGTGGGGTGGGTGGGTGACGGGGGTAGGCGCCCGGGTTGGGGAGAGCATGCAGGCAAGCAGGGTCGGATTGGTAACGCGGGCACTCTGGAAATGGCCGAATGACCGGTAGCCGAGTTCTAGCTGTGGGCTCTTTTTTTGGGCAGCCTGGGGGCTGTCTGCTGTTAGGATGCCGCCAGCGGCCCACTGGGTGCCTGAGTGGCCTTTCTAGAGGCAGATGGGCGGAGGTATCACTCCCTTTCTCTCGCTCGGCGGCCCATTAATGTATGCTGATTGAGCGGGGCAGGGGGCCTGAGCAGAAATGGTCTCACTTGCATTCATGTGTGGCTCAGCAGTGTGAACTAATCTGTGCATTTTTTCTAATCTAAGTGAAGTTAATAAAACAATGCCTCCCACCCCCTTTCTTTTCATAAAACTTCGCTGAAGCAGTGTATTGCAGAAAGGAAATACGCAAATGTGGGGCACTTTTTTTTGGTGTGCCCGGGCCGATTTTTGATCCCAATCCAACCCTGCAGGCAAGAATATCTCTGTTGATATCAATGGTCTAGTCGGGTGTGGCGGTGATGTGGTCCTGCATTAGATGCGAGATCATAGCAAGTCCGGAGGGCTGTAGTTACGGTCATGTGGCTGGGGCCAGAGTGGCCCCTGGATGCATGGAGTGGTATGCAGGGAATGCTACCCAGTCTCCGGGTGGGTCTTGAAAGCCCTGGGCTAGCGGTCTATGGGGCTGGTCACCTAGGGGGCTGCAGTGCCAGGGAGGGAGGGGGGGGAAAAGGGGGTGAGGGAGGGGTTGGGAGGGGGGCAACGGGGGGGAGGAGGGGAGTAGAGCAGGGCGAGGTTATGGGAGGGGCATGGGCACAGGTAGCTGGGTGGGGGAAGGGAGGGGTATGAGGGTAGAGGGGGTGGGAAGGTATGGGGGTGGCTGCGCAGGAGAGAAAAAAGAGGGTCAGAACGATGTCAGAGTGGGTGGATGGATGGATGTCGGGGGGGTATAGGGAGGTCCGAGATAGGGGGTGAGGTGCTCAGGGTAGGCTATGCATGTCTAGGCTACATGAGATTCATGCGGTGGGGAGAGAGAGGGGGGGTGGCGCCGTATGTGTCGGCAGAGATGCTGGTGGTGGGGAGGGGAGGGGAGGAGGTGGGGATGGAACTAGTGCACGGGACGATCGCTCATGCCTTAATTCACATGTCATCATCTGGCGTCCCTGCTGTGGCCAGGATCGGGGTCTCTCTCGTAGGGTTCTCCTTGTTGTCGCCCTCCGTGTGTAAGAAGGGTGCCCACACTTGGAGGAACAGTTCAGATTGGTCCTGGAGGTTGTAAATGACTCGCTCGTAGGCAGCCGTGTGGATCATGGCAGTTAGCCAGGCCTCCTGCGATGGTGGGGTAGGTAACCTCCATTGTTGCAGAATACATATTTTTGCTGTGGCCAGTGCCGTGTGGAGGAGGCGGCGTTGTGGTTTTGAGAGCTCTTGGGAGTGTCGCAGGTCATGCAGAACAATGACGGCGGTGGCAAGTGGCAAGTGTAGGGGCATCGTGGCACTCAGAACCCAGCCCAAATAGGACCAGAGGGGTTACACCGATGGGCATTCACATATGATGTGGGTCGTATCGCAGTTTGTATTCGTGCATCTCCAGCAGTTAGCATGCGGGAGTAGGCCTGCTCTGTGTAATTTCATTGGTGACCAGTGGCAGGTGTGCAAGGTCTTAAATAAGCAGAACTTCAATCTTGCCTGCCGCGGTCCAGGTCCTGTAAGAGCTCTGTCCATTTGTCTTCCTCATAGGAGACCGATAGTCGGGCTTGCCATTTGGTACAGAGGGTTCGCAACAATGGTTGTGAGAAGAGGTGGGATGTGAATGCCCCCATACAGTCCAGATGTCACCCCTTTGTGTTTCCCCCAGGTGTGCATGTATGGTACCACCGGTGAAACCAGCAGGGACCAGGGGCGCGGGCCTAGGTACTTTCTCAGGCAGTGTTGTAGTTGGATGAATTTCCAAGACTGCGGCACAGGGAGGCCAAATTCCTCACTCAGTTGCGTGAACGTCTTTAGGTCGCAGTCATGGAGGAGCTGGTCTAGGGAGTGGTTACTCGCTGCCTTCCAGATGGGCCAGGATAATGTCTGCCCGTCGATGCGTATGCCAGCCTTTCCCAATATCGGGGCTTTATCATGAAATCGTGGGTTCGAACCCAACAGATGATGTGCCTGTTGCCAGGCCTTGAGCATGGCAGACAAGACCAGGTTAGCGGGGCCCTGGCGACTTGACCCTGTCCCGTAGAGGGCGGAGAGACCCATCTCTATGGATAATAGGTACCTTTCTATGTGCACCCATTGTGGCGCGGTGGAGGTCCCTGGTAGCATGTACGGCTGTATTGTATTTGATACATCATGCTTTGTTAAAAAAAAAAAAATCTGTAAACTATAAAAATATGCAATGGAACCTATTCACGTGGGATAGATTTGAGATCCTCAAATGTCAGCTGAGAAGTAAAAATGGCAAGTGGAATTCTGCTGGGAAACGCCAGGGAGCAGCTTAGACAATAGGTGGTTCACTGACCCAAGGAATGTATTTGAAACGTCTTTTTAAGCTCAGTACATGCATGTCTGGACTTACATTAGTTGTTTACCACTATTGAGAAAAGTGTGTTGGCATTGATGGGGTTCAGATCAGGGGGAAATTGTGTTTGTGTGAAGTTTGTGCAACAGCGATCCTTCGATTGGAAGAAAGTACATTTTTATTAAGTCTAGGGAATATGATCAGGAGGCTGGAAGTGCTTAATTTGAGCCGGTGGTTTCCAGTGCTCAGCCCCGGCACTTGATCGACAACACCGGCACTTTTCATGCGCACCAGTTAAGGACACATTCATTTTCGAGGAGATTAAGTGATTTGCCCAGAATCACAGGAGGTTGAGACGATGCCGAGACTCAAACCTGGTTCCCCTCCGAAGTCGGCAGCTTTGGCCATTACGCCACATCCTCTCCTCACTTTCATGGTTAGTAGTTGGTTCTGTTTTAGGCGGCGCTAACAGGAGAAATGGGCTGATACAAGCTGCCTCCCGACGAGAGCCCTGCACTTATTGTTTTACAAATTGACCACTAGAGACTGATGTGCAGTACTTGGTGCTAACTAAAGTGCATTTGAAGTGCCAAGAGTTTGCAGATGTGTTCATTGCAAAAGAGACAGACAAAATATCACCAGATTGCCTTAATAATTCTTTTCTACAGATGAAATAATTTAGAAGTATGCCACTTTGAAAAGGACAGAGGGTTTTAGTGTCATATATCAACAAGCATTGAAAATGCAATAGGTCTCGCATTTCCTTGAGTTAGAGCTATTGCCGTTGTAAATGACAATGTATTTTACCCATGTGTTATGGAGTGTATGTATGTGATGTGTAGTGGAATTATGTGGGTTGTATTGGTATTGTTAGTTGTGGAATTGTGTTGTGTGGAGTGGATTTGTGTAGTGGAATTATATGGTAGGGTGTGTAGTGGAATTATGTGGTATGATGTGTAGTGGAAGTATGTGGATAGTAACTGTGTAAGTATGCAAATGGAGCTGGAAATAGGTATACTCAGCAGAAGTGCCTTCAAGCACAACACAAAGTGGCTGGCTGTGCTGGATGAAGATGCTTGTGGAGAGAGTTTGCCCAAGCGCTCTCCAGTTCAATAACCTCGCCTCGGTTTCTCACAAAAAGATACTTTGCATTATCCTCTGCTTGATGCTTTCATGTTAAAAATGTTCTTTAATTAAAGGTTGAAACAATTAATGGGTTGGTATACTAGTACATATTTTAATCAAAGAATGGCCGAAAATGCATTTTATCCTCCCAAAGTCATTACTGTGTTTACTACGGTGCCAGCTGTAACAAACAACACAAAGGGGGAGGGAGGGATGTTTTCTTTTTAATAACTCTGATATCATTAGCCTGCGAGTCTTGGCTGACAGCACTGAGAAACAAAAGACGACCCATCTTCAAATTTTCGCATGCTTGTAAGAGTTTACAAGCTTGGATTTCATGTTACCACATAAAAAAACAACCTCCTTGTGTTGCACAAAGGAAAGTGAAATACTTTGTTGTTTACAAAGTGCTACAAGTCAGTAGGGGGTACTTTTGTATATTACTTAACAGCCTTCTGGCACAGGGCATATTAACTGAAGCAAATAGGGAGGGGCTATCTGTAATTCCAAAGTCTGTGGCAGAATAAAAGATTACAGGTGTGTGCAAGCAGTCAGCTTAAAATTCTATCGTAAGCTCTGTAGTGAAAGTACTATAGGGGTGAGAACGAGCAGCTATTTAATGAAATTACACAGATGCAAGAGTTTGTAATAATACATTTAAGATAAAGATCTTGAAGCTTACAGCACAAAGTCTAAATAAACCAGCCTGACGTGTTTTCTGCTGTAGGGGGTGAGCGGAGAGAGAACAGGAGTAGCCTGTTGGGAATTTGCCTCCCACTTTGTAGCAGTGTTTCTTGTAAATGGATAGCCATTTTAAATAATGCTGGTTAGTAAAAAAAAGCATTGGCATAGCCAATAGGTCTCGCCTTTGGGACCTTATAAGTGTTTAGCCATGCAACAGTTGATGTTGTTGCACCAAGAATATTGTGCTGGATAACTGAACACTTATAAGGTCCCAAAGCGAGACCTATTGGCTATGCCAATGCTTGTTTTGATTTGCTAAAGTCTCTCTATATATTTACCTCTGCCAGTGTGGCAGACGGAGAAAAAGCTGTACACCATATTCAAATGTATTGGTTAATATTGCCCAATCTATGCCCTCCTACATGCAACTAAATCCAGCAGTTGGCCCAGACTGCAGGAAAGTTCTTCTAGTATGCATGCCCTCTTCAGTTTCTATACAGTATGCCATTCATATAGGCTGTACACAGCAGCAAGTACAAGGGTGCTGAGGGGTTTAGGGCGGGTTAACTCTGGGTATCACTGAAATTGTTTGGCATGTCATATCCAATACCCTTGGCAACCTGGAAAATCGATGGCTATGTGTAAGTCTCAGAAGAGTAGTTTTATTTAAGCCTAAATCACCAACCTCTTATACAGTGCCAAACCCCACAGACATCCACACGCTTGAAACAAAGTACAAAGATAATAATATCAAACAACTGGGTATTAGTCAGTCTGCTGAACCATTAAAGGTTGTTCTTCGCTCGAGGGAATTTAGGACGGCGGTGAAGGTCAACCAGCAAAGAAACTGAAAGCTTATTCTCCAGGTGAGTCACTGTAAAAACTTTGAAATCTGGACTTCGAGTACCTTAGCCAATTTAAGACTATTGTGGGGTTTGGTTAAAGTCTTGAACACTTTTATCTCAAAAGTCTACAGGAATCCCAGCAGTAAAGGGGTTAGTAAGACATCTCAAGAAGTGGCAGGTGTAATCTTGAAGGTTTATTTACTTTAATTAAAAAAAAATGTGAGAAGTTGGCCTGGCATATGCTGTCCACTAATTATAGTGGGCACCTTGCACCAGTCCAAACAACCCCTTATTGGAGATAGGTTAAAGACAACCTTATTGAAAGCTATCCTAGTGGTAGCTATGGAGAGCAGCCTTCAGGCTAAGTCTTGAAGGAATGTAAAGCAGCTTGTTTTACCAGTCTATAATCTCTTGAGTGATCAAATGAAAGAGCACCACACCAGGTATATATTCAAAATATATGTATTTATTACTAAACACACCCCTCTAGTCTCTTTATGAGGCTAGAGTTCGAAATACATAAGTTATAAGTTATTTAAACACAGTAATAGCACAAATACACGTTTGGGCCCTAGGGGCGTACCAAACCATATACCAATAAAGTGGTATAAGAACCACGACTGAGCTAGACACTAGGCCTAGAGCCTCTAGAAGTGCTTGGACTACAAGGAACCACCCAAGGTAGTGACACAGGGGACCCACGGGGGACGCGTGCAGTGTAATTACACAGCCGCGAAACGCCGTTAACTTCTATGGAGAAAGTCGCGGTTTGGAAATTAAAGAAAAGGGACACTTAAAGAAGGACTTGGAGCAAACCCTTTGAGAACTAGGTCGTTCTAGAGTCTCTACCCACGGGAGCACCGGAGTACTCTTGTTACCTCACCCAGGGAAGCCGGTTGCATAGGTGCCTTTCGGGGTCGGGTTTCGTCGTCGATTTGAATGGCGATCTGCTGCAAAGTGCTGCTGGCGACCAAGTGGAAAGTGTCCGGGTGGATCCAAGGTGGAGATCTGAAGAACCTGAAAGCAGAGGGGACAGAGTCTGGGTCACTAGCCAGTGACCAGGAAGGCGATGAGCAGATGCCCACCGATGTCGAGTGCTTCAGGTAGGTTGACGGTCATCTTGACTCTTCAGCCACGAGGTCCAGGAGGCACTGTCGGCAACCAGGAGCAGGATTCGGGCTGGTACACGATGTCTGTCGAGTGCTGAGGTGTCGGCGACCGGATTGGACCCAACAAGCCTTGGCAACGGCAAGTCTCGATGAAGTTGAAGATTGACGATGATGCAGACCAGCAAGGTCTGAGGAACTCACCCAGCAAGGGTAAGTGAGGGCAAGCCTGGAGCAACCAGGGAGCCCAAGAAGAAAAGGATTGGCCTTCGTGAAGGGCTACTAGCCAATGGGCTAGCGACCGCGAAGGAGCCTCAAGACGGTGCACGTGGAGCTGGCTCACAGGACACTCGTGGAGTGGAGGCCAGTGATCTTCGATGCAGTTGGTGCTGGAGGCTAGGGCTACTCGTAGCCCAAAGCACGACTTCGTGGGAGACCCAGAAGAGGATGCACTTGCAAATGCGTGCGGTGTCCAGGGTTCACGGTTCCACGTTACCCACGACAGCTACGGGCCTCAGCTTTGCTGGGGACTCAGGGCAGCCTCGGGGAAGTCTGAAAATCTACCTCTGGTGATGCAAAGACTTCGGCGTCCGACGGGAGCTTAGGCGATGCAGACCGGACAATTGCTTCTTTGGTGCCTGCCAAGCAGGGGAGTCACTCCTTGACCCCAAGGGAGATTCTTCTGTCCTCTAATCTTGTAGTAGAGCGTCGAAGGTCCAGGATTCTGTGTCAGAGTTTCGTCCAGGGATAATCTAAAGTCCTAAGGACTGGGTTCCTATACTTATACTAAGTTTAGGGGTTGGACTTACTCTGTGGCCCCACCTATGGGTGGGTCAGGGCAGAGGGGTGGCTACACCCCTTTCCCTTTGTCCAGTTCGCGCCAAAGCAGGGGCTGCAAGCCCCTGATCCGGTTTGAACTGGGGTATGCCTAGGGACACCAAGTGTGCCCCCAGTGCAGGACTTCAAAGCACCCGAAAGTGCTCCCGCCCAGCCCCAATACACACTATCCTGTCTGGGGAGGTGGTCACACCTCCCTGGGACAGGAAACCTGTGTCCAGGCCTCCCCTGCCGGAGTTTCGTCCAGCAGCAGGAGGCCAGACTTGTGTCTGTGGCAGCAGCATCCATTTTGTGATGCCAGGGCTTTAGAAAGAAGTTACCGGCCAGGCCAGGGTTAACATGTCTCTCCATCTAGAAGGGTGGAATGCTACCCCCGCCGCCAGAGTTGGTGGGGGGTAGTATTCCAAGATGTTTGACACCAAACACGACATGTTTCGGTGCAGCCATTCCAAAGTTAGCATTTAACGCAAGGTTATAATGCGCTTAAGAGTATATGGTCAGGCTGCACTACAAACAGCATCAGAGAAGGGTCTCCGAACGCTGCAGAGGGGCCCTGCTCATGCAGGGGCACCCTCTCACATAGGAACCACGCACTCTGCCTTCAGGATTGATAAGGCCTGCCATAGGAGTGACTTATAGGTTTATATGTGTGTATGTATATAGTGATATAGGTAACCTATATCACAGTAAGGAGTGCATGCACCACCTTACCCAGGCTGCAGTAGCAGACCTGTGGTGTCAGTTTGGATGGCCTTCCAGGGGTGGCACAATACATGCTGCAGCCCCTGGTAGGCCTCTGAGGTACCTATGCCCTGGGTACATAGTATACCATATACTAGGGACTTATAAGGGCACTCAGATTCCAATCAGAGATGTGCCTAAGGCACATGGAAACCATTTTACAGAGAAAGCAGATAGACTGGGGCCCTGAATAGCAGGATCCCAGTCCAACTAAGTCATAAACCAGCAAAACACCAGAAAAAAAGTGGGGGCAACCATATAGTCAGATTCCACCTTCCTACATAACCCCGCCCCCAAACGAAAGGAGATAAGGCTAACCTTGGCCAGTTGAGCCTTTATTGACTAAGTGGCCATATAAGGAAGCACCTGCACTAGCATGGTTGCCCCCTGTCTTATGGTCCACTAAGCAATCCCTCACCCTAAGGGTATGAGAGGGTCTCCACCATGGGGAATCACTACCTGTGGTGTGCTTAGGTAAAGTACAAGGCTGGTGAGGTGTCTGAGTAGGGAAGTGAGGCCCTAGGAATGTTGGTCTCAGCTTCCTCAGATCACTGGTCACCATGTATGCCTGTCTTTCCATGACTGAGTTGCACTTTGCTCTAAGGGTCAACCTTTGGCTGCCTACAGCTGGGGGTTGGGTCCCTTTGGATGGAACACTGGAGGGACATGGCAGGTTTGGAACCTTCTGGTCCCAGGTTTGCCCTTGCCTACCAGAGTCCTTCTGGGGGAGGTCCCTACATAAAGGTATGGGGGATCCCTCAGTGTGTAGAGGAGTTTTCACCTGGCTAGGGCTACTAGCCTGGGTGCCCCTAATCTGCTGATGGGGGGTTCCTCTGGGCAGGGGGCCCTGGGGGTCCACTGACCTCCTGACCTCTGCAGCCCTGGGCTGACTGAGGCAGGGTAGAGAGGGGCAGGTTACCTGCTCCAGACTGGGTACCACCTTGGAAGGGTCCTCTGCCATCAGGGGGTGGCCAGGCCAGGCCTGACTACCTCTGTGGCAGTTCCTTCACTAGGGGTAGGGTCAGTTCCCTGAGGAGGCTGACTCTTACCTACTGTCTGGGGGAAGAAGACTTTTCTTCAACCCTTGTGCTCTCTGTTGGGGGAGAGGGGCCATTCTTTCAGGCTCCATCTCTCCAAATTCTTGGGCTGGGGCTGTGGCCATCACAGCCCCACTAACCTTTACAGGGACACCCAACATCCTGAGATGGGTTTGGTGTTCAACTTCAGCCCAGGCTGAAATTTCCAGATCATTGCCCATCAGGCAATCTACAGGTAAGGTTGGGGACACTGCCACTCTTTTTGGGCCTGTGACCCCCTCCCAGCTGAGATTGTCTATGGCCATGGGGTGATCTGTTCTGACACCATCAATGTTGGTCACCTGGTATTTAAACTCAGGTAAAAGCTGGTGAGGGGGGACTAGTTTCCCTGCCACCATGGTGACACTAGCCCCTGTGTCCCTAAATGCCACAGCTTTCTGACCATTAATTATTGGCTCCAATCTGTACCTGCCCAATGCTGTGGGACCCATGGTAAAGGTGGCAAATCCTATACCACCATCAGAGTCAGAGGAGTCTGTTGAGGGGTCCCTGTCTAAACTAGGGCCCACCTCTGTTCCTCTTGCAAAAGCACCTAACTTTTTGGGTGCACTACTCCCAACTGGAGGATTACTACTGGTAGTACCAGGAGGGGTGGTAGTAGTTGTGGGAGGAACATTTTCTTTATTGCCAATCCTGGGGCAACTGGGATCAGTTTTCCAGTGCCCAGGCTTTTTACAGACATGGCAATATGGTTTCTTTTCAGGAGAAGAAGGAGTTTGGGACCCACCCCCAGAAGAGGAATTTTGGGGCCCTGTAGGGGACTTATCCTTAGATTTATCCCCACCTTTCTCTTGGGACTTAGTAGAATCTTTCTTCTGGTCACCACCCTGATTTTTAGTTTTTACTCTGGTTCTGACCCATTTGTCTGCCTTCTTTCCCAATTCTTGGGGAGAGGTCAGATCAGAGTCCACCAGATACTGGTGCAAAAGCTGGTTTTGACAATTATTAAGGATCTGCTCCCTCATAATCAAATTGTACAATCCTAAAAAGTCCTGCACTTTGTTGCCATGTATCCAACCTTCCAGAGCCTTAGTAGCACAATCTACAAAATCAACCCAGTCTTGAGTCTGAGCTTTTTGGGTGTCTCTGAACTTCAACCTATACTGTTCAGTGGTTAGGCCAAACCCATCTATCAGAGCACTCTTCAAGACTGTGTAATTGTCAGCATCCTCTTCTCTTACAGTGAGGAGCTTGTCTCTACCTTTGTCTGCAAAGGAGAGCCACAAGATTGCTGCCCACTGCTTCTGGGGGACCCTCTGAACTTTACAGGCCCTCTCCAGTGCAGTTATCCATTTGTGGATGTCATCCCCACTCTGGTAGGGAGGGACAATCTTGTTTAGGTTTCTATGGTCATAAGACCTTTCCCTATCTTTAGGGATATTGCTGCCACCATGGGACTCTAGTCCCAACTTTTTCTCTCTTTGTAGAGATCTAGGGACTCCCTGTCTATAGCCAACTGCTGTTTTCTGAGTTCAAGCTGGGCTTGCTCATACTGAATCAGTCTTTTTCTCCTCTCATGAGAGGATTCCCTCCTATGAGAGGAGACAGAGGTCCCTACTGAGGTGCTAGAGTGGTTAGACTCCTGAGAAGGAGATCTAGACCTTCTAGGCACACTCACAATCCTTCCTGGGGGACAAAGTGGAGGTCATTCTGATCCTCCTCCTCATCCACAGGAGGAATTGGGTTTTCCAGGTCAGGGTCATCGTCACCCTCCTGGTCAGTTCCAGAGGGGGGCTGGGGGTGTTGCTACCCCTGGCCCCATCCTCATCTTCTGCCCCACCCTCTGCACCTACCCCTTCAGTCCCTAAGGGCCTGCTGAGATCATAAGCCTCTAACATCTCTCAGATGTTGGGTGGTGGGGCTTTGGCCTGTCTTCAGTTTCCTCAAATTGCATAATGCTCTCAAGTCCAAGAATGGGAGTGTATCATACTTGGAGGGAAGAAGCCCAGGGGCTTCTGGCAAGGACTCACTGGGTCCTGGCTTTGAAGACATCACTAGTGAGGTGTAGTGTATGCACTACCTACTCTAGTGTGGCCTACTAAACTCTCTTGAGTTGTAGAAAGGGTGTGCTATCCCTTAACACACAACTCTAAGTTCAGTAGAACTTACTGTATACTAAGCTTAATTTATATGTACCTTAGGTACCTTTAGTGGTTTTCAGTTGATCAATTCAATTGAGATTATCTGGTAAAACAATAGCAAGCTGGAATCCCACACGCTGCACACCAATGTGAGAAGTTGGCCTGGCATATGCTGTCCACTAATTATAGTGGGCACCTTGCACCAGTCCAAACAACCCCTTATTGGAGATAGGTTAAAGACAACCTTATTGAAAGCTATCCTAGTGGTAGCTATGGAGAGCAGCCTTCAGGCTAAGTCTTGAAGGAATGTAAAGCAGCTTGTTTTACCAGTCTATAATCTCTTGAGTGATCAAATGAAAGAGCACCACACCAGGTATATATTCAAAATATATGTATTTATTACTAAACACACCCCTCTAGTCTCTTTATGAGGCTAGAGTTCGAAATACATAAGTTATAAGTTATTTAAACACAGTAATAGCACAAATACACGTTTGGGCCCTAGGGGCGTACCAAACCATATACCAATAAAGTGGTATAAGAACCACGACTGAGCTAGACACTAGGCCTAGAGCCTCTAGAAGTGCTTGGACCACAAGGAACCACCCAAGGTAGTGACACAGGGGACCCACGGGGGACGCGTGCAGTGTAATTACACAGCCGCGAAACGCCGTTAACTTCTATGGAGAAAGTCGCGGTTTGGAAATTAAAGAAAAGGGACACTTAAAGAAGGACTTGGAGCAAACCCTTTGAGAACTAGGTCGTTCTAGAGTCTCTACCCACGGGAGCACCGGAGTACTCTTGTTACCTCACCCAGGGAAGCCGGGTGCATAGGTGCCTTTCGGGGTCGGGTTTCGTCGTCGATTTGAATGGCGATCTGCTGCAAAGTGCTGCTGGCGACCAAGTGAAAAGTGTCCGGGTGGATCCAAAGGTGGATCGGAGATCTGAAGAACCTGAAAGCAGAGGGGACAGAGTCTGGGTCACTAGCCAGTGACCAGGAAGGCGATGAGCAGATGCCCACCGATGTCGAGTGCTTCAGGTAGGTTGACAGTCGTCTTGACTCTTCAGCCACGAGGTCCAGGAGGCGTTGTCGGCGACCAGGAGCAGGATTCGGGCTGGTACACGATGTCTGTCGAGTGCTGAGGTGTTGGCGACCAGATTGGACCCAACAAGCCTTGGCAACGGCAAGTCTCGATGAAGTTGAAGATTGACGATGATGCAGACCAGCAAGGTCTGAGGAACTCACCCATCAAGGGTAAGTGAGGGCAAGCCTGGAGCAACCAGGGAGCCCAAGAAGAAAAGGATTGGCCTTCGTGAAGGGCTACTAGCCAACGGGCTAGCGACCGCGAAGGAGCCTCAAGACAGTGCACGTGGAGCTGGCTCACAGGACACTCGTGGAGTGGAGGCCAGTGATCTTCGGTGCAGTTGGTGCTGGAGGCTAGGGCTACTCGTAGCCCAAAGCACGACTTCGTGGGAGACCCAGAAGAGGATGCACTTGCAAATGCGTGCGGTGTCCAGGATTCACGGTTCCACGTTACCCACGACAGCTACGGGCCTCAGCTTTGCTGGGGACTCAGGGCAGCCTCGGGGAAGTCTGGAAATCCACCTCTGGTGATGCAAAGACTTCGGCGTCCGACGGGAGCTTAGGCGATGCAGACCGGACAATTGCTTCTTTGGTGCCTGCCAAGCAGGGGAGTCACTCCTTGACCCCAAGGGAGATTCTTCTGTCCTCTAATCTTGTAGTAGAGCGTCGAAGGTCCAGGATTCTGTGTCAGAGTTTCGTCCAGGGATAATCTAAAGTCCTAAGGACTGGGTTCCTATACTTATACTAAGTTTAGGGGTTGGACTTACTCTGTGGCCCCACCTATGGGTGGGTCAGGGCAGAGGGGTGGCTACACCCCTTTCCCTTTGTCCAGTTCGCGCCAAAGCAGGGGCTGCAAGCCCCTGATCCGGTTTGAACTGGGGTATGCACTAGGGACACCAAGTGTGCCCCCAGTGCAGGACTTCAAAGCACCCGAAAGTGCTCCCGCCCAGCCCCAATACACACTATCCTGTCTGGGGAGGTGGTCACACCTTCCTGGGACAGGAAACCTATTGTCCAGGCCTCCCCTGCTGGAGTTTCGTCCAGCAGCAGGAGGCCAGACTTGTGTCTGTGGCAGCAGCATCCATTTTGTGATGCCAGGGCTTTAGAAAGAAGTTACCGGCCAGGCCAGGGTTAACATGTCTCTCCCTCTAGAAGGGTGGAATGCTACCCCCGCCGCCAGAATTGGCGGGGGGTAGTATTCCAAGATGTTTGACACCAAACACGACATGTTTCGGTGCAGCCATTCCAAAGTTAGCATTTAACGCGAGGTTATAATGCGCCTAAGAGTATATGGTCAGGCTGCACTACAAACAGCATCAGAGAAGGGTCTCCGAACGCTGCAGAGGGGCCCTGCTCATGCAGGGGCACCCTCTCACATAGGAACCACGCACTCTGCCTTCAGGATTGATAAGGCCTGCCATAGGAGTGACTTATAGGTTTATATGTGTGTATGTATATAGTGATATAGGTAACCTATATCACAGTAAGGAGTGCATGCACCACCTTACCCAGGCTGCAGTAGCAGACCTGTGGTGTCAGTTTGGATGGCCTTCCAGGGGTGGCACAATACATGCTGCAGCCCCTGGTAGGCCTCTGAGGTACCTATGCCCTGGGTACATAGTATACCATCTACTAGGGACTTATAAGGGCACTCCAGATTCCAATCAGAGATGTGCCTAAGGCACATGGAAACCATTTTACAGAGAAAGCAGATAGACTGGGGCCCTGAATAGCAGGATCCCAGTCCAACTAAGTCATAAACCAGCAAAACACCAGAAAAAAAGTGGGGGCAACCATATAGTCAGATTCCACCTTCCTACAAAAAACACCTCTATACTTTTTATATTGGTCACAAATGAAGATGTCACAATCCGTCACCTATCATAAGTTATGAAGGACATTGAATTAAAAAGATGAATTACAACTATTTCCTGTCCATAACAGTCACCACTGTGCAGAAACTATTTTTGAGGTTATAGAAAATGTGGTGTTATCTATAGGATGAAAATCCTATCTTTTCATACGAATATATGCACTACTCTTCCAAAATGAGGGGACAATACCTATGTATTCGATATAACAATCATTTTGACCACCAAAAACAGGACGGGGTTGATCCCTTGGGATGCCCTAAGCCCCTCGACTTTGTTATGTTCTATAAAGACTAGAGCAAGGACATGGAATGTAAATCAAATGTGACTCATAGCATCCAGAACACTTTGTTTCTGCCACTGTCTTCATGCCCCCAAAACAACAGGTACAAGGGCAAAACAAAGAGAACACATGTGCAAACCCTAACTGGCGTCCATGGTCTTAAGGCAGAGCTTCCACAGCATTTCTGGATTAACAGGAGTGTTGTGGTTGCTTGGAGAATGCGGAATGTTAGGAATGGAAAGTTCTTGGTAATGTGTGTGGGTTCCGTAGTGGAGGGCTGAGCAGGGAGTGGTTAGAGGACAGGCTGAGATCACATTCGGTACTGCTCCCCTGGTTGGAAGAATAAACTAGACTTTTATTGGAATTGTTCAATGTGTACCTAGTTAATGGAAAGGGTCAAGAACTCACGTGACAAAACTAAGCAGTACTGTGATACCAAGAGTAAGACTAAACCAGTGAAGGTTCAGATGGGTGAGTCAGTGATTTCGTGCGGAGAGAGAGCTAGGTTTGCAAGGGGGAAAGCCAATTTTACGTACCAGTGGAAGTGTTAAGTAACGGCGATACGTTGAGCGATGGAAGGGCATGAATCTCTACCCCATGGTGTGTTGAAATATGAGGGTCGTTGAATTGATGGTTTGGAAGAGTGACGGGTGAAGCATGACAGCTGAGTCATATATGATGTGAATGATTTGGGGAATAAGTGACTGTAACCTGGGTGAGGCCGTGGAGAATCACCTACTTGTGATAATGTGGAAATATGGAGATAAAGACTTCCGCGGGCGTTATGCAGCACGCTGCTGAATTTTAACACGCCTTCGCTACAGGAGCAAAGCTGGAAACGTAAAGGGAGAAGGCGTTAAAAAAACAGTGGTGCGCGCGCACCACAGAGGAGCGGGGGGAGGGAGCGCGGCAGCGAGGCGAACGCGCGCTGCTGCGCGTGCTAGCCACCAGTGGGAATGGGAGGAGCAAAGGCGGGACATGCGCCCGTCTTTGCCCAATTGCGTGCCGTTTTTTTTAAAAAAACGCACGCTACAGCCAATGCCAGGCTTCAGAAAGCTAAACACACGCACGAGCGTGTGGTTAGCTTTCTGAAGCCCGTACAAGAGGTCTCGCGCTGCGCGAGCACTGCTGCGCACTGCAACGCTAGGCGCGGGACCTAAAAAGGAGGCAAATGAGGGTGACAGGAAAGCCAACCAATTATAAGCAATGGGTGGGCTCAAAGTCCCTGTACGTCCTTGTTAAACCCGCAATATGTCTTTTACATCCAGACAGGGCTTAAACAAAACATAAAAACCTTTCTGCAAGTTCCGTAAATGTCTCTTCCAATTCAGGTTGCTAGAACGTTTGCACATGAGATTTAATTGGTGCAGAAAACGTAAACGTCTTTGCAAACACGCAGATATTAAGCAATAATTGTCATTTTCCCAAAAGCTAAAGGCTGCGAAAAGCAAACTTGCGAACAACTGATAGTAGCCATGGCACCGCAAGTCACTGTCCACCTCTACCAGAAATTGCTTAAATTTGGCAGTAATAGTTTATGGAAAAGCTATCCGCGCTGCATACCATCATCCACCCACTTACTAGCTGTTGTTATCAATTTATTTCAGGTTCTTTGTTTAGGGACCTTCCGAGCTCAAAGTCAAACTAAGGGGATGCTCAGAACTGTGTACTTAGTAAATTAGTTTCAAAAGTAAGCATGTAAAACATTGAGTAATGAAAAGTCTGAAAATATTGCAAGGAGTTAAAGAAATAATAACGAAGCCCTGTTTAATATATCTCTTCATATTGCACTTCTGGCATTTCTCAGCGCTGTAAGTAATGTGCTATTTGTGCTCAATTTAATGATACTCAATGTACACTTCTCAGAATGGTGGAAGACTGATTTAGTCCTGCTAGCAGTCATACCCACGATCTCTAAATAACAGCAGATGTCAGTGGTCGATGTTTAATTCACTGGGTTATCCTGCACACATAATATAACATACACTCTAGCAAGGCCTTTGCACTATCTCTATGGCCTAGCGGTTGTCACCCCAACAATACCCTCCTTATTTTTTCATGAGACACACTATTGAATAGTTCCATGCCCCACTCTCCAGATATCAAAGAAGTTGATCAGATCACTTGAATGGCTAGTCAATAATGTTTCAGACATGCCACTTCTGCTTTGCATTCCTCCTAAACAATTTTTTAATCTTTTATAAAATATCAACATGTCCTTACCAGGCTGCATAGTGTAAATATCTATGACGCACCATTACTTTCTGCTTCTGGTCATAGCACAGATTTGTCTCCCTACCATGAGGTTAGTCCTAACAGACATTGAAGGGATTTTACTAAAGCAATTGCAAATCCCCAACACAGAAAAAAAATGTTTCAAAGGTTTGTACCGACAACTGGTAGACCACGATCCAATTTTGCCAGACCTGCTTGCATGCAAATTTGGATGAGATGAGTTTTTAGAGACTGAGGGGCATATTTACAAGCCCCTTGCGCCACTTTTGCGCCGCCGTTGCGTCACGCATGTGACGCAGCAGCGATGCAAACCATGCGCCGCGTTGCGCTATATTTACAACGTGACGCATCTAGGGAGATGCGTCACGTAGTAAACCCCTGCGCCACATGAAACCTGCGTCAGGTTTCATGTGGGCGTACCGGCGCAGGGGGGGGAGTTCCGGCACAGGAACGCCTCGGAAAAGTGACGTAGTGAAATCTACAAGATTTCACGCAGTCACTTCTCGGCAGCTGGTGCGTCAAATCCTTACACCTGCTTCAAGCAGGCGTAAGGATTGACGCACCATGTTAGGGATAGGGAAGGTTGGAACAGTGCTGGAGTTGCGTCGCGCTTGCGACACAGCTTCAGCACTGCGCCAACCTTCCGCCGGCAGATGCGTCACGCATCTGCTTATCCTCTGCGCCACGATGCGCCGCATTGTAAATGCGGCGCATCGGACGATGCGCAAGGGTAAGCTTGCGTGACGCATTTTCCCTGGCGCATCCCTGCAGGGATGCGCCAGGGAACGTAAATATGCCCCTGAGTATGAGCCAGACAGACTTTTTTATATCCACTGACTTCTGAGCGTAGCTCCGAAATGAACGAAAGCCTACGTGGGTCAGCAGATCTTTTTCCTAAAGTTTTTTTCATCTGAAATCGTAGGACTCGCTTTAAAATGAGCATGGCCATGATGTTAACAGGTGTGTAGAGGCACAACATACCACCATAGTCCTGTTGATAATAGTCAGATTTTTAAATCAGTGCAACAAAGTTGAACAGCAATCTTTGAATTTCCAAAACTTTTCAGAAATCCTTTGTTCATGTTCAAATTTACACAGTCATTACTCTCTAAGTTTTGATGCAGAGTGGGCAATGATAACAGTCATTACGTTTTATTTTTGCATTTTCAATCAGCTCGTAAGTCATGTTTACACGTTCGCAGCAGCATTCCCAAAAACTAGTTGTGAAACTTTATCCAAAGCGAGTTATGCGCTTGTGCACAGTTTTTTGAATAACAAAGTCTATACCCCAGAAGTACCCCAGCTCAAACTCTTACCTCTCATAATTCTGGAAAAAGCTGCAGTTGCTGTAGGGGATATTTCTACAATTTCGCATTGTTGGAAGCAAGTGAGATGACATTACATGACTTGTAATATTTTGGCACACCTTTGGGCAGTGAAATGAGAGTCTGTATTTCGGTAGCACAGGGTAACCTGCCTGGGTGCTTTAACCTTACACCCCAAATAGACACTTTTTTCCGACCGCTCCCAACTCTTGCACACCATAGGACATGCGACAAACGTTTTTCTGCATAGAGCCGTTCAGAAAACCTCTAGAAACCTGCCACTTCAGAGGGCTATGGGGAGTTCAACAGGATCAGTGGCGCCTGAACCCAGAGGTTTGAGGGGCCCATTGCACCCCGATTATGGTTGTCTTTTGCTACTTAACTATGAGGCAGGGGGCCTATTTCCATTGCCTGCTTCAGGGTCACGCCACTCTTGGTGGCCGCTGACGTCATCTGGTAGTCTTCCACCCGTAACCCACTAAGGACCCTGTTCTCTGTAGAGTGTACTCCAGCCATGACTAGGTGTAGATAATTCAGTAAGCAGGAGATATGCCACAATCCACACACGTGGAATAAATACATAAAGCATTAACTTCAAAGATGACAAATAGTACAAAGCGGAAAGTATAGCACAGCATACCACCCAGGGCACAAGTCCTAAAAAAAGAAGTGGGGGGACGCTGACATCACGACAGGAAGTGACGTCACGAAAGGTGGCTTGCACCATCAGACTCATTGCCTCCCCTCGCTCACCCCTTAGATGCGATTGCATCAGGAGAAGCCAGCGCGTGAGCAGCGTTCTGAATGAGCTCCGATCTCGCCCCAGAGAGGCCAAAGAGTGAATGTGTGGCTCCATTTGCTCCAGTTATCGAGCTCCCGGTAAAATAAGTGGGGGGACGCCGTCCACCCGCGTGGTACCCCGACTCGAGCCCTGATACCACCTCATTACGCCGACCTTTCTCCCACGCGAGACAGATCCGCCATTATGCTCGCACTTGACTTCCGTTAACCTCATTAGGCGTCAAATCAAACTGTCCAGGGTCCTCTAGCCTTCGCTGTCTTCCTCCTAGTCACAAACCCTGTGTACAGACTGGTCTGCTTTCAGTTAACAAGTAAAACTGTTTGATGTTTCCTAAATGGCGCATGTTAAAATCGCACTCTCATTGGGTCGAATGAAACTCTTACCTGAAAAACATGTAAATGTCGAACTTCCTTCGCTTCTTGTCCGCCTGGCATAGCGCTCTCCGAGGTAGGGGCTCTCCATAGAAGTTGTTCCGCCATTAATCAAGCGGCATTCATTGGAGTGCTATTGTATAGTGTCCTTCAGCAGTGAGTGACAATTGTCGTTTCCTTTCAGGCGCTCCTAGAATGCATACAGTGGTAAATGAAGTGGCACTGCTCAAGGTTTGTGCAATGAAAACTAAACTTCATCTCTCGTTTAACCCTTTGTGCGCGTTTCTGCAACAATCTCCATAGTCTCTGTCTTGGAGCAGCGCCCTCAACCAGGGTTGCTTCCTGCAGGCTTTGAAGGTGTCACAGGCCTAAGTTTATTTTCCACAGAATGAGGTAAGTACAATTTGGGAGGCATTTTCTCCTTAATAATGAGTGTGTCGCCTCTCTTCAAATCCTCTGTCACTGTTCATCCTATCCAATAGTCACATGTATACCCCTTTTATAAACACCCCTGGACCCGTCCATATTTTGTTTACATCTGGTGCTGCACTCCTTGATCCCCACAACCTCATCTCCCTGGCTTAGTTAACCGTGACCGGCCGATTAGACCCCGCAGCCAATATTTTCATAGATTCTGTGTTGCTCTCTGCTTGTGTGGCAGTTCTGTGACATGACAGTCACTTACCGGTGGTGCCCCCACCCCTCTCTCCTTACATAACTCAGAAATTCAGACCATAACATGATTGCTTTGTGAGAACAAAACCTTCAGGTTTATTGCTAATGGTTCCAGTTTCAAAAAACCTTAAATTCTCAGCTCTGTGTCATACAGCAAAGGCTCGACGTCCATAACATTCCTTGCAGAAAATCGTTTATGGTCAACCCTACGACTCTCTCTAAATGGTGACTCCGCTGTTCCTGTAGCTTCCAAACATTCTTCCAGTCCTGGTGAACGTTCAGCCTGAATAAACCTTAAGTTATGGGTTATTTCACAATAATTGTTTTTAGGGGAGTCCCTCATTTCCACAACAGGTTCTTTTCTCTTTTAAAGTGCTCAGTTCAGGATGATTCCTAGATAGCTGTCTTTCCCTTGATTGTACCAGTTCTTTGAGCAGTTCTGCGATTGATAAGCCTATTGCCACTGTGCTCTTTCTCCAGCCAGGTCATCATGACTTCCCATTTATCTGAGGCTCTGATTCTAGCACTGTCCTCCACGTCCTGTGACCAATGTTCCTAGCTGGTAGGATTGCCTTTAAGGCTGAACCTTGCTATTGCAAGAATGAAGAACTTTGGCAAAGTCGAAAGGTCTGGAATTGGCCGTCAGCCTTTTTGCATTGTTGAGGCTAGTTTTTTTTCTCATGATGTTTTCAAGAGTTTGTTATTGAAAAAGATGCCAGACCCTACAATATCTAACAAAATTGGCTAAAAGTAAAACAATTTTTTGGTCTTAAAAAAGCACACATTGCCATAACAGTCTGTAGCACTGAAGAAAACCACATTGAAGGCGAATGTGCTCCTCCTGATAGGCCATCACTCACAGTGAAATTTGACAATGACTGAATTTGGCTGATCCATTCCTCCATGCTGTATGCTGGATTGGGCTGAAGAATAATGTTCATGTCATAATAACAGGCCAATTAGAAGAAGAAAGCTGGCTGAAAGCCAGTATATGTGAGTATATTATATATAAAATGCTTTGTAAAATGAAAAGGTGTTGGCTCACACCAAACCAAAAAAGTAGAAGTGCATTAACCACTCTTGTGCTCTAGAAATGAGAGTGGGGCCCTGCCGACTATCCAGGAAAAGAGAATTCAATGGAGGAAAAAAGAGATTTAGTAGAATTCTCTGCTTCCCGCTGGGAGATGCTTCGTACTGGCCTTTCACTGGAAAGTGCGAGAGAGAGAAGGGGTAAGCTGGCTGGTGAGGAATACCTCCCCTTGCTTTATTGAATAGCGATCCCCTTAAGGTCACTCCCCAACAACCCTGACATGCCTTGCTGTGAGAGTGGCAAGCTCGAGGCAGGTTTTACTCCCAAGTGAAGCTAAGGGTATCTATGTAGCTAATCGGTGTGACAAAGAGAATAGGAACAGGTAATAAGTGTGATTAAGAGTATCTGAGTAGCTAATAGGAGGGTCAAGAGAATTGGAGTAACTAACAGTAGCGCAGAGCAGGTCTACCCAGAAAGGATAATGATTTTGGGGGAATTCCAAATGCCACAATTTAACATACGCAAACAAATGATGGACCGAATGCTGAATAAATCATACATTCACTGCCAGTCAAGAGATCTGTGGTAAATCCATCATTCTTTTGCTCACCATGCCACCCCCAGTTTAGACCCAGCCACATGTAAATCAGTCTTGACCCTGCTCCTCATGGGAACAGTCCAGCCCGAACTGCTAAGCCTGATCCTCCCAGGACCGGAAACAAGCATCCTGGGACCGGTTTCAGGGTATTACCCCACCTCATATATATATATATATTCACTGAAAAAACCATAGGTTTTAGGGACAGTTATAGTTAGTTGGACATTGCACTCGTACAAAACCCGTGAAATTCCCCGTTATAGTTAGTTCAGCTAACTATAACTCGCGCCCACAATGCACTGCTGATGACGTCACATATTACATCACTCATGACATGGTCAGTGACATCACTGATGACATCACTGATGACATCTCAAATGACATCACTGATGACATCATCCAGTGACTGTGTGTTTCTGTAAAGTTTAAATATTTTTAATATATATAGGGAAAGGCGTATTGAAGAATGAGTGGGTGTATAAGTGTCTGTATGGATGATTTAGTAGGTGCGTGACTAACTCTATAAGTGAGTGATTAAACGTATCTTACTGAATGCATGGGTTAGTGACTAAACTGGGTGAATGTCTGTATCCGTCTGTCTGTTGCTGTGTAAGTGGCTGCATGGGTTTGTGAATAGCTACATGAGTGTCTATATGAGTTATTGATTGGTTGTCTGAGTATCTGTATGGGTGCCTGAGTGTTTGTGTGGGTGGGGTGTGTGCGACTCTGTGCATAGATGTGTGAGTGGGTGATTCACTGGGTGGATGGTTTGCAAGAGTGCATCTGTGATAGACTGTATGGGTGGGTAAGTGTGTGTAAGAGTGTGTTAGTGAGTGAATGCATGTCCCAGTGGTACATGTGTGAGTAACTACATATGTGAAAGGCAGTATATATGTGTGTTGGAGTATATAAATAGCTATAAGCGAGAGTGTGTGATTGTGAGAGTGACTGTATGGATGAGTGTGTGCTTGTATCAGTGATTGTATAAGAGCGTAAGAATGTGCTAGTATTTGTATGAGTAAGTGAACTGGTGTGTGTATAACTGTATAGGTGAGTAAATGGCAGTGTGTTTAATTATTTGCATGACTGACTAGGTGTGTGAATACCTCTATGGATGAGTGGCGGTGTTTGAGTGTCTATATAGGAGTATGAGTGCATATGATAGTCCTGTACTGAGTGACCGTAAGTATGAGTGCCTGTACGGGTGAGTGAGTGGATGTGTGTGTAGACCTAAGAATCAGTGAGTGGGTATGTAGTTATTGGTGTTGGAGTGTCTATGGTTTTGCGAAAGGCAGTCTGTAATTTAGAGTGGGTGTATCAAAGGTTATATTAGGGTGTGAGGAGGTGCATCAGATTATCACGTGGATGATGTCATCAGTGATGTCATCAGTGATGTCATTTGAGATGTCATCAGTGATGTCATCAGTGATGTCACTGACCATGTCATGAGTGATGTAATATGTGACGTCATCAGCAGTGCATTGCGGGGCGCGAGTTATAGTTAGCTGAACTAACTATAACGGGGGAATTTCACGGGTTTTGTACGAGTGCAATGTCCAACTAACTATAACTGTCCCTAAAACCTATGGTTTTTTCTGTGAATTTGTAAGGTTTTTTAAATGCTAATTTCTAACTATAATGTGCCTGAAACCTATGGTTTTTTCAGTGAATTTCAAAGGTTTTTTAAATGCTAATTCCTAACTATAACATGTCTGAAACCTATGGTTTTTTTCAGTGAATTTCAAAGGTTTTGTAAATGACAATTTTGAAATGTATTAATTGTTATATTTATTTTTTTGATACTGATTTACTACATTTTTTTAAACTATTTATTTTTAGATATTTTATTTTTTAAATTACATTGTAATTACATTATACATTACATTACAAAATATACTTTCTCAGAATGAATTACTTTAGTTTAAATACTTTGCAAATAGGCAATAGACTTTTAAGTACAGTAGTTACAGTTGTTGCAATGGGCAACACAATTTCAAACACAATGCAACATTGAGCTCAATGTGAATTTCTAGTTAAATGCAATTAGTTACTTTATGGATTACTTTTCTAACCACAGGACTGGATCCTAGATTCAGTCCTGGGACATCTCCTGTAAACAGTTGAGTAAAAGCGTTTTGGTTACAGTAGTGATTTTTAAGGACTATTATTGTATTTTAAAAGTTGACACACAAACTTTTTCACATAGAATCACCAATGTTATCCTATGGGAGGAAATTCACTTAGCAGGTAAGTAGTGTTATCGTTACTTTTTCTTACTCAGTGGTGGATCCTGGATCCAGCACTGGTGCATCTCCTGTAAACAGTTGAAAGAATGCGTTTAAGTCATACAGTCGATTTTTAAGGAATATTTGTAGTTTGTGAAAATCGACACTTTGAAACTTTTCTGCTGAAAACCAGACAATGGATTCCTATGGAAGGAAATACAAGTTACTGGTAAGTACGGTTAGAATTACTTTTCAGGGTCAGTGCTGGGCTAAAAGATGCAGCACTGGGTTCTCTCCTGATAACAGGTGAGTAAATCGGAATTCGTAGTTCTGCTGATTTTAGAGGAATATTTGTAAGTTTCAAAAATCGACACTTAGAAACTTTTTCAGCAAAAAGCAGGCAATGATATCCTATGGAAGGAAATTCAAGTTACTGGTAAGTACGGTTAAAATTACTTTTCAGGATCAGTACTGGGCTCAAAGATGCAGCACTGAGGTCTCTGCTGATAACAGGTGAGTAAATCGGAATTCGTAGTTCGGCTGATTTTAGAGGAATATTTGCACAATGGTGAAGGAAGGGGGTGGGGCCTGAGGTGACATGTCTGCAAACACGCCCTGTGGCGCGTTTTAAGTTGCGGGATTACGGCCTCTTGAATCATGAGGGTCCCTGGGGCCCAACTAGCCATCCAGGTACCTACAGTTAGGACCACAGAGCTGAGTTGCAGAGAGGCGTTCCGAGGCCACGCACCTTTTTTCACCTCTCTGCAACGCAACTCTGTTGTGCTTACTGAAGGTACCTGGTGGGCTAGTTGGACTCCAGGGACCCTCAGGATTGAAGGGGACTTAATCCCTCAATTTAAAACACGCCACGGGCCCTGTTTGCACACATGTCACCTCAAGCCCCGCCCCCTCCCTTCACCACTGTGCAAACGCGCCCCGTGGCGCGTTTTAAGTTGGGGGATTAAGTCCCCTTGAATCATGAGGGTCCCTGGGGTCCAACTAGCCCACCCTGTACCTCCAGTATGCGCCAGGGAGCTGCGTTGCAGAGAGGTGTTCAGAGGCCACGCCCCTTTTTACACCTCTCTGCAACGCAGCTCTGTGGCGCTTTCTGGTCGTACCTGGTGGGCTAGTTGACCCCCAGGGACCCTCAGGATTGAAGGGGATTTAATTTCCCATCTTAAAACGCACCACGGGGACTGTTTGCACACATGTCACCTCAAGCCCCGCCCCCTCCCTTCACCACTGTGCAAACGCACCCCGTGGCGCGTTTTAAGTTGGGGGATTAAGTCCCCTTGAATCCTGAGGGTCCCTGGAGTCCAACTAGCCCACCATGTACCTCCAAAAAGCGCCACAGAGCTGCGTTGCAGAGAGGTGTAAAAAGGGGCGTGGCCTCTGTACACCTCTCTGCAACGCAGCCCCCTGGTGCATACTGGAGGTTCCTGGTGGGCTAGTTGGCCCCAGGGACCCCCAGTATTCAAGGGGAATTCGTTCCCCATCTTCAAACGCGCCAGGGGGCGCGTTTGCAGAGTGCTGCAAGGAGGGGGCGTGGCCTCCGGCGTGATGCCGGTCTTTTTTTTTTTTTTTAAGCAGGGGGGCTGTGTGGCCCCCCTTCTCTTTCTAATGTATTAGCCCTGGGGACCCCATCCCCCTGGGCCTGCCCCCTAATATTTTGTTTTTAAAAAAAACAATTTGGAAGGGGGCCGTGTGGCCCCCCTCCCCAGGCCTTAATCGGCCCCGGGGACCCTATCCCCCGGGGCATGGCCTTCTTTTTTTTTTTAAATAAAACTTATGGAGGGGGGCTGCGTTGCCCCCCTCCTCAGGCCACTTATGGCCCCGGTGACCCCATCCCCGGGGCCCGGCCTTTTTATTTTTATTTTTTATTTCATTTTGGGGTGGGGGCCGCGTGGCCCCCTCCTGGGCCACTACTAGCCCTGGGTACCCCATCCCCCAGGGCTGGCCCTCTCCATTGGGGACCGTGGGGGTCCCCAATCCCCCACGGTCCCGCCGGCTCCCCGCGTCCCTCGGGAGCCGGCATTGCTTTCCACATGGGGAGCTGCTAAAATGCAGCTCCCCATGTGGAAAAGCAATTTGCTTTGAATTTTGGAAGAGAGAGCAGGTTTCCTGCTCTCTCTTCCAAAACCAAAGCAGTTTGCTATGACAGGACGGGAGCCGCGAGGCTCCCGTCCTGTCATAGCAAACTACAGTGTCCCGGGGGTAGGCACCCGGGACACTGCAGGAGCCGGCCCTGGGGGTGGCGGTCCCCAGGGCCATCAAGGGCTCCAGGAGGGGGGCCGCGTGGCCCCCCTCCCATCCTGTGCACAGCCCCGGGGAGGTGGTGGTCCCCGGGGCTCGGGGGTCCTAAACGGACCCCCACATTTTATTATTTAGTGCCCCGGGGAGGTGGCGGTCCCCGGGGCGTGTGGGGGGGCTCGAGCCCCCCCACACAGGTTATTTAAAAAAATATATAAAGAAGCCCCGGGGTGTGGTGGTCCCCGGGGCTTGGGGGGGCCTTAGAGGCCCCCCACATAAATTTACATTAACCGCGCATGCCCCAGGGACTTGGCCCACCCGGGGGCCAATTAAACACGAAGCGCGGGAGCCCGTGCTTCGTTTTGTTTTTTTTATCGGCAGGATCCGCGCACCCAGCGCGTTTTTTGCCGATTTAAAAAAAAAAAAAAAAAAAATTTGGGGGGCCCTGGGGGTCCTTGTAGGACCCCCTGAGAAGGCCTAGGGGGTCAGGGTGTTTCTACCCTGCCCCCTTTTCGCGTTTTTTGCGTTTGTTTCCCTCATTTCTTGTGCCTTGGTTCTACCGAGGCACAAGATGGCTGCCAACACTTCCTGGTTTGGAGTGTTGACATCCAATTAGCATGAAGCTCGTGATCGGGAGGGTGCGCGGATCCAACGCGGCCATAAATATCGATACTTTTATTTTGGATTTTCTCAGCAACTACTGAACGGATTTACACCATTTTTAAAAAGGGTGCTTTCTGAACCAAGCACTACCTATTTGCCAAATTTGGTGTAATTCCGTTCAGCAGTTTTGGCTGTAGCCTTGCATAAAGTTTCCTATGGGAAATCGATTTTTTGACTTTTATTTTTTGAATTTCTCCGCAACTACTGAACGGATTTACACCATTTAAAAAAAAGGTCGCTTTCTGAACCAAGCGCTACCATTTTGCAAAATTTGGTGTAATTCCGTTCAGCAGTTCGGGCTGTAGCCGTGTCTAAAATTTCCTATGGGAATTAACATGGAGAAAACACGTTTTGGGACCCCCCTTTTTTCTCGGCCCCCGCTTGATGAATCACCCCGAAACTTTCAAGACAGGAGCGGACCGGAGCGCCCCACTAGTTTTGAAAATGTCGCGATGATTCGTCAAACGACGCCAAAGTTATTGGGAATAGAATGTTACGAATTTCCTATGGATAATAGGTCCTAACTATAACTATCTACTGGCGACCGCCAGTAGATAATATATATATATATATATATATATATATATATATAGCTTTCACTGTGCTATTGCATTATCAAATACTTCTGAGCTGCTTGTATCTAGACATGATGTAGACCCATTTCTACTGTATACATTTAGATACTCTTCGGCATCAAGTCAACCATGTCTAACATGTTTAGCATTGCCGACCAGTGGTGCTGGAGGTGCGGGGGTTATGGAGAACCAATATAAATCCTTGCTGGAGTTCAGATGTAGAAATAACAAATGAAAGGCCTTTATGTATTAGTCAATCATTTACTGCATGTTAAAGTATAAACTGTCTAACCAAAGGCAACTTCATTTGACAATGTGCTAATTCTTTCACAATGAAGAGCTGTGTTTACTTTTCCTTTCTCGTATTGCATGTAAAGGTATTTTGCAATTTGAACTAGTGACACTTTCACTGGGGTACAGGTGAAAGAAGTAGTCCACAGTATTGCAGAGATTTTCTAGCATACTTGAATAAAGATGTGATTGCTTTTTAAAGTAGACATATATCAAAATATATATCAGCAGCATGAAAAGTACAAGCAATGCATTTAAGCCATGTGATGTCGCTAATGATTAATTTGTAAATAAACGAGTGCCGGTGCCCAAAGCTCTACTCGGAAGCCAGCGGTCGGCGCAATTAAATGTCAGCGGGCCAAATACCACAGTTGTGTAGTGTACAATTCACTTCAGGCCTCTTTAATCCACCGCCAGACAATCCCTCACCCTTTATCTCACTCTTGCAGTTTCCTGCTTTTGCCCTTTGTGATGGTTCTTCCTTCTTTCTTTTCTCCCTCTTTCTGCTTTGCCCGTTTTTCCCTCTATTGCTAATGGTAATTGACTGATGCCGAAAGTTAAGTCCCCCCAAAAAAGGAGGAGCTGGTGGCCTCCATCAGCTGAAATTAAGCACTGGATGTCGCTGACCAGCACCCCATTCAACTATCTGTTGCAGCACATTCAAATAAAACTAGGACCTGTGCGCCTCCACTTCCGGTTCTAGGCCAACTTTAAGTATTGTATTTTTAAAATGCGCCTTCGTGCGCTTCAAAGTTGAGCAGGAAAAAAACCTGTCGTCACTTATGTTTAGATCAAAGTGACATACCGCAACGTCTTGAGCACAATAGAATGTAAATGACGGACACGAGGACGGGGAGCCTGGACACAGCAGCTGAGCAAAGCGGCATGAACATACAAATACATTTTACTGCGTGCCTTGCCGTTTCTGACAGGTTTACAGCACCACCATCAAGTCATCAGTCATTCCCGCCGCTCCAAGTATGAAACCGCCACAGTGAAATACAATAGCGCCGCTGTACTCAACATCTTAATATAATGCCTATCACGATTATAATGCCATCCATGGAGAATCGCTCAAAGCCGGTGTCTGCCCGGCAAGAATTGATCATTTTGATGGCTGGTACCAATTCAAAAGCATGAAATGCCTGCGCGTCGCCCTCGCGCCTTTGGATGCTCTGCACAGCGAACACAAGATTAACAAGTGGTGCGCGCACGCGCGCCACAGCTAAGCATGTGATTTCAATTATCACGCCCGTATCTGGGCACGATAATTGAAACCACAGGGCCTATTGGTGTCTATTACGCGCACCAAGCGCGTAATAGACACCAATAGGCCATGGGCGGAGCAATGCGCCCGCCTTTAGCCAATTGCGTGCAGTCTTTTATAAAAAGACGGACGAAAAGGCTAATGGGGTAGCACAAAAGGAATCGCACACGCACGAGCGTGTGCGATTCCTAGGTCAGTGCTGAATCCCCATTTTTTTCACCTACTAAATGTCTCGCGCTGCGCAAGCACTGCTACACAGTGCAACGCTAGGCGCGAGACCTAAAAAGGTTTAACAAACCTTCTCTTTCCTGCTAATGTTTTTAGTACAGAAAATGACATGGGATCTTGGAGCATGTATAGATTATATTATGGAGCTTTCAGTAATATAACCATTACAGGACAATATTCATTGTTGTTGATTGAATAATTGCTGGACCACTGACAAGAAGCGACTATATATATTCCACAGTATCAAAATATTTGTGTAATGGATGCCAATGCAGTATTTCTCCTTTCAATGAAAGACAATACACCAGACTTCTCTGAAATGGATGTCAATGAAGCAGTCCTTCATAGAGTGGCCAATAAAACAGCACCTTTCCATAAAATGGATGTGAACCCAGCAAATCTCCCTGAAATGGATGACAGTACAGCAGATATCCATCAAATGGATGACAAGACAGTAGTCTTCCACAAAAGGTAGGCTAATTCAGCAGATACGAATTAAATGGATCACAGCACATCAGGTCTTCATGAAATAAATGACAGTACAATGACAATGTAGTAGATCATCCTGAAATCGATGATAACATGGCAGGTCTTGGATACCCCAGATTGCCCTGAAACAGATGAAAGTACTGCAGTTCTCCTTGAAATGAGGGAAATTTACCATGTCTTTGTGCACTCGGCAACAATATCCCTTATCTCTCTGGAGTGTATGATAATGCCCCAGATCCTCATGGTCATCACGGTCGATGATCTCCCCAGAATGGACAACAAAACCCTGATCTCTGAAATAGATCACAATATCCCTGACCACTTCAAAATTAATTCCAATGCACCTGATCTCAATTAAATTTGCATTACAGCAAAACTCTTTGAATGGCTATCACTCCAAACCTCCCTGAATTGGACAATAACCTAGATATCAATGAAAATCAGTACAGTAGTTCAAAACTACCTCAAAGAGATTACATTTAATATTGTAGGTTACAAGGGCTTGTGGTCCAAGCTGATTAGTATGGGAATTTGTACAGGGTTATTGAATAAGCTCAAAATGTGTCACTTCTAAAACTGGGAGAAGGTGCTGCTGCAACTGGAGAGTCAATGGACAGCTCCGAATCTCATCGCGAACAGACTGAAGCAGGGCTGTCGGCTAGCCAGTTTTAGATTATTTTTGGCTAGTCTCCCAAACCACTTAAACAAAACCCAGTTCCTTTCCCCTCAAGCTGGCTGTGCGCGCATTAATAAATGGCCATGATGTTTACTCAGCCGTAAATGTGGAACAGACATCTTGAGCAGCTTGCCACACAGACTGTGGTTTGATGTGAGGACTTAATCGCTTTAATAGGCTCCATAGACCCTCTCGAGTGTGCTTTGTTAATAGACAGGAGAGATCTGGCAGCGCTATTTGACATCTAGATTCAGAAATGTATTAATCGCAGTTCTAAAAGCAAGCACTGGAAGCAATGCTTCGAGCGGCCAAAGCTCTCATGATACATGCAGCTATTTTGCTACATTACAGCAATACTAGGCAGCAGCTTCTACTACATTCAGAAAAGGGTACAATAATTTTCTAGATGTCTCAAATAAATTTCACTGCTGGGACTGGGGCCAGCAGAACCCCTTTCCCCCATACACAGATGGATGGCCATCACCTCCCTGAAGTTAAATCCTACAAAATCTGAGATATTGCTCACCTCCTCATCAGGGATAGTCAAATGGAATTAGCTTCTATGGCCTGATACAGTTGGTCTCCATCCCAGTCCCTCAAGGGTGGTGCACATTTTAGGACTTCCATTCCATGGAATTCCACATGTATTTGTGTGCATTCTCAAAAATATTTCCCATCTAACTGCTTCTACGCTTCACAAAAGAGTTGTAAATGTCCAGTCGAAGGCTGTAGTGTGGCAGCCCCAAATAAACTTCTGCATCATTCACAGCTTGTCCAAAACAGGGATGTACCCATGGTGACAGGGATTGCGTGAAGTTTATAAGGAGTTGCACGAATAACCCTGTGTGAACCTGGACTATATATGAATTCGGTACAGAGCGAAGGCTGTGAGTAGGAAGAGCTTGGCTCACTTAAGAGGGCTTGTATTTCTGAAGGGTAATTTATACCTTACATGAATCAGCACCATTTAGTGCTGACTGTAATAGCTGAAATGCTGACCTGGTTTATAGGGTAATTTGAACACCAGTCGATTTCATGATGTCATCAATGATGTCATCAATGATGTCACTGGACATGTCATGAGTGAAGTAATATGTGAAGTCATAAGCAGAACATGACAGAGGTGCAAGTTAAATGTAGATCAGTGAACTATAACTTGTACATTTCAGTCTTCTTTTTTGTTTTAAACAATAGTTTTTATATTATTAGAAGGCCTAACTACTAAAACATCACTTTAACCTTTGTTTTCTCCAGAGAATATATATATATATATATATATATATATGGTTGCCAGTAGGTAGTTATAGTTAGAACCTACTTTCCATAGGAAAAGCATTTTTTTGTTTAGCTAATAACTTTGGCGCCGTTTGACAAATCTTCACGAAATTTTCAAAACTAGTATGCCAGTCAATTTAGCTGCTGTCTGGAAAGTTTTGGGGTGATTCGTCAAGCGGGTGCTGAGAAAAAGGGGGAGTCCTAAAATGCGTTTTCCCCATGCAATGTCCCATAGGGATTTTAGACACGACTAAAGCCTGAACCGCTGAACAGAATTACACCAAATTTGGCAGAAAGCTAGATCTTGGTCCAGAAAGAGTGCTTTTTGTAGTTTAATGTAAATCCATTCAGTAGTATTTAAGTAATGTAAAAAAAAAAGATTTAGGTATAACCAGGGACGCGGAGGGTCCACGGGTCTGACAGATCTCACTGTGAGATCTGATTGGCTGCCACCACTTCATTCAGGAAGTGGAGGCAGCCATCTTGGGACTTGACCTAACTCCCAATAAAAATGAAGAAAAAAAATACATAAGGGGGAGGCAGGGTAGGAATGCCCTGAGCCCCTAAGCCTGGTGGTGGGGTCTCACAGGGACCCCGCCTAGGGTCAAAAATGTTTTTTTGTTTAAATTGACACAAAAAGGATCCACTGCAAAATTAAGAAAAAAACAAGCATGGTCTCTCTTGCTTGTTTTTTTCATCCCCCGGGTGGGCCAGGTCCCAGGAGGGGAATTGTGTATGTTAGTATGGGGAGTAGGGCGCATGCAGTCCCCTCCCGGGCCTATTTCGGGCCGGGAGACCCCATCCCTGGGACCCAGCTTTATTAAAATATGGGAGGGGGGGCAAGCAGCCCCCCCTCCCAGGTTTATTTAATCCCCGGCGATCCCATCTCCTAGGGTCTGGCCAAAGTTAATAAGGGGGAGGGGGCACACCCCCATCCCCTGGGGCCTGGCCATGTTAGTAATGGAGAGGGGAGCCATATGGAATTCCCTCCCCGAGCCGATTTCAGCCCTGGAGACCCCAGGGCCTGGCAACAATAAGAAAGGGGAGGGGGGCCACTCAGCCCCCCTCATGGAGCGATTAATGGCCATGGGGACCCCATCCCCCAGGGCCGGCTCCTGCTATGTCCCAGGGTGCCCACACCCGGGACATACCGGTTTCCCTGCCCGCACTGGCGCAGGTAGGGAAACCTGTGTTTGCTCTCGCTTGGTGGGAGCAATTTCAAAGCTCCCACCAAGCGAAAGCAAACACGAAGCCCGCTCCCAGCTGGTGGAAGCTTAAAAAATGCTCCCACCAGTTGATTGCAGACTTCAGATCTGTTTATCTGCCCACAGTGATGTGGGCAGAGAAACAGATCTGAATATTGCCCCCCCGCCCACAGGGAGCAGCATTTTTAGCTGCTCCTTGCGGGGAGCAATGCTAGCTCCCGCTGGATGAGTGAAACCTGCTGGGGCCACAAGGGCCTTGGAGTTGCCCCCACAGCCCCCAAAAAGGATATGGTGCATGCCCTTAGTGGGCACCGGGGTGCCCAACCTTTATTGGCTGGGCCCAGGGGGATGGGTTCCCAGGGCCGAAATCAGCCCGGGGAGGGAGGCTGCGTGCCCTCTTACAAATATGACCAGCCCCCAGGAGATGGGGTTCACGGGACCAAAATCGGACTGCACAGGGGGGCTGCGTGCCCCCCTCCCCCTAAAAAATGCAAGAGGCCCTGGAGGATGGGGTCCTTGGGGACAAAAGCTGCCCGGGGAGGGGGCCCGTGACTTGGCTGCCTTTGGGGGGGTTGTCCACAGGGACTGACTGCAGGCCATGCCTTGTGGCCAACCCTTCGCTGCCTCTGCTTCCTTTGGCCATACGTGGCATGGGGTTGGCTGCATGCAGAGTTGGCCTCGCGCCCTCTCCATGCACCTGCTAATTACCCCACAAATTACATCATGCATGACATCTTCTATGACATTATTGATAATATCAGTGAAACATTTGCTATAAGATTATTGATGAGAAAACTGTGCATGGCGAGGGCGCAAGTTATATTTACCTTAGGCCACAAGTTATAGTTACTTGAGATAACTCTAACTATAATTGCTGATTTTCTATGGTTTTGTGTGTGTAAAATCTGAACCTAACTATAACATCCCTGCAACCTTTGGTTTTTAGTGAATGTGTGTATATATATATATATATTTGAATGAAAATTGGCAAGATTACACATTATTGTACACAGATGATCCTTTTTTGGGTCCTTACTGGGGTAATTATTTTTAAGTTATAAGCTATTTTAACTTAGTGATATCTGTAGTCGCCATAGTTTCGTGAAATTTTGCTGTATTTCCCAGGAGTACCGCGGTACATAGCGATGACAAGTCATTATGTGATTGGCAGATGACTGCCTCTGCAAAAGTTAATGGCAGCCATGTTGTTTTAAGGTACACTTTGGCTGTGTTCTGCGTTACACCTTCAGTAAGTATTAGGCTTGATATTTTTCCCTACCTATTACCACTTTATTAAAGTGGTAATAGGTAGGGAAAAGTATTTATAAGTTGCTATATATTTTTTAAATGTACGGAGTACCACAGTACTACTTAAGGAGCACCAGTGTACCAAAAATACATTAAACATGAATAAATATGTTTAAAAAAATTTAAAAAACTGTAGTACCCTATATTTTTACAATCATAGTGTGCTATAGAGTATTATTTTAACATATTTCAATATGCACAAAGAGGTCTTTGCAGTACCGCTGTGATACCTAGAAATTACTGAGATCATTTAAAAAATGTTTTAAAACTACTAGAAAAATATATAGAAATGTATAAATAAATTTTTTAACCTATTACCACTTTAATAACATGGTAATAGGTAGTGAAAAACAATAAAACCTACTGCTTACCTATATCTAACACCATAACCTAGAACGCAGTGAAATGCAGAATGCAGCCAAACTGTGCTAAAAACTACATTGCTGCCTTTTACCTTTGGTAAACACAGCAATTAGCCAATCACATGCTGACTTCTCATACCCGGGTTCCGTGGAATACAGCAAACTTACCTCAGTATACAGTGGCACAATATATTTTAAAAAAATTAAACTTATAACTTTAACACCACTTACACTATTCACACACACTACCAAAAATTACCATTTGCACCTCACAATGTATATTCCAAACACATTACAAGTACATCCGTTCACACTCTTTACCTCTATGTCTGTTTCAATTACCGCACTCTACCTTATGCCACTCTACTCTATGCCACTCTACTCTATGCCACTCCACTCTACGCTAGTGCACTCTGCATCACTCCACTCAACATCACTCCACTGTATGCACTCCACTCTATGCTAATCCACTGTACACTATTCCACTGTACGCAGCTCCACTCTACTACACTACAGACTATGTTATTGTACTGTATACCACTCCACTGTATGCCACTTCACTGTACACCACTGCACCATATGTTATTCCACTGTATGCCACTCCACTAAACGTATATATATATATATATATATATATATATATATATATATTTGCATAGAACATCCTGCCGATCCGGAAAGCGAAAATCGCTCCCCCAGCCTTCTTAGAGTTTAAGAATGGTGCTCCTCTCCCACGGCCCTGGCCGCCGTGCATACCAATCGATCAACAAACACCACTGCGCTTGAGAGGTCACTCAAAGATGCTCTATTACCATCCGGTTATGTCTGCCTTCTTGCAGCCTGCTCTCCTCGATTCCCACATTACTCCATGCCCGACGCGTTTCAAGGCAACATACGCCTCTTAATCATGGGCTTGCAGAGGCAAAAGACGAGCTCACCTGTTTCACCAATCCTTTTTATTTCAATTGTGAACCGCCCTCAGTGGGCGTGGCTTTTGCAGTTCTGCCCATAGCATTATGGTTAGTGTAGTCCAACAGGTGAGTTAATATTATTATTCCTTGAGTAGGTGCCATGCCCCTGTTTATCATTACAGCTTAAATTGTTCTCCTATCGTAGGATGGAATACTCGGAGTGCAGGCTTTCATTTGCATAGAACATCCTGCCGATCCGGAAAGCGAAAATCGCTCCCCCAGCCTTCTTAGAGTTTAAGAATGGTGCTCCTCTCCCACGGCCCTGGCCGCCGTGCATACCAATCGATCAACAAACACCACTGCGCTTGAGAGGTCACTCAAAGATGCTCTATTACCATCCGGTTATGTCTGCCTTCTTGCAGCCTGCTCTCCTCGATTCCCACATTACTCCATGCCCGACGCGTTTCAAGGCAACATACGCCTCTTAATCATGGGCTTGCAGAGGCAAAAGACGAGCTCACCTGTTTCACCAATCCTTTTTATTTCAATTGTGAACCGCCCTCAGTGGGCGTGGCTTTTGCAGTTCTGCCCATAGCATTATGGTTAGTGTAGTCCAACAGGTGAGTTAATATTATTATTCCTTGAGTAGGTGCCATGCCCCTGTTTATCATTACAGCTTAAATTGTTCTCCTATCGTAGGATGGAATACTCGGAGTGCAGGCTTTCATTTGCATAGAACATCCTGCCGATCCGGAAAGCGAAAATCGCTCCCCCAGCCTTCTTAGAGTTTAAGAATGGTGCTCCTCTCCCACGGCCCTGGCCGCCGTGCATACCAATCGATCAACAAACACCACTGCGCTTGAGAGGTCACTCAAAGATGCTCTATTACCATCCGGTTATGTCTGCCTTCTTGCAGCCTGCTCTCCTCGATTCCCACATTACTCCATGCCCGACGCGTTTCAAGGCAACATACGCCTCTTAATCATGGGCTTGCAGAGGCAAAAGACGAGCTCACCTGTTTCACCAATCCTTTTTATTTCAATTGTGAACCGCCCTCAGTGGGCGTGGCTTTTGCAGTTCTGCCCATAGCATTATGGTTAGTGTAGTCCAACAGGTGAGTTAATATTATTATTCCTTGAGTAGGTGCCATGCCCCTGTTTATCATTACAGCTTAAATTGTTCTCCTATCGTAGGATGGAATACTCGGAGTGCAGGCTTTCATTTGCATAGAACATCCTGCCGATCCGATATATATATATATATATATACCAAAAACGCCATTCCACCTGCCGTCGCTCCTCACACCGCGGGTGCCTGCCCAGCGCAAGGTGGTCTTGCGAAAACAATGCCTGCACTGCAACTCTCCCGTCCTTGGAGTTGCTTTCACAAAAGAGCGTACTCTGGAGCCAATGCTTTTTAAGAAATTATTTAATCCTGTGTCGGACTGACAACAAACACATTTCGGCGTTTCCGCCTTCCTCAGTGTCAACCATACATTCAAAAAAGTGCATTTTAAATAAAGTTTTCCTACCCGGATTCAGACCGGAAATCAGTGACATAGAAAGGTTACTATGCGTGGTATCTGTGTTATCTGATAAATTGTTGCAGACATCTTTTGCTGGTTGTGAGTTTATACTACATGTAGGAACAGCGATCATAATTCCACAATTTTGAGCGTTCATACGGGCAGTAATATATACATATTATATACGATAGTTATGAAGCAGTTAATTCCATATTCTGCTTCCAAATCAGTTTTCAAATTTATCACATCACTATTTCATTATTAATGTCGCGCAATTATTCCTGTATATTATGAGAACAAACCAAGGCCATTGGACAGCATTTGTCACTCCCAGCCATGTAGCACCTCGACGCATGATTGAATCGAACTACAAAATAGAGTGAGCTCCTGGAACATTTAAGCTGTTGCTAGCACAGAGCATGTGATATGCATTTGCTCCAATTTCCTTGCTGCGAGAAGGCGATGTTATCGCTCTGCCTTTTTTAGGTATGAAGCGTGAAATGTGAAAGGAGCTATGCTTCTGCTGTTCAAAATTGAAATTGCTGTTGCATTCTCCCTGTCGACGCAATACAAAAAATATGACTTGATGTTCGATTTTTTGGTCATGTACACTGAACAGCCTGCCTAGTTCAATAATTCTTAGAAGCCCATTTTGTATCGTTTACAATTGTGAAAAAAAAATGTACGCCAAATTAAGAAATCTGTGTAAACTAGTTATTTTGTGCTGGTTTCTTGTAGAGGAAGACATTATGCAGCTCTAAGTTGTTCTAAGATCCCTGAGAGGGACCTGGAGAGATGGAAAGGACGGGCAGAAGAAAGGAGAGTGCAAGACAGAGGGTGATAGATAGAAACGTGTGAATGGAGGGGTCTTCCTCAAAATGCTAGTATGTCACCTGAATGAGCCGCTTTACATTGTGGGTGGTCAGCGTAGGTGAATTGTATTGTATTTGAATTTAAATAGCGCTTCTTAACCCTGGCGAAACAATTAAGTGCTTTCATATACTGTTTTTGTTGCTGTGACGGAGAGGACGCTTATGAGGCATGCAGGGTGTGTGGGCAGAGAGGAGGTAGTGAGCAGAAGAACAAGGCAGGAGCGGTATGGAAGGAGTAGCAGAGTTAAGGCGGTAGAGAATGTAGCATCCTCCCCAGCCCAGTAGATTGCAAATGACTATGCCACACACAGAACTCTATAGTGCAAGTCTGTATTCTTCAGAGTACAACCATTAACTGATTTGCAGTACGTCACCAACTTTATTTAACCACACCAAACCACTATGCAGCTATAGAGGAGTCTGGCTCTGGCTCACCCCCGCGGCCGTCACCTACCCAGCCAGACATCGGACATTGTTTTTCACGGTTCTTCACGGTTTTATCTGTCTTTCTCTTTGACGGCTTTGACTGCTTTGTAAACTGTTTGTACTTACCGCGGAGCCCGAGTACCTGTGGCCGCTGCCCGGTGGAGCTGTCCTATGCAGCTATAGAGGAGTCTGGCTCTGGTTCACCCCGCGGCCGTCACCTACCCAGCCGGACATCGGACATTGTTTCTCACGGTTCTCCACGGTTTTATCTGTCTTTCTCTTCGACTGCTTTGACTGCTTTGTTCCCCCTAAATTACTTTCCCCTTCCGGTCTACCTGACTCTATCTGCATTCCTCTCCCGTTTACCTTCCACCCCCCACCCTCCTTTCCCCATAAGACGCGTGTCTTTGCTATGCTACGCGCTAATAACTTATATTATTGTGTAATCTCATGTTTTTCTCCAAAGCCTATACTTGTAACTGTAACCGATGTAATTTTCGTAACCTGTAACCCGCTGATCCTCATGTAAAGCGCTCTGATACCGCCGGGTCTAGCCAGCGCTATATAAAACTCTGCAAATAAATAAACACACCCCAATGTATACGTCATTCCTACGGAGTGCTTCGGGGACCAGAAGGGTCCAGCTATACAAATATATGCAAGACACTACATCTCCCCTTCATTTCACATATATACAATCATAGCTCCTCAGTGAGTCGATGAGGCACTCGAATTAGCCTTCCTGATCTCGTTGTGTGAGGTTGTGGAGGCAAAGGAGAGGTGCCTGCACCGGGTGAAGGTGATGCAGAGGCAGGTGTATGAGTTAGACTCTCCGGACTCTCGGGTGGACAAACCTCAGTATGGATATCAGGAGCCAACAAACATCTAGGCAGGAGCTTGAAGTGCGATGAGTCTCTGGTAATGGACTTTCTAGGATGTTGAGCGATCACCATATGTCCTTTGCTTGCCACGACCCACAGCAGGTCGGCATTGAACGGCGCATCAGATTTGAGCTTCCGCTTGATCAATGACTTGGTCTTTCTCTATGAAGACTGTGTCCCGAGTACCTCGGCATTTATCAGTACAGGTTTTCATCTTGGATTTGTTCAAAGAATCTGTTTTGCGTATCTCATCAACATCGGTTGACCTCATCTGAGTCCATTGTGGCAAATTTGTTCCCATGGCTCTCCCAAACATCAAGGTGGTAGGGCTTTCACCCGTTGTGTAGTTGGGAGTGGTCCGGTACACACGAAGGGCCAAACACAGAGCAGATTGGAGGTCACTTCCTTCCAGCGCAGCTCCCTGAACATCTCTCTTGAGGGTGCCCATGAAATGTTCGACAGCCCTTTACGCCTGGGGCCAGAGAGGCTTGATTTTCTGATTCTTGACATTCATGCTGGTGAGAAAATCTCTAAATTCTCAACTCTTGAAAGGTGGGCCATTGTCAGACTTACAAATGAATGGAACACCCCGTGTTGCAAAAACATCATTCAATACCCCAATGACTTTATCATGTGTAGTTGACGACATGTCTTCCACAAGGGGATTTCTTGAGTATTCATCAGTTATCACCATGAGATGGTGGTCATTATTGAGCGGTCCGAAGAAATCAACAGCAATCCACTCCCAACTGTGTTTCGTAAGATCGGACATGGTTAATGGGTGCTGCTTTGTCTTGAAGGACAGACAGTTACACATGTGACAGGCCTTTAGTTCTCTTTCGACTCTTTCATCAAGGTGAGGAAACCACACTCGGTCTCGGAGAGCTCTTACTTGTGACAATGCCACAATGACCTTCGTGAGCCAATTCAATTACTTGGTGTCTCAGGGTCTTTGAAATGACAATCCTTGTACCTCATAGTACAATACCTTATTGAGTAACAGAAAGTTCTTCTCTGACATTTTTGAACTTTTGATATTCAAAGTCATCCATTAGAGGTTGCGTATGTTTTCTCCAGGTTTGTTGTGAAATAATGTCTTTGAGAATAATCATATCTCGATCTGTGTTTGTCGCAGTCAGAACTTGTTCTACTGATAGAGCGGCAGGCATGCTGGATTTGACTATGAAGTTCACATAGGCCTCAGTCACTTTAGACACTGTATTATGATACTGTGAAAGTACTTGTGAAAAGTAGTCAGCAGGTTTTGATCTTTCCCGGGCCGGTGCACAATAGTGTAATCATGCTCTTGCAATCTCAACCCCCACCTCTCAATTCAAGGAGGCATCTTGGCTTTTGGATTCCTAAAAATGGTGAGCAATTCCTAGTGGTCAGTGACAAGGGTGAAATGTTTTACGTATAGAAACACATGGAAGTGTTCACAAGACCACAGCACAGCTAGGCTTTCTTTTTCAGGTTGGGATTAAGCACGTTCAGTTATTGATAGACTCCGACTCGCATAAGACACAATGTGTCTCTGGACATTTTCACGACCGTTGTGATGAGCAAGGATTGCACCCAACCCCACCTGGCTTGCATCAACCACAATCTCAGTATGTAACTTTGGATCAAAATAGGCCATTTCAATGGCGTTCTCAATTGCATGTTTGATTTTCTTGAAGCTGTGATCACATTCAAATGACCACCTGAAACTAGCAGTCCATTTTGTCAAGTCTCTCAATGGTGCACTGGGCGTGGCAAAATCACGAATGTACCTGGAACAGTAACTGGCCTTGCCAAGGAAGGACCACAGAAAGGTCACATCTGGTGGGGGACTAGTGGGTAATAAAGCTTGTACTTTAGATGGGTCTAGTGTCATTCCCCTTTCAGAGAAACATGTCAGAAGAATTTCAGCTTTGTATTGTGAAACTCACACTTTTCTGCATCCAATGTGAGACCTGCATCAGCAAGTAAACGGCAGACTTGTGTCACAGCTTTGTCATGTTCCTTTCGAGTGGCCCCAAACACCAGTTTATCATGACTGTAAATAAAGGCATGTGTGACAGGCTGTATTATGCAGCTCATGACATCCTGAAAGAGTTTGACAGCAGACGATACCCCAAAACTTAATTGTTCATATCTGAACAAACCAACATGGGTCGAAAAGGTCATAATGGACATGCAATTTTCTTCCAGTTCAAATTGATGATACCCTTTGTTCAGATAAAGGTGGGAAAATATTTGGCACCATTCAGCTGTGTAATCATATCTGACATGTGAGGACTTGGATATCATTCTCGCTCAATTGCCTTGTTGGCCTGGCACTTATCACAACAGATGCACACGGCACCTCCACTGTCCTTCTTGGGCACTACCACTATGGGTGAGGGCCATGGCGTCAGACGAATGGAATATTCAATGATGTCATGTTTTAGCAGCATTTCCAATTCCTTTTCAACAGCTTCCTGCAAGTGAAAAGCAATTTGACTATGTCGTTGAGCAATAGAACAAATGTTCTCATTACTGTGAAGCTGCCCCTTCATGGTTTTAAGCTTTCCTAGTCCATGAAATAAGGACGGGAACAGACTTACTATGTCTGCATGTGCATGTACGTTGTGGTTGATAGAAATCAGAACCATGTCAGAAGCAGTGTTGAAACTGAGAAGACATGCGCTCAACAAAGTGACTTGAAGAACATGTATTGGAGCTTGTACCTTCATCTTCTTGTTCCGTATGTTTGCTACAAACGACGCTTGAATCTGAAATTGCGTGGAAGCAGCCCATGTGTATCCCTTTGTCTTTGAAGGCGGAAGACGAGGCACCAGAGACAGTTCATGATATTTTTCTGCCGGCATGATGATTATCGATGCACCACTGTCAAAAATAAAAAGTATAGGACAACCGTTCACTTTGAGTGTGATCTTAGGGCACTGCCAAAAGAAGTTTGGTTGTTCCACATGGAGACCTCTCTTGGACAGGGCTCTTCTCTGCATGAGGCCAAACCTACATGTGCACATCGTTTACTAATAGACACCATCATCGCACAGCCATTTTCTTCACCGTCGCTTCACACTGACGTCGAGTAGTCTGTGGACGATGACTAAGTTGACGATCACCTTTGTTCAATTTCCACATGCCTCACTAGTTGTAACATTGTGGCCTGGTGGGCGTGACTAGAGTGGTTCTGGAACTTCTGGCATCCATTTTCTCTTCTCAACATGACGTAGTTGGTTTCTTTTTCACTCTGCAATCTGTTATGAAATGGTTTTCTTTCCCGCAACCCTTGCATACTTGACCAATGGCGGGACATTTACCTACGTGCGGAAAGGAAAATCTGCATCAGAAACACAATTTCTTTTTCTTCAGAGATATCACTTTATGGACCTCAACCTCGTGTCTCAGCTTACTTTTCATGCTCAATGCTGATTCATTCTGGGCTACTCTGGCTTCTTTATCCGCTGCCTGTTAATCAGCACGTTCTTTTGCTCTCACAGCCATGGACACTCTCTCCAGACTGAGTATCCTGTGCAGCATATGTCGTCCTAACGAGTCAGACAGGCAAACATCGAATAATAGGAGATGTGTGGCTTCTTCATCGTTGAATTCATTGAACTTGCAATGCTTGATGGGAGTCTCAAGTCTTTCAGCAAATTCATCCATCGTTTCTTAAGCTTGCTGTCTAGCTTGGATGAATGTGTACCTTTCATAGTCAACGTTTGACATTGGATTGAACTTGACCTCTAAAGTCGCTTTAATCTGTCAGTAAGAGATTTCATCAGCTTGTGGTATTTTTTTAATCACTTCTTTCACTCCGTCACCTGTAAGGTTCTTTAAGTATTTGATGATCTTCTTGTCATCGGTTTCTTCTAGCGCGTCGATTAAATCATCGAACTTCTAAATCCAGGCAGTCCATCTGGTGCCAATATTCAACTTTTTGGCGGCGTCCAATTGAAGCAGCAGTTTTAGGAAAGCAGCGGCAATGTATTTCATGCTTTTTTCCACGGCCATTGAAACCCTTCACTTCTCGAAGGGCTTAGAGTTGGGCTGAGTGCACCCTGCAGCTTTGGTGGTAAGCCGCTTCAGGTACCAACAACTCCGTAAGCAAAACCTATGTGCGTTCACTTGGGTCGCTGCGCCCGATGCGGAGGTCAGATGGCTCTCTTAACTCTAGCTTTGGAGAGTGCACTTGTGTTCTCCGTACCTGGTTGTCGTGGCTTTAGCATTTTTTGACACTTGTGTGCTTCAACTTTTTTTTAATTTTTTTTTTTTATTTTCAATTCAGAAAAGCAGTAAGTACAATTAATCCAAATCTCCACACATAATGCCCAGGTACAATTCATCGACTATCCATCTATACCATACACTCGTATTATAATTATTCAACTGTAATTTGCTTATTATACACAAAGAGGGGAAACAAAGAGAGAAGAAATAAATGTTTGCAGACAGGGATTTACATAAGGCAACCTAAAGAATGAGAACACCTTTCAACTAAGCTTATTAGTTCTATTTACCTAATTCCGATCTCACTCCATCAGAGGCCCCCATACTTGTCGACCCCTTTTCTTCGCTCCCCTCCCTTTACATTTATATAATGCTTTCTCCAGATTGTAAACATGATGAAGTCTAGCATACCACTTCTGAAATGTAGGTGGATCCACATCTTTCCATTTTGTAGCAATCATAATGCGAAAAATGGCCATTACCATAAAACAAAAATATATTTGTGTCAGTTCCATCTGCAAACTTTCATCAAAACCAAATAGCACCATTGTTGGAGTTAATGGAACTGGCCGTCCTATAAATTGATTCAAAAAGGTTTCTATCCCCTGTTTTAAAGCAGTCAATTTGCAGCAGCCGAAAAACATGTGAACCAAGTCAGCCGGGCCTTGTCCACATCTCGGACAGCAGTTAGTTTCCCTTTTCCCCCATGCAAACAGTTTTGCCGGCGTAAAATATAGTCTAAATACTGTTTTAAAATGTTGAGCTTTGAGATTAGCAGATAAAAAAATCCTTTTAGACAAACTCAGAGATCTACAGATATCCACATCCTGATTCCCAAGCTACACGGCCCATGAGCTTTCTAACCTGGTTATATCATCTTGATTAGCATTCATCAATATAGAATATAGATCTTTGACCCGGGACTGCCTATATACTAAACATTCCAAGAGTGGGATTCTAGCTAAACTAGTGAGCTGTGACACAACATGTTTAATTGCCTCACTTATTTGTATGTATTTAAAAAGAGTCCTAATATCTACCCCAAATTGTTCCTGGAGTTCTCCAAATGACATTACCCCATTCTGATTACAGATGTCTCCTAAGTTATTTATTCCAGCCTGTTCCCAAATTCTACCTATTTTATCATTAAGTGACGACGAGAAAATTGACGACCGCCATAACAATGAGTATCTCTGGACCTTTGGGATTTTCATATGCTTACTGGCTTTTCTCCATACGTTCCAGGCTGCTCTTAGGAATTTAAAGCGCGTTTTCTTATAATAGCTCCCCTCAACCTGCCTTAGTAAAATTCCTGGAGCTGCATCACCTATGGCCAGCTCATATATCGAGGGGGAGTCTCTGATTCAGACCCTATTTTAGGTTTAAAAAGACTGGTCATTTGTTGCAGTGTAATAGCCCAATAATAATATAACATGTGCGGGACAGCCAATCCCCCTCGATTATATGGTAGAGTCATCAACTTCAACGATCTCCTAATCTTTTTATACCCCCAAATAAATTGAGAAAAGATCCCTTCTGTTTTTTAAAAAACACGTTTGGTGGTTCCAGTGGTATACATCTAAATAAATACAAAAATTTGGGGAACATTGTCATTTTGAGGACATTTCCTCTTCCTATAATGGAAAGGTGTAAGTTGTCCATTCTTTTTAAGTCGTCACCCATCTTTTTTATAAGAGGCACCGAGTTAATGTCCCATATAGTCCCAACCTCCGCAGCTATATTTATCCCTAAATATGTAGCTGCCTCCGTCCTCCGTGGATCTTGATACGGAGTAGATTTAGAGCAGACGATCTTGGTTTTATTAGTATTTAAGCTGTACCCCGACTGCCGCCCAAATTCCGACGCCAGGGCTTCAATCCTTCCTAAAGCTTCCAGTGGGTCGGGAGTGACTACTGCGATATCGTCAGCGTAAGCTAACACTTTGGTGTTATATCCCCTGACCACTATCGGTTTAATAGCCTCGTCATTTAACATAGATCTAATTAGAGGGTCAATATAAAGTGCAAAAAGGATGGGTGAGCAGGGACAGCCCTGTCTTGTACCACGTGCAATATTAATCTTTTCCGATTCCCTCCCCATCATCTGTATTTTTGCGTATGGTTGTACATACATTGCCCTTAGAGCAGTCAATATGCGGGGGCCAAAATCCATTTAATCTCAAATTATGCCACAGGTATGACCATTCGACCTGATCAAAAGCTTTTTGTGCATCCAGTAATATTAAGGACATTTGTTTCCCTGTAACTTCCACAATATCGAATAGTGATATAACACGACGGACGTGGTCCGTAGTGCCTCTGCCGGGAATAAAACCATGCTGCCATGGACTAACCAAAGACTCAATTATTTTTGCTAGTCTCAACGCTATAATTTTGGAGTACAGTTTCTCGTCAGCATTTATCAAGGAGATAGGTCTGTACGATGCTGGGTCCTCTGCAGGTTTCCCTTTTTCAAAAAGATGACCAAATTAGTCTCCTGCCAAGATTGGGGCGGACTCCCCTTCCCCTGCACTGCCAGGAACAGGTCCAGCAACAGGGGACCCAGCTCCTTCTGTAGAGCTTTATAGATCTCCATTGGGATCCCATCTGGACCGGCTGCCTTACCATACGCCGTTACCTGGAGTGCCTCAATAACCTCATTAAATGAGATATCTTCTTCCAATTCCTGTATAATAGGGGGCATGATATTAGTTCCCATACCTGCTGTTATTAACAAATCGTCCCTGGAACTATACAAATCCTCGTAAAATTCAGCAAATGTTTTAACAATATCCTGGGGGTCAGTCATGATTTTACCATCCTTCCTTTTGACTCTTGAAATGTTGTTTAATGATGCTCTCTGTTTCAAACGGAGTGCCAGATGTTTTCCAGTCATCTCCCCATATTCATAATGGTCTCTGGCCCGAGTTTGATATACTTCGGCAATTTTCTTGTTGTAAATTCCGTTAATTTTAGCCTTAATACTTATAACTTTTAGTTCTAATTGGTTTTGCGATTCCACCTGCCCGCTACCAATAGCTGCCATATGCTCTTCCTCATATTTAGAAAGCTCCACCGTAAGTTGCTGTATTACCTCTCTCTGTTCCTTCCTATGATGCCCCCATAGCTAATGATCTCCCCCTAAGCCCAGCCTTGTACGCATCCCAAACCATTTCTCTCGATGTGCTAAATCTATTCATATCGAAGAATTGCCTAGTCCACCCCCTGATGTGCTCTATAAATCCCTCAGTAACCAAAAGTTTTCTATCAAAGGACCATTTTGTAAAGGATCTCTCGTACCCCCGGACCTCGATTTCCAGCATCAGTGGGTTGTGATCCGACAGGACCTTAGGTAATTTCCTTATATTGGCTCCCTCTTTAAGAGAAGCAGAAACAAAGAAATAGTCGAGCCTAACATATTTCCTATGTGGGCATGAAAAGTACGTATACCCAGTGTCCCCGTTTTTTTTATAGGCCCACATATCCACTAAACCGTGGCTATCCACTAGGGCTTTTAAAGCTTTGAAAACTTGTGGCTTCCTTCCCTGATACCCTCCCCATAGGGTGTCGTGTGTTTCTAAATGAATATTAAAATCACCACAGATTATAAGCGGGGATGGCCAAACAGCTAGTTCAAGCTCTAGCTCTGACAGCAAGTCTGGGTCATCGAAATTCGACCCATAGATCGTACATACTGTTATTCCACTAGATAATGATACAATCGCCCATCTTCCCCACTTATCCGATAGAGTTCGCTCAACTGGTAATATCCGATTCGAGATATGTATTGCGACTCCTCTTGTCGTGGTGGTCTGTAATGAGCTAATTACCTGGGTATACCCTGGGATAGCATTAAGCCCTCTCTTTTGCCAAGGAATATGGGTTTCTTGTTGGCATATAATATCAGCGCTCAATGTTCGTAGCACCGCTGCAGACCTATCTCTCTTACCCCTGTCATTCAAACCCCCAATGTTTAACGAACAAATCCTCAGCCTACCCATCTCTATAGTTTGTTTGAAACCTGGGTTGCCCCTTTAGCCATTCCTTCATATTTGTATCAATCCAACTACAGCTTACCACTGCTCTTCCTGAATTTTTGCTCCCTCCCCTCCCCCCGTCTCCTCCCCCTCCCTCTCATCCCCCTCCCACCCTCCCTGCTTTATGAGCAACAGACCTACCGTGGTCTGCGGTTGATGATCGGTGAAACCCTCCCGATGGTGATGTATATGTACAACATAATGCCTATGTATAACCTTATATGCCCCCTCAGCCCTTAATGTCACCTCACTCCAAAAAAGAAGGAAAAAAGATATACAACAAACAAAAAAAAAGAAAATTCCCAAAACGCTCAGAATTGACAAAGATAAACAGTTACCAATAGCTATTTACTTAAACCCCTGTGGTTAGTTTTAGTGCCTTAACCGCCCTTGACGGAGAAAAGGGGAGAGAGCCCCATCTGAAAAAAGGAAAGTCATCTTCCCCCTGCGTCTAAGAACTCCTTCGCCTTGATCTCCGATGTGAAGAATCTAGTTTGATTATTCCAGATTATTTTAAGTCGAGCCGGGTTAAGAAGGAAGGCTTGTGCACCTTTGTCCTGAAAATTCTTAATCATCTGACGCAGACGCCAGCGTCTTTCCACAGTAATATGACAGAAGTCTGGTCTGGTGAAGAATGAGAACCCGTCCACAGTACGTTGTGCTTCTGGTCTTGCCTTTTCAAACACATTTTGTCTCAAAAGATAGTTTCCAAAATAAACCAAAAATGCCCTTGGTTTAGCATCTGGGCGAGCTGGCAGTCGGATAGAAAACGGTACTCGATGCGCCCTTTGTATTTCCTGCTGCCAGTTCCAGTCTTCCAATTCTGGAAAGGATTTCTGAAGCATCTGAACCATGTATGACCGTGCATCCGATCCCTCCTTTCCCTCTGGAATACCCAAGAAACGTAAATTATTTCTCCTTTGTCGGTTTTCGCTCTCTTCCAGCTTCCATTGAATGTCCACAAGTTGTGCTTCATGGGCTTCTACTTGTCCCTTAGATCCTGCTACCTCTGTCTCCAAAGAGGCCGTTCTTGACTCAATCTCAGTCATCCGATCACTTATATCCTTGCAGGTTCTTGCGACCTTCCTTATCGCCCCTTGTAGTTTACGGGAAGCATTCTGCGATCTTTTACTCTCCAGACGAGATTCGTCTCGGTGTGCTACCACACACTGCAGGATGGATTCCAGAGTTGGGGGTGCCACAGTAAGTTCTTCTATAGGGGATTTATTGCTGTCCCCCATCAATTGTTCTCCGAGGGAGTAATCCCATCTCAGATCCTTCTGCCTTTGGGTTTTGGTTCTACCCACGCTGGACTGCGTCTTCCGTGTCGTTGAAATAGTGCCCCTGCCTCCTGTGCCCAAGCCAGGGGCGCCATTCTCCTTGCTAGATTCTGTGTTAGACCCGGAATCCGACCCCAAGCCTGACCATGTGGCATCCGACAATGAAAAGTAATCGTTTGCCTCTGAATCTATATCTCTTTCCCTACGATCCTGCGGGGATCTATGGATCCTAGAAAGGCCCTCGGGTTTTAACTTCCCCCTAGACACTTGTATGGGAGGATTCCCTACGACTGTCCCTAATAAATCTGTTAGCCCCTTTTTTCCCCCATAGGTCTTTGATTGCTTAATAGAGTTATCTTCTCTTGACCGCACCACCGGCTGACATATTGCCTCTGGACCTGTCAAGGGGGCCCCTATGTCTTGTGCGCTTTCTTCAGAATCTATGTTGCCAGAAGGACCTTCAGTCTGCCCAGCCACCCCCACTGCCTGATCCCGGCCCGTCCCTTCCACCTGCAGTACATAGTCATTATTTGAGCTCCCACTACCTTGATTGTCCAGTGTCTCTGCCACTACTGACCCCTCCCCGACATCCCCTGGATCCTTACCGGCAGGCAGTGGGACCTGCTCCCTTTCATCTCCGATGGTCTCAGTCAGCACACTCCCCTGTTCCACTCTTTGAGCTATGGAGCTGCTCCCTGTTCCTCTAAGTAGCTCGATGACTGAGGCAGCGGTGCGATGTGGCTGGGGCTGCGCGCCTGCACCCCTCCCCTTCCTGTCAGAGGGATTCTCTTCTCTGTTCCTCTGTCTGCGTCCCTGAGCTGTAGCGGGAGCAGGCTCGATTTCCGCTATGCTTCTTTGAGGAGAGTCCTGGGGGCCGATGTGGAGTGCCGCGCCTCTGCCTTTGCTCCTGCTTTGGGACCCATGCTTCCTGAGCGGGTTGAGGATCCCCAGCACCACGTCGGGATTAAAGCCAATTCCCGCTCGAAGCCTCTGCAGCCGACGATCAGCTGCTCCGCGACCTCCACCAGCCAGTCAGCCCACCGCAGCAAATCATGTAAGGTTCGGCCGGTTTCGGTACCGCCGCTGATTCTTTCACTTCCTGCTGAAGGGTTCAACATTCGTTTATAATAGTTTTATGTTTCTTAACATAGTCTCCTAGTCGATTTCCACCATCACACCGGGAGACACCTACGGCCGACTCAACTCACTCGGCCGCCATCTTGCCCCTTGTGCTTCAACTTTTGGCGCGCTTTTGCACCCAGATCTCATTGCCTTCGGCGCTCCTCGTTATGTACGCTTGAAAATTTGATGCTGAGTGATGGCGTAGTACATCTTCTTTCGGCCTTCGCAGCTGGTTCTGGGCTGACTGACTTATTTTTATTTTATTTATAAAGTTTTATAAAGCGCGAACATGACCAAAATGTTGGTGTCAGAGCGCTGTACAACCTAATAAAGAGCATTAAATATACAAGGAGCAAAATATAGAAAATACAGCATGAAAAGATAATATAAAGAGACATAGTGAAAACACCAGCAAAGAAATCAAATTGGCATGGATAGTCGCCTCATATAGGAAGGACATTATTCAGCAGTCTCATTTTTACTTCGTTTTTGAAAAGAACGAATGAAGGGATGGTCCTGATCTCTGGGGGAAGAGAGTTCCAAATTCTTGGGGCAATTCCAGAGAAAGATCTCTTATAGGTTTTCTTTTTGTGAAATTTTGGGGGTTTCAGCAGTAGGGAGCATGTACTACGAGAAGCTCTATTCCTTCCGGATAGCACCAGTTTCTGAGCCAGGTAGCGAGGAGTGTTGTGGTGGATGGCTTTGTATGTCATACATGCTATTTTTAGGTGGATCCTAGATTCATAAGGTAGCCAGTTCAGAGAGAGGAGGGCTGGGGTGATGTGATCATTTTTCTTTACGCCTGTGATGAGCCGTGCAGCAGCATGGAGGGTAGCCCTCAACGGTGCTAGTTTTATTTTCGGTAGGCCAACAAGGGTAGCATTCCCATAGTCAAGTTTGGAGATCACAAGAGCCTGAACCGCCATCTTGAGATCTGCATTGGGCAGGAAAGGCTTTAGTTTTCTTAAGATGTGGAGATGTAAATTGGCCGCTCTGGTTGTGGAGCTGATGTGATTCATCATGGAGAGGTTGTTGTCTAGTGTTATTCCTAGGGATTTTGCTGAATCAACAATATGTGGGGTACAGTTCAAGTCGGTGAGTAGTGGGAGCCAGTCTTTGATGTTAGAGGTGGTGTTGGGAGGCGAGATTAATAGGAATTCAATTTTGAGGGCGTTAAGTTTGAGGTGGTTAAGTGTTAACCAGTGTTGAGTTTTGTTCAAGATGTTATTGAGAGTGCTGATGTCGTTAGGAGAGGTAATCTTCATGTACAATTGCGTATCATCAGCGTACATATGGTAGGAGATGTTGGAGTGTTTGAGGATTTCAGTCAGGGGTTCCATGTAAAGATTAAACAGGGTGGGCAAAAGTGAAGAACCTTGGGGAACGCCGATAGTGACCGGTGTCTGATCGGATAAGTCATGATTGATTAGGACTCGTTGAGATCTGTTTTGTAGGAATGAGCAGAACCATTTTAAGACAGTACCAGAGAGACCCATCCTAAGTTCTAAGAGGGTCAGGAGGGTTTCATGTTTGACTGTGTCAAATGCTGATGATAGGTCAAGAAGGATTAAAAGACAGGATTCATTATGATCGAGAAAGCGTAAAGCATCGTCGACAATGTGGACCATGGCGGTTTCAGTACTGTGACCTGGTCTGAAACCAGATTGGCAGTGGTCGAGGAGTTGGTTCTGGTCAATGTGATTGCAGAGTTGTTGATGAACACATTTTTCCAGGAGCTTGGCTAAGGTTGGGATGCTCGAAATGGGGCGAAAATTGTTGGGATCAGAGAGGTTCGCGTCTGGCTTTTTTAGTATAGGTGTGACTTGTCCACTTTTTAGACATTCCGGCTTGGTGCCTTGCGTAAGAGAGGCGTTGATAATTCTGGTCCATAGGGGTATCAGGAGGTGTGAAGTTTCCTTGAGGAATTTGGAGGGGAGAGGGTCATTGAAGTGGTTGGAAAGTTTAGTGGAAGACAGTAGTTTTGAGATGTCAGTGTCCTCAAATGTCTGAAAGATGGACCACGAGGCATTGTTTTTAGGTTTAAAGAGAAGGTGGCTAGGACAAATTTCCTGCGAGGTGGAGGTGCATTGTGACTGGGTTTCAGGCGGTAAACAATTCACAGCAATGCGGAGCTCATTGTCAATTGACTTAGTTTTATCAGAAAAAAAGGAGGAAAATGTTTGACAATCGGTAGGGTTGTAGTGTCAGATGTGGAGGATTTACGCTTTCCATTAGTTTGTTGTTTCACTAGTTCAAAGAGTTTTTTTGGACGGTTGAAGGCTGTGTCCAGTTGCTGACGGAAAAATTATGATTTGGCACTTCTGATGCACCTATTGTAGTTCCTTCTTTTTTACGCAACAGTTTAAGGTTTGAAGGAGATGGGGTCTGTCTCCACACTCTTTCTGCAAGTCTAAGGGCACGGCGTTCCTCATTAAGGCTACAGTTGAACCAGGTATTGGTTTTACTTATCGGGACTCTCTTTAGTTGTTTGGGGGCAATGGAGTCCATGATGTTAGACATAGAGCTAAGGTATTGCTTAGTGAGATCATGAGCATCAACCATATCAGTGGGAGGAGACAGGAGGTTAAGGCTGGTGGCAGATATCATGTCTGGATTGAGATTGAGGGTGTTTCTGATCCAATGTTTAGCTTTCACAGGCTGGCCTTTGTGGATGGTTGCCTTTACAACAATGGAGAAGGTGATGCAGTGATGATCGGTCCAGTCGCAGGGTGAAATAGAATCCAATAGTATGGTATTTTCCTTGGCTATGATTAAGTCTAAGATGGCCCCTTTTATATGAGTAGGACGATTACAGACTTGGGTCAGGTTGAGGTCCTGGAGGAAAGCCTTAAAGCAATTCACTAGTGGATCCTTAGTGTCATTCCAGTGAATGTTGAAGTCACCTAGGAAAATCTGGTTGTTGTATGGGGTAAGGTTGGTGGAGATGATCTCCATGATTTGTTCAATGAAGGTAAGATTATCACCTGGGGGATGGTAGAAAGTGTGCAGAGTGCAGGTGGAGTTGTCTTTGGTAGAGATATTGATCATCATATATTCACGGCCAGATGTTGGAGAGGAAAGTGATTGTTTGACAGAGAGGTTTGATCGATAAATACAAGCAATACCGCCCCCAAGACGGATAGCGCGATCTTGACAGATGATCGAGTAACTGGGAGGAACCAGGATGTCTAGTATAGTAGAAGAGGAATCATTTAGCCAAGTTTCAGTGAGAATTAGTAGATCCAGGTCCAAGTTGAGTAAAAAGTCCTGTATGTCGGTCGCGTGTTTCACTGCTGATCTGCAGTTGAGTAGTGAGCATTTTAGGTTGGTTTTGGTAATGGTAGTGGAAGAGTGTGAGATGGGGACAAGTTTGAGGTTAGATTTATTGATGAGTCTGGGTTTGGTATATGGTATCCTTTGCGGTTGGGTGATAATGGTTTGAATCCTAACTGGAGGTGGGATGTGGTGGGCGGGATCATAAAGCAAGAGAAGGGAGAGGATATCTGTGGTCAAAAGGTATTTGACAAGCCTGTTGGGTCGGGTGGAATGGTCTAGATTAGGTTTGCATCTCCATCTAGGTTGAGATCTGGAGTATGCACCACTAACTGTGGGAGGGCGAGTAGGAGAGGAAAGATTACAGTGCTGGTGGTAGATCGAAAGGTTTGACATATTGAGTTCTAGATTAGAGGTGATGCGTAGAAGACTAAGGATATCAGCCCGCAACAACTGTATATCAGATTGTATAGTATCCAGCGTAGAATAGAGTATTGGGGTATTATTGTGGGTGGTGTTACGGCAGAGAAGTGATGGGGGAGGGGAGTTATCTAAAATATTGTATGTGTCGGAGGGGTTCTTTGGTTTGGAGCAATAGTTAGTAGTCTTAGAAGTATCCCTACCTAAGGTGATGGGATTATGGTCAGACACCGTAATGTGATGAGGAGTGAGGGGACGCGAAGAGGAGAGGTCGCCTTCGCCATCTTCAAAAATCTCACACTGGCTGGAGTGGAGTTTTTACTCCACACACGGCAACTGTCGATCGTCACTTCGACTAAGGCACACGTGGCACACACGAGCAGTTTGCTGGATCTCGACAAACTATCTGGGAGAGCACTCTTGGATCTTCAGGTTACAGATCCACTGACTCATCGCCAGCTGTAGCGTCCTCCCCAGCCTGATAGAATGCAAATGACTGCACCAACTTTATTTAACCACACCTAGACACATCTCAATGCTTACGTCATTCCTACAGAGTCCTTCGGGCACCAGAAGGGCCCGCTATACAAATATATGCAAGACACTACAAAGAAAATTTGACAGCATTAAGAAATAAACATAGGCGGAGTGTTACTAGTCATGGGGGACTAGTGTAGGGCAGAGACTCTGGGAAAGAATATTTACCTCCTCCCCCCTCACACACACATGCATGTTGGCAGTAAAAACTTTCCTACTTTCCTGTTGCTTCACCCTAATCAATATTTTTAGCCACAGCTAAAACTGGAGGGAGGGAGAGCGGGGGTCATTTTTGTGAAGAAGCCGTCTACAGGGAGTAGAAGGCCTGACTTTGATATTGGCCCTCCTTAGGGCTCCCAGTTTTAATTATGTAGTGAGGATAGGAAAAGATGAACTGTGAGAGGTTGTGGAGTCTTTAACTAAGATGGAAATGAGATTGAAGTGTATTGGCATATGAATTTGCTGAAACTGTAAAATCATTTTTTACGTTCTTATAGATTAATATTGATCTTATGTAAACGAAGAGGGGATATATTATGCGCTATGTTCGCAGGGGCATGTTTGTATCCGGATATACCTTTTGTTGAAAGGAAGCCAATACACCAGCTCTCCATTAAATACTCAAATGTACTACAGTTCTGTCTGGAAATACCTTGAATCTGCCAGGAAAGAGAGACCGCATGGCAAATCCCTCGGAAATGGATAACACCGCAAATCTCCTCGAAAAGGAGAATGGTATGGGAGTTCCAGCTGAATTTATATTATAAGTGCATTTATATAGCCAGCAGTGGCCCGTGCAGGTAAGAGCGGTGGGGAGGTGGGGTCGGGTTGAGGGGGGATTTATAAATAATTAATTTTCCCTCATCATCATCTGTTGAAATCCTCCCCCCCTCTCGGCCCCACTGATCTTACCTGCTCGGGCCGCGGCTGTATATAGCGCTTCATAGCCCGGACGAAGAATCAAGGTGCGTATGCAGATGGTAGGACACTGCTCTGAGGAAACGCTATGGTTGGAAGAGTATGCTTCTGTCATGTGGCCTGTATAGGTAGTCTTTTGATGTTATGCGTGAGGATCAGGGTTGCATTCTTATCGTGATCTGTGAATGCACTCAGGCGTTAAGTTGAGGTGAAAAGAAGTAAGGGAGAGGACCCTGAAGCATTTGAGCAGGTGAATGAATGAGTAGAGAGTGCCTGAGTGCACTGGGGCCTACGTGAGAAGTGTTTTCATGTTGTGCGTTTATGGCAGAAAAGGCTCAGCCTGTGGCGCGATGCGCAGATACAAGTCTTTAGGAAACATTACAGAATAGACGAGGCAATGCAAGTAGACGGAGACCCGCCATCTTAGAGTGGTTTGTATCATGAAGTTTGCGTCACTATGGGACTTGCTATGAGTGCCTCGGCATTGAGTTCTGCCATCTCTCTCCACCAAGTTACATCGCTGAAAGTTAAATGTACTCCACCACACTGGGGTGTAGCTACCATTGGTGCAGCAGGTGCAGTCTCACCCGGGTCTAGAGCCCTGAGGGGCCTATTCAACCTTGAAAATTGTTATATTTTACTACTCTAACAGTATTCAAAGGGGGCATTTTCCTTGCTTGCACCAGGGCCCATGGCATTCTTCTTTCACTACTGCCACCAAAGAGGACCTGTAAGATCAGTCCAGAAAAGGTTAGAGCTCAATTCCTGTAGCGCTTACTAGACACTGCAGTAGCGAGGAAATGAGTTTAGTCCAGGTGGAGATTAGGGGTCAGCAGTAATGGACGTGAAGGCCCCAGGGTTTGTGGGGGAGACGTCTGAGTGATTGCTATGTGGTGCTGTGTAAAGAATTTATGGATTAAGAAAACAGGCACTGAATGCTCAGACCCGAAATAAACATTATAATTAGGAATATAACAACAGTTGGAACCATGAGGCCATTAGCCAGCAATTATTAACAATGAAGTGGTTGTTACGTTGAAGGTTTACTTCTGGAGTGCCCATCACCTATTGCTTAGCGCCTCTCACGTGGTGGCTGGAGTCTGAGATCCCTTAGGATCAGTGCTGGAGTTCTGCTGGCAGGTTCCAACATAAGACGGGCAGGTACGGCCCAGGCTCGATGGAAAGTCCAAACTGAAGAAGGAAAAGCAGGCCAGGTGTCATTTGGTAACTGATTGTCAGGTTGAGAAGCTGTCTGGGGACACATTTTGAATTCTCTGTAGCTTCTGCAGCAATAAAGGGGTACCCCAAGCTAGAATCCATTATCATAGTCAAGCTTGGAAAGCATTATGTGATGATAGCTTGGATGTTTTGCAGGAACGTCTATGGCAACATTCCTCAAACACTTCCCATCAATTTGAAAGCTTTGTTTGGCCCCTTGATTTACTTATGGTATAAGGGATCATCCCTAAATTCCTCACTTGGGGTGAGTTTTGAGGTGAGCGTCTAAGTTCCTGAGGCCACAGGGTGAAAGGGTGGCGATTGTGTCCAGTTGCCACAGTTTAGAATTGTTTTTGGAGGTGCTGAGCTGGAAGTGGTTAACGAACATCCAGTGGTCAATTGCATGTAATCATTTGCCCATGAGATGTGCCTCAAGGGCAGAGGAGCTTCCAGGCTTAAGAATGATTTGTGTGTCTTCGACATAGTTATAGCAGCTGAAGATGTAAGTTCAGGCAGGACTTAGATAGATGGAGGGCACAAAGTTTGAGCCGTGTGGCCAGCAGAGGAGGTGAGTGGATCAGAAGACGAAGCTGGAAGTGAGAGGGTGCGCACTCACTCCACGTGGTAGGATGTCATTCATTTGAGGTTGGTTCCTTGAATTCCTAGACATGAAGGGCCTCATTTATGAAAACTGTTGCATTGCTGCGATAAAACAGAGATGCAACAGTTTTCACTGCGTCCTCCTTGCGCCACGATGGAAGCGCCGTATTTAGTGTATGGCACTCCATGTCTCAAGGAATGACAGATACGTCAGGAATCCTGACGTATCTGTTGGTGCAAAAGTCATGCATTGCTGAAGTTGTGTCGCAAGCATGACGCAACTCCAGCACTGCATGGAGTAGGCCTATTCCCATTGCACTGCGTCACCCTTACACCTGCCATGAGGCAGGCGTAAGGTTTTAACGCAGTGGAGTCCTAGAAGTTTCGCAGTGAAATCTCATAGGGCCAAATGTACGACCGTTTTTGCGGTTGCAAAGGGGTTTTAGGCCCGTTTGCGACCGCAAAAAACATGTGGCCATGTACCAACCCTATTTTGCGAGTCGCAAACAATTTGCGACTCACAAAATAGGGTTAGTGACTTGCTATTAGGAAGGGGCGTTTCAAGGGCGTCCCTTCCTAATAGCGACTCCAAAAGCTATGTATGAATGTTTTGCAACCGCAATTGCGGTCGCAAACCACTCGCAGTTTACCACCCTTCTAAGAAGGGTGGTAAAGCACTCGCAAATGGGAAGGGGTCCCCTGCCCCTTCCTCTTTGGGAATGCATGCGCAAAAAAATTTTAAGGGGAGGCAGTGGTCCCAAATGAAACTGAAAAGTTTCATTTTTATTTTTCAAATGCATCCTTTTTCCTTTAAGGAAAACGGGCTGCATTTTTAAAAAAAAACTGCTTTTTTAAAAGCAGTCCCAGACATGGTGGTCTGCTGACCCCAGCAGGCCACCAGCCCTGGGAGTGCTAGCCATTCCCAATGGGGTCGCAATTTGCGATGGCCTCATTAATATTCATGAGGCATGCAATTTGCGACCCCATTGCGAATCGCAAACAGTGTCTGAGACACTGTGATACATAGCATTTTGTGACTCGCAAATTGCGACTTGCAATTCGTCGCAATTTGCGAGTCGCAAAATGCTATGGTCATACATCTGGCCTATAGGTTTCACTGCGACACTTCTACGATCCATTTTTACGTAGCTACGCCCACCCTGCATACATTATACCCGACGCAGGTATAATGTGGCACAGGGCTTTGCAAGGTGACACATCTGCCTAGATGCGTCACCTTGTAAATATGGCGCAACGTGGCGCATTGTTTACGCCGCCGCTGCGTCACGAAAAGTGATGCAACTACGGCGCAAAAGTGTTGCAAGGCCTTCATAAATAAGGCCGGAACTCTCTTAGACCAGAGAAGGCTGATGAGCCACGTTCAAGGCCCTGGAAACTTGAAAGATGAACTAAGATTAAGAGAGCTCTAACTGTTGTGCTGATGGCATTCCATGTCGCAATCGTTGATGCTGCAGGGTTAGGACTAATGTGGAATCTATTTTGGTAGCCAATATCAGGATAGTATCTTCACTAAATTGGTGATAAATTGATGATACATGCACAGAAAATGTTGTATATGGACAGCTGCGCTCAGAAATCTTTTTTTTTAATTTTAATAATAAAAGGGAGGATTCTGATGAAAGTGTAACTGACATTTACTGGTCGTTTACTCGATTCAGTGCTCACAAGTGCATCCCTCGAGCAATTAGAGAAACATTCTCACCACCCTGAGCCGCAAATGCAATGGACATTTGGTTAATCGGGTGTTGAGAGGGCGAGGGGGGGGGGCGACGCAAGTGCAAAAGCAAATGCTGAGTGACCCCAGAGGCGTCCTCCCATCTCGTGCCCCTCGCAGAGTTACAAGATACACAGCTGTGGGGAGGATTATTACAACCCACCCCACCTCAGGACATATTAAAGTGTATGGTAGGAGTCATTGGGTTCCGGCGGGGGGCGTGGGGGGGGGTCAAGACGATAAAAGTGCAGAAAGATTCCCAGTACCCCTGATCTTCCTGGAATGGGTTCTACAGACCCAGAGATGACGCTGGAATGCATAACGTCACAGATCCCCCTAAAATGGGTGAAAATTCTGCAGAACCGTCTGAAATGTGCGTTGCATCAAATGTTCAGCAGCATCGAGGCACTATGGCAGCGCTATACAAATCACCGACTAGATTAACAAACACATGAATCTCCGTGAAACGGACCACGGTAATGCAGATATCCCGGACATAGACAAGATCTCGGAATTGACGTGGTTCCGGGGTGAGAATGACCCCCCCCCCAGCACTTGTAATGCATTTTCCGCTCGTCCTGGTGCACTCTCGGGAGAACACGCTGTTTACATTGCTCGGCCACCCACATTCCAAAGTTCGAGCTCTCTGGAGCGTGGGAAATCCCTCCCCGTGTTACATGGGTGAGAGTTGGGGCCGAGCAGATCTATGCGGCATACATAGTCCCCAGCTGTACCCTTTGTTTCCCGGTATTATTACCCCCTGTGTCGGTCCTACACAATCCACTATGCATACGTGAGCCCCAGCTTTACTACAGCCCCTATGTATATCTCGGACCTACCCACTCTGCACATTGGCAGCTTACGTGGTCCTCAGCTTTACTCCTACTCTCCCTGTCACATGCCTCCTCCGTGCACCTCTGACCCGTGTGGACAGCACGTCCGTTTGCTTGGTCTCCAGCCCCACCCTTGCTCGGTTTGTTCTGTTGGTCTCCGTGTGTGTCCCTGGGCCCTACCAGTCGGCACGCCCTGCCTTTCTACGGAGTCTCCGGTCTCACCTCTGCCCTCTCTGTCGTTTGATGGACTGCGGGTGGGAGGGGGGGGGGGGGTGGCTCTTCGGCTAGGAAAGCCCCTACCGACCCCCTCTGCTGGTGATCTCACCCTATTTTTGCCAAGAGTCTGGGCTTGAGGGCTGGAGTGCGCCCTGGCAGGCAGGAAGGACAGGATGACTCACTGGGCGCTATATATAGACACACTGCTGGCCCCAAACAATGTCTAGCGCCCACGGGCCAGCCCCCTCCGCCGAAGTATTGTTCCCCAACGAGAGAGGGAGGGGGATTAGTGAAATTCAGTGACCTAGAAGGTCCCCCCTGAGTGAGTAAGTGTGCAACTGCACTTGTGTGGCACAGCAGTGTCTAGCCGCCTCGGCTAGAGAGAGGGGGGCCCGGGGAAGGTCACAGTGAAGTCACCAGGCAGACATATGCGTGGGATCACATGGGGGACAATGGTGCGCTGTGCCCTCGCTAGTGAGACGCCCAGACTCACCACAGACCTGTGCAGGGTCAGAGGCGCGTGGGATTTACATTCAGTCTAAGGCAGCGGCCCAGGGCAGAACTCCACGTCTGGGCCGGAAACAGGGCAGTCGCTAGAGCGTCACTCTGTTACCTGCGCAGCCCCCTCTCTCACACCTCATGTCCCTGGTAGTGCCAGTCTACAGACGGATGATGCATGCACCTCGCCTGTTACCTGCACAGCCACCTCCCTCACACCGGATGTCCATGGCAATGCTGGTCTACGCATAGCCGCACACGTCCCTGTGTTACCTGCACACACCTTCTCTCACACCGGATGTCCCTGGCAATGCTGGTCTACGCATAGCCACACACGTCCCTGTGTTACCTGCACACCGCTTCTCTCACACCGGATGTCCATGGCAATGCTGGTCTGCAGATGTCCCTGGCAATGCTGGTCTACGCATAGCCACACACGTCCCTGTGTTACCTGCACACCGCTTCTCTCACACCGGATGTCCATGGCAATGCTGGTCTACGCATAGCCACACACGTCCCTGTGTTACCTGCACACCGCTTCTCTCACACCGGATGTCCATGGCAATGCTGGTCTACGCATAGCCACACACGTCCCTGTGTTACCTGCACACCGCTTCTCCCACACCGGATGTCCCTGGCAATGCTGGTCTACGCATAGCCACACACGTCCCTGTGTTACCTGCACACCGCTTCTCTCACACCGGATGTCCCTGGCAATGCTGGTCTACGCATAGCCACACACGTCCCTGTGTTACCTGCACACCGCTTCTCTCACACCGGATGTCCCTGGCAATGCTGGTCTACGCATAGCCACACACGTTCCTGTGTTACCTGCACACCGCTTCTCTCACACCGAATGTCCATGGCAATGCTGGTCTGCAGATGTCCCTGGCAATGCTGGTCTACGCATAGCCACACACGTCCCTGTGTTACCTGCACACCGCTTCTCTCACACCGGATGTCCCTGGCAATGCTGGTCTACGCATAGCCGCACACGTCCCTGTGTTACCTGCACACCGCTTCTCTCACACCGGATGTCCCTGGCAATGCTGGTCTACGCATAGCCGCACACGTCCCTGTGTTACCTGCACACACCTTCTCTCACACCGGATGTCCCTGGCAATGCTGGTCTACGCATAGCCACACACGTCCCTGTGTTACATGCACACCGCTTCTCTCACACCGGATGTCCCTGGCAATGCTGGTCTACGCATAGCCGCACACGTCCCTGTGTTACCTGCACACCGCTTCTCCCACACCGAATGTCCATGGCAATGCTGGTCTGCAGATGTCCCTGGCAATGCTGGTCTACGCATAGCCACACACGTCCCTGTGTTACCTGCACACCGCTTCTCTCACACCGGATGTCCCTGGCAATGCTGGTCTACGCATAGCCGCACACGTCCCTGTGTTACCTGCACACCGCTTCTCTCACACCGGATGTCCCTGGCAATGCTGGTCTACGCATAGCCGCACACGTCCCTGTGTTACCTGCACACACCTTCTCTCACACCGGATGTCCCTGGCAATGCTGGTCTACGCATAGCCACACACGTCCCTGTGTTACATGCACACCGCTTCTCTCACACCGGATGTCCCTGGCAATGCTGGTCTACGCATAGCCACACACGTCCCTGTGTTACCTGCACACCGCTTCTCTCACACCGAATGTCCATGGCAATGCTGGTCTGCAGATGTCCCTGGCAATGCTGGTCTACGCATAGCCACACACGTCCCTGTGTTACCTGCACACCGCTTCTCTCACACCGGATGTCCCTGGCAATGCTGGTCTACGCATAGCCGCACACGTCCCTGTGTTACCTGCACACCGCTTCTCTCACACCGGATGTCCCTGGCAATGCTGGTCTACGCATAGCCGCACACGTCCCTGTGTTACCTGCACACACCTTCTCTCACACCGGATGTCCCTGGCAATGCTGGTCTACGCATAGCCACGCACGTCCCTGTGTTACATGCACACCGCTTCTCTCACACCGGATGTCCCTGGCAATGCTGGTCTACGCATAGCCACACACGTCCCTGTGTTACCTGCACACCGCTTCTCTCACACCGAATGTCCATGGCAATGCTGGTCTGCAGATGTCCCTGGCAATGCTGGTCTACGCATAGCCACACACGTCCTTGTGTTACCTGCACACCGCTTCTCTCACACCGGATGTCCCTGGCAATGCTGGTCTACGCATAGCCACACACGTCCCTGTGTTACCTGCACACCGCTTCTCTCACACCGAATGTCCATGGCAATGCTGGTCTGCAGATGTCCCTGGCAATGCTGGTCTACGCATAGCCACACACGTCCCTGTGTTACCTGCACACCGCTTCTCTCACACCGGATGCCCATGGCAATGCTGGTCTACGCATAGCCACACACGTCCCTGTGTTACCTGCACACCGCTTCTCTCACACCGGATGTCCCTGGCAATGCTGGTCTACGCATAGCCACACACGTCCCTGTGTTACCTGCACACCGCTTCTCTCACACCGGAGGTCCCCGCTAAAGTCGGTCAGTGCAATGACATTGAGTGCAATGTCGCCTGCATACTCTGCATAGCTCCCAGACTCCGCCAACCCCTGCCCGGCCGCTGAGTCACTGTGCCAAGGGACAGCCGTCCAGACTCCCGGCAGGTAGAGCCAGGCCCGGCCGTCACATTCACAGCCGGTGACATCAGCGGCCGGTGCACGCTGCACTTTCACCATTAACTCTCCTGGTGCGTTGTCCTGTCCCGCAGGCAGCAGAGCTGTCCCTCAGGTCACAAAGGTCAAATAGGCTCAGAAATCAGGCAGCAGAACTATCCTTCAGGTTACACGCATCCCAGGAGTTCACATCTAATACAGCAGAGCAACCCCTCACGTCGGTGCACACATCGCGCAGGCCCAACTCACAGGCAGCAGAAACAACCACTTAAAGCAAACACATCACGCAGGGTCGGGTCACAGGCGACAGAAACAACCACTTATAGTACACACATCACGCAGGCTCGGGTCACCGACAGCAGAGCAACCCCTCACGGTGCACACATCGCACAGGTTCAGCTCACAGGCAGCAGAACAACCCCTTAAAGTGCACACATCACGCAGGCTCGGGTCACAGACAGCAGAACAACCCCTTAAAGTGCACACATCACGCAGGCTCGGGTCACAGACAGCAGAACAACCCCTTAAAGTACACACATCACGCAGGCTCGGGTCACAGACAGCAGAACAACCCCTTAAAGTGCACACATCACGCAGGCTCGGGTCACAGACAGCAGAACAACCCCTTAAAGTGCACACATCACGCAGGCTCGGGTCATAGACAGAAGAACAATCCAGGATGGGTGCCTACAAATATATGCAGGAGCTATGGAGGAAGAAGCAATCGGACGTCATGCGGTTCCTCCTGCGTGTTCGGTGCTGGCAGTATCGCCAGCTGTCTGCTCTCCACCGGGCACCCCGTCCCACCCGCCCAGACAAGGCTCGTAGGGCAGGTTACAAGGCCAAACAGGGTACGCAATTAAATGTTTGTTTCCATGTTCGTGTAAAATACCCCCTTCTAACTGACTTTCTTGTTTTCAGAGAGCATTGAAGAGCTTTCATGTCTGTTTTCTTGGGCTAGCTCAAAGCAAAGTTAAACTGAAAGCCCCCAAAAAAAGTTGTACTCCATGCAATTTTCAGCTGCATATTCCAAGCCGAAGTGTAATATTTTAAGTAAAGGGCGTGGGTACTGGTTACACAACGACTCCATTATAAATTTTAGTTAAACCGAAAGTATGCACTACAGCAAGACTTACTTTGTTTTGAACCCTTCTATCCCGACCTTGTCTCTAATCCGGTGCTAGTAGCGCGCCTAGCCGTATGAGTTCAGTCCAAATGTATTATTAAACAGTAACATTCCCACTCTTACATAGATGCCTAGGAACAATTTAATAAAATTAAATATCAATGCTTGGACTGTCACTCCTGTTGGGTACTTGGGCTGAAATGGAAAATTGAGTCGCCAAAGCTCCCAAACAATGTGGCCCCTTGGTATATCACGTGTTGACGTTAGGGGTAGTAACACATTTCAGTGTGTTTAGAGACATTAGCTTAGAAATGCTCAGCACTTACAGAAATACTTTGCAATGAAGGTACAGTAAAAATAAAGAGCAGGGTACATTTGATTATTCCATATTAATCGTAAATGAAATGTTCAACAACATAGCTTTAATGTTGGGGTTGGTTTTATCATTAAGCTGTCCGCTTTGGCAATCAGACCAGCGTTCGTTTGACAATCCAGCAACTCGCATGACTGTCCAGAGTGCTTAACACTGTGGTCTGTGAAACCTGAGGGTGATTGATGTACACTACTCGCAGTACATATTGTGATGTCAGACTTTTTTTTAATGGAATTCCCTCCACCCAAGTTATTTATTGCCCGAGTAGTGTACACTGATGGTGACAGTCGGTTAGTTGTGAAGACCAGCATTGTGTTCTTGTCTGCGCTTTCATTGAATCTGTTTGTCTAGTTCATCAAGGTTGAACGGTTGTGCATTACCTGGCTGGTTATGTAGACAGTCCATTGTCAACTATCTATCTCTATGCTTAGGTGTGAGATGGGCTGATTGACATGTTCTGTCAACTACATGGCATGGTTATGAGGCCCCTGTTCTAATACTGGAGGCATTTCTTTGTGACCTTACTTAGGTCACGTTTATTTTGAGGCAGTTTGCTTTAAGGAGGCCGCCCCCACCCCTCCCCGTGAAAACTTGTTTCTTGAAAATTGTAAGTGAAATCATACTGTCCAGTTTGTCTATAATGAAGAATAAATACTAAATGCTATTGCTAGAACGTAGAGTTTTGAAAACAGTTTCCTTCGTTAAATACCCACCCCTTATTTAGAAGAGAGAGATTCTTGAATCTGTTTTCTGCAAGTTGTGCTCATTGAGATTAGAGTTTTAAGGTTTTGATTGATGGAATCTTGATTAAACAGTAAATCTCACCAGGATTAGGAACGGTCATGGCGATGAAAGTCATATTTCATGAGTCCCTGTGAATTTTTTTTTTTTATACCACTGTTGTGCAATAAAAACATCCAACCTCAAAGTATGTATGTGGACATGTACTATATATTTATTATAGCAGTGAAAATAAGTGTCTCAATAACGTTATTTAGAGCAACTGTGCTTATTGATGTAGTCTTGCATTACAGGAGTTATTTAATAATACTTTATTGCGTGATTTAAAAAAAAAAAAAACATTGCAACAGTACTCGATAGCAAAAATTTGTAACTGGATAATTAACAGTGATAATTAATAAAAAATAATTAATTAAAAATCCTAGCAGTACTACGTGATGCTACAAGTCGCTACTGAATAGTACTTCCATTGGAATTTTAAAACGTCGTGACAGCCTGATCTAAGGAAGACACTAGAGACCAATTTAGCAGTTGAAGATTAAAAATTGAAAAGTTACATGAGTTCAAATGGCAACATACCATATTACCACAGTACAGTAAACAGTGTATTGCCTCACAGTGCAGCAACTAGTGTTTACTGGTTCAGACCGCATGTTACCATGATCTAACACCCCCTAATAGCCACAAGGCACCTTTATTGTGGTTGCGTTTTACCCCTTCCCTCCTGAGACAGCAGTAATGTGCTGTAAGCTGTTTAAACTGTGTTTAATAGGGACTGTGCACTTCGTTTTTTGGCCAGGAGAGGGAGTAAAGTTTTATATAAATAATGTTGTTAGAGGACAAGTTTGTTGGGGCCTTACCAAAGTGTGGATTGAGCCTGTCTGTCTCCTAGGAGATCTGTGAATAGAGCAGCTCCCCAGTCCCCACCCCCAGGCCAGCAGACCTAGGACTGGGGATTGGCTATTCAGCTCCCAGGCAACTCTGAGCCCTCCCCTCACACCTGCCCAGGCCCCTTAAGGCTTTGCTGGGTGCACCCCAAATCATTCTCCTCCATCTTGTGAGTTGCAGCCTACCTGTGCCCCAGATTGCAGTGAGCAGAGTCCAGGAAGTGGTAAGGAGGCAGACTAGTGCTGTCTCTTTCCTAAAAAAGTTTAAAAACGATTTTCCCTACCTGTGATTGCATCATCTTATTTTTTCTTTTTAAATTTCTATAACTGTCTTTGCCTGTGGTTGTTACAGTTTAAAATTGTAGTTTTAACCTGCCAGTGATTGCATAATTTATCCCATGTTTTTGTGTTTAAACTTGTTTTTCCTGCCTGTGACTGCTTCCATTTAACCTGTTGAATTGTGGGATTTGCAGTCCAAACTCTGTAGTTTTTCCCTCTCATTCCCTGTGACTATCAGTTTTTTCCCTCCAAATGTCTCCTTTGCTCTGTGCTAAGATCTGTATGTTAAGCAGTGCACCCCCAGCGACCATCTTGTGTTAACAAGTCAGTGAAACCAGCCCCCTTCCCTCCTGAGACAGCAGTAATGTGCTGTAAGCTGTTTAAACTGTGTTTAATAGGGACTGTGCACTTCGTTTTTGGCCAGGAGAGGGAGTAAAGTTTTTATACAAATAGTGTTGTTAGAGGACAAGTTTGTTGGGGCCTTACCTGCAGAAGTCCAAAGTGTGGATTGAGCCGGTCTGTCTCCTAGGAGATTTCTGAATAGAGAAGCAGCTTCCAACTCCCTGGCCAGCAAACCTTGTCTGAGGTAGCTGGGACCTTATATAGTCTGATATTGTTTGGTACATGTGTACACTGATTGGTGGTTGTATCTGATGTTTCTATTGGATTAGGGTTAGTGTCCTCATTGGTTGGGTATTTGAGGGTTCTGATTGGTTTCTGGGTCTGTGATTCAATCAATGTAGGGTTGGGGCTAGGGTTAGGATTTCTATTGGAAGTAGGGACTAGGGCTTCCTGTAATATTGGTTGGTGGGACTAGGGTGGGACTTGGGCTAGGGTTAGGATTTCTATTGGAAGTAGGGACTAGGGCTTCCTGTATTATTGGTTGTTGGGACTAGGGTTAGGATTTCTATTGGAAGTAGGGACTAGGGCTTCCTGTATTATTGGTTGTTGGGACTAGGGTTAGGCCTTTAATTGGAAGTAGCGATTAGGGCTTCTGGTGTTATTGGTTGCTGGACTAGGTGTGGGACTAAGAGTAGGGTTAGGCTTTCTATTGGAAGTAGGGACTAGGGCTTCCTGTGCCATTGGTTGCTTGGACTAGGGTTGGGACTACTGGTAGGGCTAGGGCCTCTATTGGACGTAGAGATCAGGGTTTTTGAAACTGATTGGGTGCTTGAAATAGGGCTAAGATTGGCTGTAAGTTCCTGGTCTCCTATTGGTTCTAGATTTTAGGGCTAGTGTTATTGGATAGTGTTAGGGCTAGGGTTCCCATTGGCTGAAGGGGTCACCTGACTACTAGGGCTATAAACGGCCAAGGCTTAGGGCGTCGAGGCTAAGGGTGGAGAGGACAAGGGTGAGTGCCTGTTTGAGCCTGTTAAGGGTGGAGAGGACAAGGGTGAGTGCCTGTTTAAGCCTGTTAAGGGTGGAGAGGACAAGGGTGAGTGCCTGTTCGAGACTGGTCGGGACCTGGGACAAAAATGCTGCCCATTTTCCCATTCATTAATACCCACCCTATGTATGTGTCCCTCTGTATATAAGCATTTATTTTCACTATAGATATGTACCTATCTTTGTGTATTGCTTTGTATAAACATGTACAATAATTATGTTATAAAAACAAAAAAAGAAGAAAAAAAATCTTCTTTGGTCTACATGTACTTGCTTCCATTGGGCATCTATGTACCTCCATGTACTTGGATCTGTGTGTCTGTTACTTTTCTCCTGAAAAAGCATATCCAAGGCACTACCCTATTTCTCATCCGCTACCTCTATCAATATCTTTAATCTGCATATACTTACCTCCTTTATGCATCTATATACTTTCAATGTACTTATGGATCTATATATTTATCACTTTCTTCTAATTTAGCATTTCCAATGCATTACCCTATTTCTCAGCCTATACTTCCCTCAATATATCTTCTAGCCCAACTTTCTGACTCATCTCAAACTTCTTTCTACTACTCTTTCCAATTCACTACCCTATCTCACCCTATACATCTATCATTATATCCTCTACACCCACTCATTTATCCCAAACGCCATACCACTACCATGTTCCCCAAAATAACCCTTTCTTGACTCTCTCCTACTCTAACCCTCCTTGCATCTTCTGACACCTCCTTTACTGTACCGATCCCCCAAAACAAACTTTCTAAACTCTTCCCTCTGACTCTTCCCCTCCAAAAACCCTTTTTACTCATCCAAAAGCCTCCTCCTCCTGCTATGACCTAAAAAAAGAAATCCTTCACTCTTCTATCCCTCCACTATCCTTTTCAATCAAAATAACAGACTAGCATGTTCACTTCTCTAATTCCATATTCCACTATACTAATTCACCACTAATCCTTTATGGGTTCCAGAGTAGCATGCTACTCGCCAACAAAGCGTTTCAACACCTCATCAGGGTTACAAGCGCTATATAAATGCAAACCTTTTTCCTTTTTTACCCCTCCCTAACCCTTCTCAATCCAAATAACTGACTAACATATCCACCACTCAAATTACTTCATATTTCACTATACTAATTTTCAACACTAATCCTTTATGGGTTCCGGAGTAGCCTGCTACTCGCCAGAAAAGCGCTTCAACACCCCATCAGGGGTAATAGGCGCTATATGAATGCAAACCTTTCTTTCCCTTCTATCCCTCCGCTATCCTTCTCACTCCAAATAACTGACTAATATCCACCACTCAAATTACTTTCCTATTTCACCATACTAATTCACCACTAATCCTTTATGGGTTTCCGGAGTAGCGTGCTACTCGCCAAAAAAAAGCGATTCAACACCCCATCAGGGGTTAGAAGCGCTATATAAATACAAACCTTCTTTCCTCTTCTATCTTTCTGCTATCCTTCCGAATCCAAATAACTGACTAACATATCCACCACTTAAAATGTACTTGCATGTTTCACTATACTAATTCAACACTAATCCTCTATGGGTCCCGGAGTAGCGTGCTACTCGCCGAAAAAGCGCTTCGACGCCTCGTCAGGGGTAGTAAGCGCTATACAAATGCAATTACAATACAATACAATACAATACAATACTTAAAGTGCACACATCACGCAGATTGGGTCACAGACAGCAGAACAACCACTTAAAGTGCACACATCACGCAGGCTTGGGTCACAGACAGCAGAGCAACCACTTAAAGTACACACATCACGCAGGCTCGGGTCATAGTCAGACAGCAGAACAACCAATTAAAGTGCACACATCATGCAGACTCGGGTTACAGACAGCAGAACAACCACTTAAAGTGCACACATCACGCAGGCTCGGGTCACAGACAGCAGAACAACTACTTAAAGTGCACACATCACGCAGACTCAGGTTACAGACAGCAGAACAACCATTTAAAGTGCACACATCATGCAGACTCGGATCACAGACAGCAGAACAACTACTTAAAGTGCACACATCACGCAGGCTCGGGTCACAGACAGCAGAACAACTATACACATCACGCAGGCTCGGGTCACAGACAGCAGAACAACTACTTAAAGTGCACACATCACGCAGGCTCGGATCACAGACAGCAGGACAATCCCTTATTGTACACACAACCTCAGCCAGTAGAACTGTTTCCAATGTGACACGGATCTCAAGAACGTAGCGATTGAGCTATCTCTCGTGATACAGAGATCTTACAGGCACAGTGAGCAAGAGCATCCCACAGGTTGCAGAGATCTACAGGTTCAGAAACAAGACTTTCCCTCAGGTTGTAGACATCTTACATGCACAAACAGCAAGAATACCCTACAGAGATCCTACAAGCTCAGGCAGCGGGGCTCTCACTTTTATTAGAAAAGGCCTACAGGCTCAGACAGCAGGGCTATCCCTCAGGTTTCAGAGATTTTATAGACTCAGGCAGTAGAATTGTCACATAGGTGACTCCTACCTTACTGGCTCTGATAGCAGTACTATCCTGTGATGATACACTGATCTTACGGGCTGAACCGGTGTGGAAATCACTCAGGTGCAACCTTACAGGCCTCAGCCAGTGAGTAGAACTTTCCCTCGGGTCACACAGATCTTACAGGCTTCAGAAATCAGATCTGTCTCTGAGATCTGACCCCTCGATCTCAGACAGCAGAGCAACCTCTTTGGGTACCCAGGTACCATGGGAACAGCTCACAGGCAACAGAGCTTTTCCAAAAGTGACATATGTCTTATGGACTCTGGCCACTGAGTTATCTATTAGGGGATATAGATCTTACAGGCTCAGACAGCAGAGCTATCCTCCAAGTTACACAGATATGACTGGTTCAGATCTCAAGATGTAGAAATACACCTATAATTAAAAATATCTTACAGACTTGAGTTGTAGCAGCAGAGCTATCCAGGTTACACTCATCATCCAGACTCGGTCATCAGATAGCAGAACCATCTCTCAGGTCAAACAGATCTTATAGGCTTCAGAAATCAGATCTTTCTCTGAGATCTGACCCCTCAATCTCAGACAGCAGAGTAACCTCTTTGGGTACCCAGGTCCCATGGGAACAGCCCACAGGCCGCAGAGCTATTCCTAAAGTGGCATGTGTCTCAAGGACTCTGGCCACTGAGCTATCTATTAGGTTACAGGTTATATAGATCTTACAGGCTCCGACAGCAAGACGATAGGTTCCAGGGATCCTACAGACTGGGACATCCAGAGAATACCCCACACATTACATTACACAATCCTTACAAACTAGACAGCATGACTGTCTCTCACATTACAGAAATCATGTAGCCCCTGACAGCAGGGCTAGCTCTCGTGCTATAGAAACCTTACAGGCTCAGACTGCAGGACTATCGCTCTGTTTATAGAGATTTTAAAGGTTCAGGCAGTATGTCTGTCACTCAAGTTACCAAAACTGTACAGCATTAGGCAGAAGAGCTGTTCCTCGAGTAATACAACTATTAGGCTTTAGACAGCAGAGCTATCCCTTGATTTCACACTTCTAGCCTCAGGAAACAAAGCTATTTCCTGGTTTGCATATCTATCACAGGCCCAGGTTACGGAGATTTTACAGGCTTAGATAGCAGATCCTTGGAGGAAGGGAAAGAAGGAAGGAGGGAGGGAGGGATGGAAAGAAGAAAGAAAGAAAGGGAGGGAGGGAGAAAAGAAGGAAGGGAGAAAGAAAGAAAAAAGAAAGAAAGAAAGAAAAAGAAAGAAAGAAAGAAAGCGGGCTGTCTGTCAGCCAGTCCACCTCTTTTAGCTTCAGAAACCTGAGCTAACCAAAGGTTACAAATGACTCACAGGCCCCTGGTACAGAGCTGCTCCAGTTTGCAGAAATCCTGGCTCAGGCAGCGGGGAAGTAACTCAGTTAGAGTCTTACAGGCCTCAGACACTAGAGACATCCCTCAGGTTGCACATCTCCCTTGGCCTAAGGCAATAAAGCTCTCTCTCAGGTTGCACAGCTCTTACAGGCCCAGATAATAGAGATCTTACAAACCCAGACAGTAGGACTGTCCCACCAGGTTACAGCGAATTTACAGGCTCAGACAGCGGGGCAATCCCTCAGGTTATATGACTGGACAGGCCCAAACAGAAGAGCTAGCCCTCAGGCTACACAACTCCTACAGCCTCAGAAAACAGAGCCATTTCTCGGCTTACAAAGGACTCACAGGCCAGTGCCACAGAGCTTCACCCGGCTGCAGAGGTCTGACTGGCTCAACCAGCGTGGCACCCTCACTTGCACAGACCCCTTCTGGACCCAAGGGAAGCCCTTGCCAGGCTGACGGATGGCAGGGACACACCCCTGGCAGAGACAGCACGTTGCAGGGAGTCCTGGCTGACCCTGGAGTTGATTCAGAGCTGTGTCTAAATATAACCAATGAGAAGGGAGCTATTTACAGACCTGTGTTTGGATGGTACCGTCCAGGGCGTGTAAATACAGTCTATGGGAAAGGCCTGCCCCATCCCTGATTATTATGCCTGAATCCTCATGTTATTACACTGCTGGACTGTGGGCATACTTAGGATGACATGTAATGCTTTTATAACACACACGAGATAACATTTGTGGTGATGCCTTGAGTACTTGACACACATTAGGGGCCAGACGTACGACCGTGGAAATACGCCTCGCAAATTGCGAGTTTTTTGCGACTCGCAATTTGCGAGGCGCTATTTCCAATGTACAACAGTGTTGTTCACAATGTTAGCGATTCCCAATGGGGTCGCAAATTGAGAGGCTCATGAATATTAATGAGCCTCTCGCAATTTGCGACCCCATTGGGAATGGCAGGCCCTCCCAGGTATGGTGGCCTGCTGGGCTCAGCAGACCACCATGTCTGAGACTGCTTTTAAATAAAGCAGTTTTTTTTTTAATGCAGCCCGTTTTCCTTAGAGGAAAACAGTATGCATTTAAAAAAAAAAAAATGAAACGTTTTCGTTTCATTTTTAGATGTCGCAGACCTGCGTTGCAGCGCACATGCGCTGCTCGCTCTGCGAGGCTTCTTGTAATCAAGCCGATTTCAGAAGTGGAGTCTAGGCTCCGCCCCTTCTTTCCATTGGCTTGCGTCATCGTTGATGCTAAACGCTGGCTTTGGATTGTGAGTGAGGCATTTTAGTCCCTCCTTGTTACCGCCCTGTCTCCTTTTGGCCCCGCCCACCCGGACTGCATCTTTTACTTGTGGCGTTACACGGTGTCCTTTAAAAGTCGGTAAGCACTCTTTTAATTTACTTTCAGCGCGATCCGCTTTGAGTGCGGTCCGCCTCGGGCGCGCTTCTTTATTTATTTTGCCTCGTCCGCGGTTGCCCGGTCATCCGGGAACCGGGAGAATATGAGGTGAGGTATTATTATTATCTTGAAGGGGGCTGCGAGAAGGGAGGGGATTGAGGGGCAAGCGGGAGAACACACGCGACATGCACAGAAAATCCCAGTTTGTTTCACACTCAGAATCACAGCTCTGCGCACAGCTCGTGCTCTGTGAGGAGAGCCCATGTCCTTCCCTAGGCATTTCCTCGCTGGTTCTAGTAGCTCATCCACAGTCTGTGCCAACCAGCTCTATGGGAGCATCTGCACTCAAAGCAGTTCTTAGGCGCGCGTTCATCGGCTGATGCCCTTCCAGGCTCTGTGTGGGGATCCCATGTCCTTCCCTGGGTATGTCATAGCTGGCTGTCCACATTCTGTGCACCCGGCTTTATGGGCACATTTATAATCCCTGTGTTTCTTAGGCACGCGTCCGTATGCCGCCCGCCTTCTAGGCTCTGTTCACATAACCCCCTAGTCGCTTAAGAGAGCAGCGCAGCCCACCCCATGATCCACATCTCTGTAAATACATATAGAGCCCATGTACTCTCCCAGGATCATGTACTTATCAACAGTCTTTGCGTTCCAATGCCCCTCCCCAATACTATGTGTGACTATAGTCGGACCCCATCCTCAAGGCGTGTGCAGTCTCTGTCCGAACTCCGGTAAACTCTGGTGCACACAATGCCTAGTAACACTATGTTCTCTACTTTATATGTACACCCCCCCATTTTTGTAATTTCTGCAGATTTTATGCACGCCAAAGTGCATGTTCTGCGAATGATGAGTGCATAACCAGTCTGTGCCTCCACATGCTCCGTGTGCACATCCACATGTAATTGCCATCTGCTGGCTACTTGAGAACATCTGCCGTTCATGTCCTCTGATAGGTTTGTGTTCACAACCCCAGTCTCTGCACCTGTAAACTCTGTGTGCACACCAATAGCGCACAAACTCCTATTGCTGTGTACATATGCACCGTCCCTGTTCTCTATGCCCTTCCTTTGTTAGTTGCCTTTTGCATAACAAGCAACTGGAACAATCCGTCTCAGGCCGTTAAATGAAGTACTATTACATTTTATAATAGTAATACCTGTTACTTACTGCACTTCCCAACAGTATATATACTGTTGTATGAAGCGCTGTACATAAACAAGTTATTATTTATTATAGCCCATCAGGCCGTATTTCCATGTACTTAATGCAGAGGTCTATTTGTCGTGGTCCTGTGGACTGTTCTGTGGACCACCCTAATCCTTTTCTGAGAGCTCAAAGAAACAAGCTTTTGCAATGCAATAGGTCTCGCATTTACGCGAGTTTGAGCTATTGACATTGCAAATGATAATGCCTTTTATTTTTGTTTTCGTTTTTAAAACATAAATAAAAGGCATAGTCATTTACAATGCCAATAGCTTAAAGTCGCGTAAATGCGAGACCTATTGCATTGCAAATGCTTGTTTAAGGGCAGGTAGTGGTCCCTGGGACCACTGCCTGCCCTTAAAAAATATTTTCCTCTGCATTTGCAAAGGAGAAGGGGTCCCCTGGGTACCCCTTCCCTTTTGCGAGTGCATTACCACCCTCTTGAAGAGGGTGGTAATTTGCGAGTGTTTTGCGACCGCAATTGCGGGCGCAATTAGGAAGGGAACGCCCCTTCCTAATAGCGAGTCGCAATTCCAAAATAGCGAGTCGCAAATAAATTGCGACACGCTATTTTGGAATGGTACATACCCCTATAGGTTTTTGCATGCGCAAACGGGTTCGCAAACCCGTTTGCGCATGCAAAAACCGTCATACACCTGGCCCTTAGCTTCCTGAAGTTATTCAGGCAGTTTTGGCCTAGAAGTGCCAGGTTACTCTCCGTAATCAAGACACTAGGCCCTAAAACTGGGCTTCCTTTCAACATCCCATGGCATCCTGGGCATTGTAGTCCTGGTTTCCTACACTCAACCAATGAAACCAAGTGGAGTGATTTAGAGTCGATGCATCAGTAAGGTGGGAAGTATTCATCCAATGCATTGCTTTCACCTACATATTTAGCACTTTGTCCATTGAATGACGTTCCACTACCAGCTCCACCCTAACTCAAGCTCTAAGCTTAAGAACAAAAATGTTTGGTGAACCAAAGCTTGGACTGCAACATGGACCCTCCGATGACATGGAATCATCTGGAAACCCAGAGATTGTGGCGTACGGTCAGAGCTTTTTTTTTAAGTAGGGGTATAACCTGCACACCTTTTTTATTTCTTAGTAAAAAATGATAATCAATTAATCAAGTTTTTGCGGTGTGTGCCAACTTTGGAACTGGGACACCAGGTTGGAGTGTTGGCTGAACATCCTGTAATTCTGAGCAAATCACTTAATCTTCTGTGTCAAAAAAAAGATTATGACCTTGTATAATGTAATGGTGCTCGTGTATAGTGCTCCAATACTTTCTGGTTCAAGTTTGCGCTATATAAAACTGCAAAAAAAAAAAACAACAAATATATCTTGGTAGTCTTTTGATCAAGTTGGACACGAATTCCAAAAGGCCTGTTAAATGAACATTTTTCACTGCCCTCCCCTATCCTCTTTGGAAGTGAGGTAGAACTGCTCTGGTAAGAGTGCAGGGGAGAGGCACTGGACCAGTGGTTGCATGGTGAAATGATTTTTTTGATTGATTACCTTTGTCCTGAGCAAGTCCATGTCCATCCCAAATTGGAGTTGGGTTGAAACACAGTCAACCCTTTGGTCTTTATAAGTAAACTCATGCACACTGTTATAAAAAAATATTTTAGTGGATGAAAATATAGTTGGGAAATTAGGTCCATTGAATGTTCTCTTTTATAAGGTGCCAGGAAGGATTTCCACCAGTGGTCACCAACAGATGAATACATGGTTATGCATTTGTAAAATGTTTTAATTGATGCTTTTGTTATTGAAAGATATTGAAATGTTTAATATATATATATATATATATATATATATATATATATATATATATATATTTCTTTATTTATAAAAAAAATTCCAAGGACTGCACACGAATATCCTTGTACTTACGTCCCTGGTGATTCATTAAACTCGCTGGCTGTGTACCTGAGCTGTGTCAACCTATTCTTGAAGCAGAGTGGGATTTGGGAGATATATATATATATATATATATATATATATATATATATATATATATATATATATATATATATATGGGAGCGGGATTGCTGTATATATAGTATATATATGTATGTATATATATATATATATATATATATATATATATATATATATATATATATATATATATATATATAAAGGGCTTTTGGCCTTCCATAAATATCCAGGGAGAAAAGTTAAAATTAGCATTTCACCTAGCACATGCCCCCGTTTGTCGTTAATTGTCGTTTGCATTTTTTTTAGTTCAAGTGTTGGTCATTATTTAAATTTGTCTGCTCTGTAGTGCCATAAAAAAATGTTTTTGTATTTCTGTTGTACAGCCATTTGTACTGAAGGGATGGATATACATGGAAGAAGAAAGGAAGAGAGAGAGCAAGAGGGAAAAGGCAAGCGAGAAACAGAAAGAAACAAACAAGAGAGAAGGAAAGATAGCGAGATTGAGAGACAGAGAACAGAAGAGGCCGAAAGCGAGACGTAGAGAGAAAGATAGAGAGAACATACAGGTACATGCATCAACCATTTTTGCGAGCGCAAACGGGGCGATTCGCAAAAATCGGCCGTTTGCGCCCGCAAAAAGGGCATTTGCGATGCATCAAGGTTCAAGGCACTCGCAATTTGAGAATTCGCAATTAATTGCGATTTCTCAAATTGCGATTGTATTTAAGGAATCGCATTTTGCGATTCCTTAAATGCAATGCAAGAACCACTTCAAAATAGCGATTTCGCTACTAGGGGCGCAAATTACCATGAAGTTGAACTTGATGGTAATTTGCAAAAACTTTGAAAAATGCACTAAAGTGCATTTTTCAAAGTTAGTAGATTACACACACACATGCCCTTAGGGCATGTGTGTGTGCAACATGTGTGCACAGAGCAATTTCAGGGGTGCAACAGGGTGTCCTTTGGACACCCTTGCACTTTGAAGTACATGCTAATTTGCGAGTACCTATTGGTACTCGCAAATTGCGCATGCTATCTCTCATTCATTCCTATGGGCCTGTAGGCCCATAGGAATGAATGGGAAGACATTCCTTAATTGCGACTCGCAATTTGCGACTCGCAATTAAGGAATGTTTAGGAATCGCTATTTTAATAGCGATTCCTACATGCATAGGCTTTTGAGAGTCCTTAATTGCGATTCCTTAATATTCGCAATTAAGGACTCGCATAACTTTCTTGATGCATGTGCCTCATAGACATAAATAGAAAGAGAGAACAGACCGAGAAAGAGAGAGAAAGAGAAGGAGAAAGATAAAAAGAGAGAGAGAAAAGAGAGGGGTGCTCACAGACAGACAGACGCTAGAAAAGAGAAAGAACGAACATAGAGAGATACACTGGGAGAGACAAGCAGACAAAAACTCAGAGAGAGACACCAAGAGGGAAAAATAGAGAGACATGCAGGGCGATACAAAGACAGGGGACTAAAGAGGGGCAAAAAGAAAGAAAGATGTGAGGGCGAGAAAAAGACAGTAAGAGAAACAGAGTGAATGGAAGGAGAGAAAGAGGGACAGTGATTGAGACAGAGAGACGGAGCGAGACGGGCAAACAGAGAGCAAGAAAGTGAGAGACAGTGATATTGCTAGAGAGACTTACACAGAGAAGCGTGAGAAAGAGAGATAACGAGAGACAAAAGAAAATGAGAAAGAGAGAGAAACAGACCAAACCAAGGGAGAGAGAGACATAGTAAGACAGAGCACAGAAAATGAGAGAGGGTGGAGAGAGAAAGATAGTGAAATGCAGCGAGAGACAAGAGAACAATACAGACTGAGACGGTGAGGCAGAGAGAAGAAGAAAGGGAGAAACAAATAAAGAGAGACACTGAGTACAGAGAGAGGGGAGAGAAAAACATATAACAAGAGACGGAAGACAATGAGCCGTGTTGTGTCCTGTTGGACACAGTTGAATGTTTTGCTAGCCACTCCCTCGAGGGCTGGCCCATACACTTACCTACACCCATCCAACACAGGTGTTACCAATTAGGTGCCCTGCTAATAAAGGAGCCCGAGTGCACGTACTCGTGGCCATTACCAGTAACTGCGATCACGGTGTTGGTGTCTGTTCATTTCCTCAGCATGTGGGCCTAGAGCCCACGGATTTCACAAGCCGGAGAAAGAGAATAGTCGGAGATACAGATAGAGGGGGGGGGCAGCTAGAGAACGATAGAGCAACGACAGAAAAGAAGGAAAGAGAGAATGAGGCTGGGGTAAAGAGAGAGTAGAGAGACATAAAATAAGTGAGTTAAAAAGGGGGGGGGAGAAACGGGAGTAGGAGGGAGAGAGAGAGAAATAATTCAAAATTGAGAGTGCGGAATACCGAGGAAGCGAACCCTCCTTCCACAGCGCCCCCTTTCCACACCGTGTACTCCCTCTGTGCACCGTCTAGGACTCTCTCCCCACCCCCGAAGTCTCTACCGCCCCCCTCCCCTCCCCCATCATCTCTCTCCCTATTACCCTTGCGTCCCTTCTCTCTCCCTGGTCTCTTCGCCTATCTCCCTTTCATCTTTCTCCGTTTACCCCTCTCTCCTCCTGTTCTCTGAAGCGTCCTCTCGCTTTCTCGCCCATCTTTACTGTCCTCCTCCCACCCTATCTTTCCCTGCTCCCTCCCGCCCCCTCTCCTCACAGGGAGTCGACACATTTCCCACACTTTGGGGACTCAGACAGTGAACTTTTCATCTCTGAGAACAGAGCACAGCGGTCAGGAGGACATCAGAGACGGTTCGTCGTTTACTCGCAAACAGCCCTCACACCACACCCGTCACCCGCCCACTCTTTCACCAAGTCCTTCTATCTTACCCCCTGACTTTCCATCTTCACCTGTCTTTGAATTCCCCTCTACTTTATCTCTTCTCCTGTTATGTATTACCTTTCCTTCTTTCTACAGTCGCTTCTGTTTGTGGCTTCGTTTTCCTTTTTCCTTTTGCCCATCCTTATTTTTTTCTCTTTCCTTTCTTTCTCTTCCATTCACTTTCCTTTCTCTCATTTTCTTCTTCTCCTCGTTTCTGTATCTCCCTCCTTTCCCTTTACTATTTTTTTTCTCTTAGGTTTACAATTTTTATGTCTCCTCTTGCTTCTCCACGTTTTTCCATCTTACTTTTTACTTCAGCCTTTCTCATCTTTTTTCTCACCTTATTTGTACTGTACTGTGTACTGTGCTTCCCAAGTTTGGCGAGGGCGCACATGGCACCACTGAGGCGCCACTAACCTGACCCCCAGTCATTGGCGCCGCCAACTGCGTTAATAGGGATGCCATTGAGGCAAGTATGCTTGTTGTTACACCCTGGGATATACCTGCCGACCCCCCGGGGATCACTGACGCTGGCGCAGGTACCGACCCTAATGGTGCGCTCTGAACTGGCCCCCCTAAACCTAAATTCAGGAAACTTGCTGCAGGCGTCTGCACCGCAGAATAGGAGGCCCCCCTCCCCCCCCCCAAATTCGGCAGGGCAGCCTGACCCCCTGGTTCCCCAGCCGAGGAGCTTTGATTTGAGGGCGAAATCGCGCTACGAATATCAACCAACACTGAACCTACATCTGTAGAACCGGGTACTACCTGCTGTGCCTCAGCTGGAAGCATAGGTGGCGCCGGATTGCCGGGTGGACCCTGAGTACCCTCGCCTGAGGGAGGCTGTCCCTCCTGCCCGGTCCCACTGTGACCACTTCACTCCCCTTACTCCCAGCTTTCGCCTTAGTGGGGCGTGTCTTCGCCTTCTTTTGTACTGGTGGAAACGCTGCCTGAAGGGGCACGTTGGTCCTGCGGGGCCGATCCTCCCCCCTCTCCCCCTCCCCCTCCCCCTGCTGACTCCTGCTCCTGCTGGTTCCTCATCTATATCCTCCCCATTGCCTAATTTAGCCAGTACCAATTTAAGTAATTGAGCCAACTCTGGGTCGCTGTCTTTCCTTTTACCAATTCTTCCCCCTTTCGCAGGCATGATTCACAGAACCAAATTGTAATGAGCAGCGCGAAAGTAATGAAAGTCTGACCCCAGGCGTGCAGCTTGCCCACTGGTTAGCGTTGTAAGCTCCTAACACGATGAGCTAACCTCAATGCCTCTTAATTAAATAGATAACGGCAGGTATGGCTGCACAAATTGTAAATGAGCAAGGCGAAAGGTAACAAATCCCAATACACGCTAAACAATTTAAAATACTGCTGCGCTCACCAAAAGAGGAAGTTGGGGAGGGGACGGGAAACCTTTCCCGCGCACACCGCTACTGTGCGTCTTCCGATCTCTGTACAGGTCAGCCGAAGGAAGAGGGGGGGGTCACTGTACTATAGCCCCCCGTTCGTATGCAACTTCTTAAAAAAAACCTCCCACGACTGCACACCACAAAGATCAAAGGCCCCCCCCCCTTACCTCCGTGTGCCGAGAGCACACCAACCAAAAACTCCTGCCCGAAGGGGGGGGAAGCGCACCGCTAGCCCCACTACTCGTGCACGCCGCTGGAGACCTAACCGCCACCAGGGCCTAGCCTGGGCTGGGCAAGTAATCTCGAGCCCGAGCGGTTCCCGGTCCAGCGAGCGTGTCTCCCACCAGAGTTCGAACGATGAGCGCCGTCCGCCGTCCCCGATCGTCCGCTTCAGACCGACGTCCACAACCTGCAGAAACAAAGAAAAAGAGGGGAAGCTCCGACGTGATTCGCAGACGATCCACTGCACACGGGGCCGGCGCTGAAAGGAAAAGAGGACGAGAGCCTGGGCAAGGTGCCCTAAATAGGCCCCCACCGTCCCCTTCCCCCCCAGCACCGGCACTGGCAGCAAGTGATGACACATCTCCCCCGGAAGTGATTCCCACCGATCGCCAAAGGCAATCCAGCAGCCAGGAGCCACGGGGGCGTGGCCGGGACCCCGGGGTTCCGTGCCTTAATGGCGCGCTTCTTACAGTACGCGCTTTTCCATTTCCTTTTGCCCATCCTTATTTTTTTCTCTTTCCTTTCTTTATCTTCCATTCACTTTCCTTTCTCTCATTTTCTTTTTCTCCTCGTTTCTGTATCTCCCTCCTTTCCCTTTACTATTTTTTTTCTCTTATGTTTACACTTTTTATGTCTCCTCTTGCTTCTCCACGTTTTTCCATCTTACTTTTTACTTCAGCCTTTCTCATCTTTTTTCTCACCTTATTTCTCCTCCTTTCTCGATTACCTTTTTCTCTAAATCAGTGGTTCTTAACGTGTGGTCCGGTGACCGCTGGGGTCTGCGATGCCTACTTAAGGGGTCCGCGAATGCTTAGACAATCAGATAACATTAACAGACACATAAAGTGTATAAAAATAAAGAAGCAAAATGTAAAATAGAAATGTTAAAACCTTCTGTAAATGTGAATGAATTTGAAATTGGAGGCAAAACAATTAGGTTGGTATCCTCAGATTGATTGGTGGGAGAAGGGCACCAAACAGAATGTAATAGGGATGATATGTGGCTTCAATTCAATTTGAAAATCTCAGACCTTCCCATTGGAATAAAAATGTATTTTTTTTATATTTGTTAAATAAATCAAATATTTCAATATCTGTGCATTTTTTGGATGAATGTTTGTGTCTGTGTGTTTGTGTATTGTTTTGCTGTTCAAATCATCAAAATTGAGCAGGACTTGGTCCCCTGCTTCCCGTCATGACTCCAATCTGGATCAGTGGGGATCCCTGGATTCCAATGATGATCTGTGTGGGTCCCTGGATTCAAATGATGATCTGTGGGGGTTCCTGGATTCAAATAATGACTCAAATCTTGATCAGTGGGGGTCCCCCGATTCCAATAATGATTTGTGGGGGTCCCTGGATTCCATTAATGACTCCAATCATGATCAGTGGGGGTCCCTGGATTCCAATAATGATTTGTGGGGGACCCTGGATTCCATTAATGACTCCAATCATGATCAGTGGGGGTCCCTGGATTCCACTAATGATCTTTGGGGGGTCCCCTGTTTCCCGTAATAACTCCAATCATGATCAGTGGGGGTCCCTGGATTCCAATGATGGTCTGTGGGGTTCCTGGATTCAAATAATGACTCAAATCATGATCAGTGGGGGTCCCCGGATTCCAATAATGATCTGTGGGGGTCCCTGGATTCCATTAATTACTCAAATCATGATCAGTGGGGGTCCCTGGATTCCACTAATGATCTTTGGGGGTCCCTGGATTCCATTAATGACTCCAATCATGATCAGTGGGGGTCCCCGGATTCCAATAATGATCAGTGGGGGTCCCTGGATTCCAATGATGATCTGTGGGGGTCCCTGGATTCCATTAATGACTCAAATCATGATCAGTGGGGGTCCCTGGATTCCAATAATGATTGGTGGGGATCCCTGGATTCCAGTAATGATTAAGTGTGGTCACTGGATTCCAGTAATGATCAGCGGGGGTCCCTGGATTCCAATAATGATTCAGTGGGGGGCCCTGGATTCCAATAATGATTCAGTGGGGGGCCCTGGATTCCAATAATGTTCTGTGGGGGTCCCTGGATTCCATTAATGACTCCAATAATGATCAGCGGGGGTCCCTGGATTCCAATAATGTTCTGTGTGGGTCCCTGGATTCCAATAATGTTCTGTGTGGGTCCCTGGATTCCAGTAATGATTAAGTGTGGTCACTGGATTCCAATAATGATCTGTGGGGGTCCCTGGATTCCATTAATGACTCCAATCATGATCAGTGGGGGTCCCTGGATTCCAATAATGATTTGTGGGGGTCCCTGGATTCCATTAATGACTCCAATCATGATCAGTGGGGGTCCCTGAATTCCACTAATGATCTTTGGGGGGTCCCCTGTTTCCCGTAATAACTCCAATCATGATCAGTGGGGGTCCCTGGATTCCAATGATGGTCTGTGGGGTTCCTGGATTCAAATAATGACTCAAATCATGATCAGTGGGGGTCCCCGGATTCCAATAATGATCTGTGGGGGTCCCTGGATTCCATTAATGACTCCAATCATGATCAGTGGGGGTCCCCGGATTCCAATAATGATCTGTGGGGGTCCCTGGATTCCATTAATGACTCCAATCATGATCAGTGGGGATCCCTGGATTCCACTAATGATCTGTGGGGGTCCCTGGATTCCATTAATGACTCAAATCATGATCAGTGGGGGTCCCCGGATTCCAATAATGATCTGTGGGGGTCCCTGGATTCCATTAATGACTCAAATCATGATCAGTGGGGGTCCCCGGATTCCAATAATGATCTGTGGGGGTCCCTGGATTCCATTAATGACTCCAATCATGATCAGTGGGGGTCCCTGGATTCCAATAATGATCTTTGGGGGGTCCCCTGCTTCCCGTAATGACTCCAATCATGATCAGTAGAGGTCCCTGGATTCCAATAATGATCGGTGGGGGTCCCTGGATTCCAATAATGATCGCTGGGGGTCCCTGGATTCCACTAATCCAATCATGATCAGTGGGGGTCCCCGGATTCCAATAATGATCAGTGGGGGTCCCTGGATTCCAATGATGATCTGTGGGGGTCCCTGGATTCCATTAATGACTCAAATCATGATCAGTGGGGGTCCCTGGATTCCAATAATGATCGGTGGGGGTCCCTGGATTCCAGTAATGATTAAGTGTGGTCACTGGATTCCAGTAATGATCAGCTGGGGTCCCTGGATTCCAATAATGATTCAGTGGGGGGCCCTGGATTCCAATAATGATTCAGTGGGGGGCCCTGGATTCCAATAATGTTCTGTGGGGGTCCCTGGATTCCATTAATGACTCCAATAATGATCAGCGGGGGTCCCTGGATTCCAATAATGTTCTGTTTGGGTCCCTGGATTCCAGTAATGATTAAGTATGGTCACTGGATTCCAATAATGACTCAAATCATGATCAGTGGGGGTCCCTGGATTCCAATAATGATCGGTGGGGGTCCCTGGATTCCATTAATGACTACAATCATGATCAGTGGGGGTCCCTGGATTCCAATAATGATCTTTGGGGGGTCCCCTGCTTCCCGTAATGACTCCAATCATGATCGGTAGAGGTCCCTGGATTCCAATAATGATCGGTGGGGGTCCCTGGATTCCAATAATGATCGCTGGGGGTCCCTGGATTCCACTAATGATCTTTGGGGGTCCCTGGATTCCATTAATGACTCCAATCATGATCAGTGGGGGTCCCCGGATTCCAATAATGATCAGTGGGGGTCCCTGGATTCCAATGATGATCTGTGGGGGTCCCTGGATTCCATTAATGACTCAAATCATGATCAGTGGGGGTCCCTGGATTCCAATAATGATCGGTGGGGGTCCCTGGATTCCAGTAATGATTAAGTGTGGTCACTGGATTCCAGTAATGATCAGCGGGGGTCCCTGGATTCCAATAATAATTCAGTGGGGGGCCCTGGATTCCAATAATGATTCAGTGGGGGGCCCTGGATTCCAATAATGTTCTGTGGGGGTCCCTGGATTCCATTAATGACTCCAATAATGATCAGCGGGGGTCCCTGGATTCCAATAATGTTCTGTTTGGGTCCCTGGATTCCAGTAATGATTAAGTGTGGTCACTGGATTCCAATAATGATCTGTGGGGGTCCCTGGATTCCAATAATGATCTGTGGGGGTCCCTGGATTCCAGTAATGATCAGCGGGGGTCCCTGGATTCCAATAATGATTCAGTGGGGGGCCCTGGATTCCAATAATGATCTGTGGGGGTCCCTGGATTCCAATAATGATCTGTGGGGGTCCCTGGATTCCATTAATGACTCCAATAATGATCAGCGGGGGTCCCTGGATTCCAATAATGATTCAGTGGGGGGCCCTGGATTCCAATAATGTTCTGTGTGGGTCCCTGGATTCCATTAATGACTCCAATCATGAACAGTGGGGGTCCCTGGATTCCAATAATGTTCTGTGTGGGTCCCTGGATTCAATTAATGACTCCAATCATGATCAGTGGGGGTCCCTGGATTCCAATGATGATCTGTGGGGGTTCCTGGATTCATATAATGACTCAAATCATGATCAGTGGGGGTCCCTGGATTCCAATAATGATCTGTGGGGGTCCCTGGATTCCATTAATGACTCCAATAATGATCAGTGGGGGTCCCTGGATTCCAGTAATGATCAGCGGGGGTCCCTGGATTCCAATAATGATTCAGTGGGGGGCCCTGGATTCCAATAATGTTCTGTGTGGGTCACTGGATTCCATTAATGACTCCAATCATGATCAGTGGGGGTCCCTGGATTCCAATAATGTTCTGTGTGGGTCCCTGGATTCCATTAATGACCCCAATCATGATCAGTGGGGTCCCTGGATTCCAATGATGATCTGTGGGGGTTCCTGGATTCATATAATGACTCAAATCATGATCAGTGGGGGTCCCTGGATTCCAATAATGATCTGTGGGGGTCCCTGGATTCCATTAATGACTCCAATAATGATCAGTGGGGGTCCCTGGATTCCAGTAATGATCAGCGGGGGTCCCTGGATTCCAATAATGATTCAGTGGGGGGCCCTGGATTCCAATAATGTTCTGTGGGGGTCCCTGGATTCCATTAATGACTTCAATAATGATCGGTGGGGGTCCCTGGATTCCAGTAATGATTAAGTGTGGTCACTGGATTCCAGTAATGATCAGCGGGGGTCCCTGGATTCCAATAATGATTCAGTGGGGGGCCCTGGATTCCAATAATGTTCTGTGTGGGTCCCTGGATTCCAGTAATTATAAAGTGGGGGTCCACAGAAGTCAAAAGGGTAAGAACTGCTGCTTTAAATTGTTAATTTCCTTTCTTTTACTTCTTCCGTCTTTGTGAAGCTTTTATCTACCAGTTCTCTCATGTCCTATTCATTCTTTTGCATCTCTCTTCTCCCCATTGTCACAACAAGCCTCACTCTCTTTCTCTGTTAGCTGTTCTCCCTTTTGCATCTGCAGCTCCACCCACCTCCCCTGTCTGTCTGTACAATCCCATCCCTTAGCAGGGAACACAGACTCACTGTGGTTGCAGGACAAGTCTTGCTTCCCATTGGCAACAACAAGCAGCCGCAGCCTAGCTACCTCATCTTCCCAGTAGTATAAAGTCTCAGGCTTGCCTGTGCAGGGCTGCCGCTACCTCTCACTGGGCAACAAAGAGTCTGGGTGTGATAGCTCATTGGACTAATGCATCAACTGCAGGGATCTGTGTTTGACACCATGGTCACAGATTTTAATTCTGGAAGGTCTGCTTAGCTATTCATCCTTCCGAGGTTGATATATATATATATATATATTTATTGCAGGTATTTCACACAAACTCGACCCAAAGGTATTGGAGCACTTTACATGAGCACCAGTTACATTACCCAAGGACGCATTCATGTGTTTTTTAGGCACAAAGGTCTAGACTCACAAAGGGCCTCCGCACTCTTGATAGAGACCCCACAGCCGTGGAGGAGTCTCCGCACTCGGGGTGGAATCTCCGCGATTAGAATTTATTGCAGAGATTCTGCCCCGAGTATGAAGACTCCCCCACTACTACGGGGCCTACGCCATGAGTGCGAAGGCCCTTTGTGAATCGTGTCCAGATGGATTAAGTCATTTGCCCAGAATCACAGGATGTTGAGCCGAGGCTCAAACCTGGTTCCCCAGTTCCAAAGTCGACAGCTCTGGCTGGGTAACAATAATGTCTGTACCCTCTGGAGCGACGTGCGGTTTACAAGTACACATTGCGTTATTCATGTGCAGTGAAGTTCTTACCTCACCCTAAGTAACATATGGAACCTGTTTGCTCAGGACAGGTCTCTCTGGGGTAACATAGATCCAACTGTTTGTGTAGTAAGGCACCCTACCACTCCTTACGTAACATAGAGCCCTGTGTCTGTCTGCGTAGTGTAGCCCCTCTCACTCCCTGGGTATTATTTGGCCCCTGCCATGAAGGCCAGCCTCCATCTCCCCCTAGATGCCTAGGGCTCCCACATGTGCATGACATCCCCCATTTTCCACAAATGGGCTCCTCTCTGTGCAGAGCAACATGCACATGCCCCCAGACAACACAGTGCTGATGACTTTCTCTGCAGTACAGCCACTGTCTCTGCATATAAAGCACAGACCCTGGCCTGCATTTGTAGGGTTACTCTAGTCCCTCCTCCTCTCGAGTATAAAGCACAGGGCCCCTGTGTGTTTGTCAAGGCAGTTCATACCCCTTTCTAGAGTAGATGCCATAGCTTGTCCTATCTGTTAAGCCCCCTACATTTCCCTACATACACAGCACCTCTGTCTGTGTACGCCTCTCTCTATCTCTCCCGAGATACAAAGGGCCACCATCTGTGCAGAGCATCCCTATCTCTCCCTCAATACATAGCCCTAGATACACAGGGCCACCTTCTGTGCAGGGCAGCCCCTGTCCCTCCCAAGATACACAGGGTCACCTTCCATGCAGGGCATCCCCTATCTCTCCCCAGATACACAGGGCCACCTTCCATGCAGGGCAGCCCCTATCTCTCCCTAGATACACAGGGCCACCTTCTGTGCAGGGCAGTCCCTGTCTCTTCCTAGATACACAGGGCCACCTTCTGTGCAGGGCATCCCCTATCTCTCCCTAGATACACAGGGTCACCTTCTGTGCAGGGCATCCCCATCTCTCCCTAGCTACACAGGGTCTATTCTGTGCAGGGCAGCCCCTATCTCTCCTTAGATACACAGGGTCACTATCTATGCAGGGAAGTCCCTACCTCTCCCTACCTACACAGGGCCACCTTCTGTGCAGGGCAGCCCCTATCTCTCCTTAGATGCACAGGTTCACCTTCTCTGCAGGACAGTCCCTGTCTCTTCCTAGATACACAGGGTCACCTTCTGTGCACGGCATCCCCTATCTCTCCCTAAATACACAGCCCTAGATACAGAGGGCCACCTTCTGTGCAGGGCATCCCCAACCTCTCCCTAGATACACAGGGTCTCCTTCTGTGCAGGGCATTCCCTATCTCTCCTTAGAGACACAGGGCTGCCATCCGGGCAGGGCATCCCCTATCTCTCCCTAGATACACAGGGCCACCTTCTGTGCAAGGCATTCCCTATCTCTCCCTAGATACACAGGGCCACCTTCTGTGCAGGGCAGTCCCTGTCTCTTCCTAGATACACAGGGTCACCTTCTGTGCAGGGCATCCTCTATCTCTCCCTAAATACACAGCCCTAGATACAGAGGGCCACCTTCTATGCATGGCATCCCCTATCTCTCCCTAAATACACAGCCCTAGCTACAGAGGGCCACCTTCTGTGCAGGGCATCCCCTACCTCTCCCTAGATACACAGGGTCTTCTTCTGTGCAGGGCATTCCCTATCTCTCCTTAGATACACAGGGCTGCCATCCGTGCAGGGCATCCCCTATCTCTCCCTAGATACACAGGACCACCTTCTGTGCAGGGCATTCCCTATCTCTCTCTAGATACACAGGGCCACCTTCTGTGCAGGGCAGCCCCTATCTCTCCCTAGATACACAGGGCCACCTTCTGTGCAGGGCATCCCCTATCTCTCCTGAGATACACCGGGTCACCTTCTCTGCAGGGCAGTCCCTGTCTCTTCCTAGATACACAGGGTCACCTTCTGTGCAGGGCATCCCCTATCTCTCCCTAAATACACAACCCTAGATACACAGGGTCACCTTCTGTGCAGGGCATCCGCTACCTCTCCCTAGATACACAGGTTCTCCTTCTCTGCAGGGCAATCCCTATCTCTCCTTAGATAAACAGGGCCACCTTCTGTGCAGGGCATACCCTATGTCTCCCTAGATACACAGGGTCACCTTCTGTGCAGGGCATTCCCTATCTCTCCTTAAATACACAGTGTCACCTTCTGTGCAGGGCAGCCCCTATCTCTCCCTAGATACACAGGGCCACCTTCTGTGCAGGGCAGCCCGATTCTCTCCCTAGATACACAGGGCCACCTTCTGTGCAGGGCAGCCTCATTCTCTCCCTAGATACACAGGGACACATTATGTGCAGGGCAGTCCCTGTCTCTTCCTATCTACACAGGGCCACCTGCTGTGCAGTGCAGCCCCTATCTCTTCATAGATACATATGGCATCTATCTGTACAGAGCAGACCCTCTCTCAACCTAGACAACACAGGCCCCATATTTGACTGGTCAGGGCAGTCGCCAGCTTTCTCTGGATTAAACAAGGGCATCCAGTCCTGTTCGCCGATACCTTCAGCTCATACCACAGGGTCAAATTAGGTCTGTGTGCGATAGCCTCTATCTCTCCATAGAAGAGATACCACAGGCCCTGTGTGTCAGCAGAGGGCAGCCCCTACTAGGACACGGATACCCCAAGTTTGGTCCGCGCCCCAACACAACCCAAATGAGACACCAAAAGAAATTACAGAGATCGTGAACTTGGTGGAACAGTTTTATTACAGTCATGTAAAATACTCATGTGGAAAAACACATTCATGGAAGAAACAACAGTAGCAACACATCATCAAGAATTAGACACTCGTGCTAAAGAAAACATCACACAATAAACAGTGCAGTATATGAACTCATGAACCCCCACAACACCAGAGACCTTCTGCAATCCCAGACGCCATTGGACCACACAGGTCAAACCACCTGTATCAGTGAGGGGCAGTCCCGCCTCACTGTCCCTTGTCCTGATACCAGGACACCCCCCCCCCCCCAAACACCAACCTGCCTGAGGGGCTGCGATGATGTGGCCAGGAGCAGCAGCTCCATGCCCACCCAAGTGATCTGTGCGCCCTAGCCCCCCAGCTGGTGTGTACATCCTCTGGTTGGTTCAGGACTGCTGGACCCTACCCTTGGTCCTGTTCTGGGGAATCTGCTTTGGAGGACCCCTCTGCTGACTAGAGGTGAATTTAGGATTTGAGATCCCGCCACAAGGGCGACCAGGGCAAAGAGGTCCTTCGTCCTCCCCACCACGTTCTGGCGGTGGCGATGCTCTGCTCCCGAAAAAAGGCAGAGGGCGAGGCCAGGGGTAGGGTCACTTATATACCCCTGGCCATCGCTGCGGCGGTGGGCGGAAGTGATGTGCATCCAGTGCAACTTTGAACTTCCTGTCGTCCCCTCACCGCATCTTGTGAGGTGAGGCAACAGGAAGTCGTCATCGGCCAACTCATCGCCGGATCGAGGTAGGGCCCGGGCCACGGTGATCCCGGGGCCTAAACGCCACGCACCTCCTTTAAGGAGGGGACGCTGTGTCCATTCTCTCTAGAATCACTGAAAGCCCTGCTGTCTGCTGAGATGAAGTACCACACACTAGCATAGCAAGGATGCCACGGGCCCTGGTGCAAGCAAAGAAGAAAACAAACAGCCCTTTTGACCAGGGCTTTAAGTGCAATGAAAAAGCTAAGGGGTCTCTCAAAGGGGCATGGTCGATGCAGCTTAAAACACGCAAGCTAAACATTTGTGCTTAGCACAATGTGCCGCCCGACTGGTATTTTGCTGCTTCTGTCATTACATCCATATATATAATGCAACAAGTCACATTACACCTACAACAAGTCAGGGCTATTGGCTTTGCCAATGGTTGTTAGTTGTGTAAGATAAATAACCGACAACTATGGCTTCGTTGTATAGAATATTGGCAATTCTTCAATTCTGAAATGATGAGACTGTGAACGAATTAAAACAAGTCTCTTTGAAGTTACATCATAGGCAGTGAAGAGTGGCGCTGCTGCAGAGTTAAGATTTTTTTTTCGCCCTGAGAGCAAAAATGGAGAGCCCGATAGAGACCCGTCTCAGGACCTGCTTTTTACAACTGCCAGTGCTGAGCACCGCCAGGACCCGGCAAACTTAAAGACGTGCTTTTGACTACTGTTGGGCACTAAAATACAGCAATTATCAGGGTTCAATGGGCCACTCAGCACTTTGTGCTCCGGCATCGCTGCACCTGCTGCACCAATTGTAGCTACGCCCCTGGTACCACAGTCCCTTGTACTTATTTATTCAATTTATGTATGCGTTTTATAGAGGTCGGACATGTCCCTCAGGTTTTAGCGAGCTTTGTGTCCGTGCACTGAGACCCCACACCCAAGAATCACTTCATGTTTTTCTTGTATCTATGTCCAATAAAAGCCGGGATCAGAGCTTTCCTCACACATGCAAGTGTACAGCCTGAGCCCTAGGAGTTCATTTTACGCTGGGGGTGGGGGCGGGGGGCAGATCCCGGGCGTCCCCGCCCCCTGCCGCCTCCCACCCCCCTCCAGTCATATAAGTACAGTCTGCCCGGGCGCCTGACACACCCAGCGCCTGCTCCCTCCCTTCCCTGCAGTGCCGACATTCCCTGGAACTGGGGGAGGGCTTAGGAGCCAGTGCAAGCGCCCGGGGAGCGCACCAGCACACTGCAGACACACACACAAACAGTGTGCAACTAGAGAGAGAGAGGGCAGCGACGCACCTGCGGCGAGAGGGCAGCGACGCACCTGCGGCGAGAGGGGTCGCGCGACCACACACCTGTGCCAGTTCACTGTGGCACTGACACTCCGTGGTGCACCTGGAGAGCGAGCAGCCCCACCCCTGTTGGAGAGAGGGCGATCGGCGGGCCGACTGTGACAACGGGTTGGCATTGGGTCCGTCCTGCCAGGCTGGCTGGTGCCACCGGCCGCTGGCTGCGTCTGCCCACAGGAGCAACAGCTGCCGAGGTTAGATATTAGCAAAGAGCGCCCGCTACTGCCCGTGCCAACCCGCAGGCCAAGCAGCCGGCGAGAACTAACTCCATTGTTTGCGTGTGATATCGACCTGGTGCCAGCTGGTGCCCGCGCCAAGAGCGGTGCCCGAGGAGAACTCAGGTTAACAACATCAAACAGGAAGCCTATTGAAGTCGACCTCAAAGTATTAAAAAGACACCAATCAAAGAGGAGACGCGTCCCGGTCAGCATCAAACCATCGGAGTCGATATAACGATATCGACTGAACACAATATCACCAAGGAAACATTTTGCAGCCGATATCAAAGTACCGTGGACGATATCAAAGGAAAGAAGACAATAAAAAAGAAGAAAGTTGGAGCAGTTATCAAAAGTGTCTGAGGTAAAAAAAAAAAATGTACTGAGACAATATCAACAATTGTGGAAGAGAAATCAAAGGTGAACATAGTGAAGGCCTCAGCAACCACGAATCGCATCAAAGACAATAAGGCGTACAAAATGTATTGAAGACCATATCTAGGACAAGACCTTTGAAGAACCTTCTCGAAGACAGTATCAAAGTCGCAACCTACGGATGATGATATTGAAGACCTAATGCATAGAAAATAACCTCAAAAGTGCGTGAAAGAGGAGACAATTCCACGGACTGCACTGGGAATGAGGATTTTTTTCTAGAAATAATGCCCAGGAGAGGTAGAATTGTCCTCAAAAACTTGTAGACGTTTTAGACATTTAGGCATTTCATCATCCTAGAAGTGCTCGCCTTTTGGAAGGTGCTGCCCAGTTGAGCTCCTTTGGATGGACAGGTGGCAGAAGATATGGTTGGGTGCCACCTTCACTGGAAGAGAGGTGCTGAGACCCACCTGGATGCTCCATGCCACATGGTAGAGTCAAAAGGGTTCCCAATAGCGGATTCAAATTAGTTGGTTTTGGAGGAGACATAAAAGGTACCATTAGCGGGAGACGCCGGTGGTGCCAATTGTGAAATCACTGGAGTTGCCTAGAGCGGAGTCGATGGTGTTGCCAACAATGCAGTCGATGGTGGTTCCAACAGAGCAGTAAAAGGACGTGCCACTAGCAGAACTGCGGTGGAGTCGCGTGCCCGCTTGGAACAAAGGGCCTTTTCTTAGTCCAGGGGCTCTAGGCTGGACCCATTGCAGCCGGGCTGTACTTTTAACTCTCTTAAATGCCCCAAAAACTCTGGGCCTGGAGTCAGCATGATTTGGAGGTACCTGCTGCTCTCGCTGTGGTACCTGCGCCTCGCTGATGCACAGGTAAGTCGTCCAGCTTACCCGCCATTATTCATTGTATTCCATAGGCAGGGCCACTGGAATTTTGCGGCAGGAGAGGGCCAAATTATGTGGCAGGGTTGCGTAAATTATGCGGCAAGAAAAGGTAAATTATGCAGCATAATGCTATACATTTTGGAATAGTATTACTTCATTTTTTGTCATTTTTAGACTTGGTAACAGTTTCGGCGTTGCCCATTACTATCAATTTAACACCCAAATTTAGCAATAAGCTTTGTAAAGGGTCTTTCACCACGCAGCAACACGTGTTGACGCATTTTAGTAACTTTTGAACCGTTTGAGCTAGAAACACTTTTTTTGTTGTTAAAATTTGCAAATTATGCGGCAGAAAATGGATGATGTGGCAAATGCGTCAAGTGTATAGTTATGCGAAAATCGCCATACAATTGAATAATTCCAATGGCCCTGTCCATAGGCAACATGGCTACGGTCTCTAAGGACCAATAATAAGTATTTGTTTTGCTTCCATTAAATACCTATATTGCTTCAAAGCGTGTACATACATGTGGGCTAAGCACTCTGTGAAAGCTCTAAAAATGGAACTTGGCTGTCTGCAGAGTTTACAGTAACGGGGCTATGGGTGGACGGGAGCTCACTGCAGAGCTTAGAGTAACACAAGTCATATAGAGTCGAGATGGGGCTCAAGTCAGAGTTTATAGCGACACTAGCCATGAAGGCATAGAAGCGAGAAGGAACCCCCTCAAGCACGCGCTCAGGGGTAAGAGAATCTCTGAGTGCATCTTACTGTGTCATACAGTGCAGGGGTGGACGGGCGCTCCCTGTAGAACTTACAGTGATACAAGTCATATGCAGAAAGATGGAGCTCAGGTCAGAGTTTATAGTGGCACGTCATGAAGGCATAGGAGCGAAAGAGGGTCCCTGTGGTACGGGGTCTGGGGTAAGTGGATCCCTTTCACCCGTGGCACTGTCATACAGTGCCACGGGTGGACGGGAGCTCCCCGCAGAGCGCACAGTAACACAAGTCACACAGAGGTGAGATGACGTTCGTCAGTTTATAGTGGCACGAGTCATGAAGGCATGGGAGCCAAAGAGGCTCGCTGTGGTACGGGCTCAAGGGTGAGTGGATGCGAGTTTCCCGTAGAGTGCACAGTAACACAAGTCATACAAAGGTGGGATGGAGTTTATAGTGACACAAGTCATGAAGGCATTGGGGGGGTGAGAGGGAGCTCTCTCAGGCAAGGGCCCAGGGGTAAGAGGATCTCTGGGTAGAGCTTAAAGTGCTATACAGTGGCAGGCGAGAGAGTGCTCCCTGCAGAGCTCACAGTAACACAAGTCATACAGAGACAGGTGGAGCTCAAGTCAGAGTTTATAGGGACATGTCACAGGAGCATAGAGGCGAGAAGGAGCTCCCTTAGGCCCAGGGGTAAAAGGATCTCTGAGTGGAGGTTACGGTGTCATACAGCCGTGCTCTCGACGGAAGGCCACTGCGGCTTGCACCACACATCGCCATTGCCAGCTGCCAATGACAGTGCCAGCACAACTACTAACCATCACACTCCTACAAGTGTAACAATTCATACTTTTCTAGGCCCCCAAAGCTATAAGAATGGCTTGGGAGGCAGATATTAATCATTGTAAATGTAAATTGAACTAATAAACAGCTGTTGTTGTGCTCATACCTAAATTAGCCAGACAGTCCCTCTATGTGGCAGATTGTCATAAGCGCTGGTGCTGGTGCCGAGCACTGGAAACAACCGGCTCAAATTAAGTACTGCATACAGCGCCAGGAAAAAGAGGGAGCTCCATGCAGAGATTGCATTGAGGGGTACAGGCCGAGGGGTGAGAGGAAGCTAGTCATACAGAGAAAGTGGTGAAAGAGAGCTCAAAGCAGGGCTCACAGTAATACAAGTAATACAGGGCCAAGGTTAGAATGAGGCCCATGCCCAAATGACAGTAACCTATGTTGCACAGACCAAGGTGTGAGAGAAAGTATTAACCCTTGAGCTGCCTCGCTATAATTCCACTCTTTGGACCACTGCCTCCTCAAGGATTTCAGATGAAGGAGCAGTAACCCCTTATACTGTGCCAACAGGATTAACAGATGTGAAGCAGATTACACAGAGATTTACAAAGAAGGCACATTATCTCGCTGAGCAATCTAACCTTTTGACTAGCAATAATTCCTCTTGCATCTCCCTGAGGAATGTCTCAAGTGGCTGAAAGCGGAGAGACAGGCACGCAGAGGCCAAAAGGGGCACTTGACTTCAGACTGCACTTATAACATTTAGTGGCACACAGGTAGGAGAATTGTCCACCACTGAAATGTGGCAGATTGAGACTGGCCGAAGTCAGCAAAGAGGCGTGAGAATCAATGGTCACTTCATAGCGGGAGGCCTGTCCGTGGCAGGGCCTTAGCTCTCCTGGGGACCAAGGTCCATGGGGAACTTCCTGGTGTCCTGTCCATTTTAGGAAGTCTATGTTCTTCTGAAGGTATCCAGGTCCTTGGGGCCCTTCTAGGGAATGCCCTCCCTGTTGGCTGGGGTCTCTGCTTTCCAGGTTATCAAAATCCATAGCCACTTCCTGGTGGAATGTCCTTTCCATCACAGGGGGGCTCTTCGGTCGCGGGGGTCTCAGAATTCATGGTGGAATGCCCTCTCTCTGTAAAAGTGGCTTTTCCTCTGTTGAGAGGAAGGTATCAGAAGCCATGGGGCAACTCCTGGTGGAATGTTTTTCCTCTGGAACTAGGGGCTTGTACTGAACTCAAGATATTATCTTTCCTAGAGTTATAGGAATATAACCATACAGCTCTCAGAAACGTGAATGCTTTGTTCATTTACAGACCTCGTCTGAAATGATGATCACAACAATAACAATATAAGTGCCCCCTACTGTGCACCATAAGGATACATAGTACCCTCTACAGAGTGGCATAAGTGTGTAGAGTACCCCTCTATCACATTATGATGATTCTGGGCAGGAAACTGGTATCAGCAGTGGGGAAATGTTCAAACCAGCCCAGACTGCAGGACGCTGCAACTAGAATTGGGTCATGGCAGCCAATCCTGCTCTGAAAGCAGCCCCCTTGCCCATTGCCTTCTGAGAAAAAAGCCATAGTGGTAGAATGACGAGTCCAGCCCTGGGGTATGGCATGTCACTGAGAAGCTCAGCAAGCCCAAAGAATCACATTTGGTGGAAGACTAAGTTACTCAAAACACGGCCACACTAATTGGTGACTTGCTATACCTTTAACAAAGAAAGGCAGGGGGGTACTTTATCCTGTATAATACATGATCATGTCATCGCTCGTCTGTTTCATTACAATGCTTGGTCTCTTGCTCCGTCTGAGGCAAGGCACATTTTAATTGCAGGCATGCAGAAAAAATAAAAAGCCATACACAGCCTAGAAATTTGTTGAAAACGTATTTATTTCACACAGTGGAGTATAAGTCATTGGCATGCCTGTGTTGGGATTCAGACGGTGTGGTTATGGGTAGACGGTTTCCTACTGCTCAACACTGAATTCCAGCAGTACAAGAAATAAATACTCCTATAAATGTCTCAATATCAACTGACAACTGTGAATTTTCAGGAAATAATTTTTTTTTTAACACATCATTAAAGTTCACGTGCAAGCTACAAATACATCAATGCAGCAGTGTATTAGTTCCCTCATCTTCCTCAGTGGACTAGGGTTGAGGCCGACACACAAACATGCACACAAACACACCTCTGTGACGGGTGTGTCAAATCACTAAGCTCTCTCACTGGGATTGGAGCCTAAAGGCAAGGATCTCAGCAGCAGGTGCATTAACCCCCGAGCTATCTTACATGTGATCAGGAGATTACACCCAGATGTGTGCAGCAGGTGCAAAAACCCACTGTTCTATCTTACTGCGATGGGAATCTGTAGCCAGGAATTTACATGATAACTCTGCAGCATGTGCCTTAAAAGACTGAGTTATCGAAATACAACATGAACCTTTAACCTACAGGTTACACAAGATTTCCTGCAGCAAGTGTTCGTATTCATGTATCACAGGTTAGCCTATGGCTAGGGGCTTTGGCATCTCCAGACAGCTCCAGGGAGCGTGTGCCACCACCAGCTGATGCCACAATATGCCCCGAGGGATGTGGAAAAATGTTATTTTAGAACAAACAACTTCCCTTCCCTCTGTGGGTCTTGCGCCTGCGGTGGGTGTGGTGTGGTCAGGTCTATTTATCAATATGCTGCTGGTACAAAAGCACAGAGCTTTCAAGTTTCCCATGACCATGTGTTAGCATTTCACCCAGCCCAGGATTCTTCTTTGCATTCTGGGACTTGTAGTCCAGATTTTTTTTATTGGGATAAACAGGGCTACAAAATCCAGAATGTAAGACCTGGACTGGATGAGTCACTCACGCATGGAACTGGGAAATGTGAGAGCCCTGTTAGTGCTACAAACGCCCCCTCCCACCACACCTTGTTAGAAGGAAATTAACCTCACTCAAGACTTTTCATTATTATTGCCCGTGATCTCCTACTTTGGCTCCCACGAATAACATCATCAGCCCGTGATGAAATAACCCTCCCCTTCTTTTCTCCTTCATATACATTTCCAAGTGATTGCACAGTCATGTGGCCTAAGATGGCTGCCACGCATCTGACCAGGCAAATAGAGTCCCTGATAGGCCCCTTGGAAGTGTCTTTCAAGTATGCCCACCCCCTTCACCCCTTGCATCCCCTTTGATCCTACTAAAGCTCTCCAGATTTAGGGGGATTACACAGGTGCAGCTGGGAGACCTTGTTAGATCTCTCAGGAGCCGTTCCTGTCACGCTACATTCGCTTTACTCAGACCCTGTTCACACTGCCTTCTCTACAGGGGAAACCAAAGGGGATGATGGACGGAGTGTTGAACATTGCAAGCACTCACCCCCAGTCAACTGATCTGGGTTTAATCCATCATCATTCTTTAGCTCACTCCGCCACCCCAGTTCAGACATGGCCATATGCAAATCCGTCTGACCCTGTGCCTCATGGGAACAGTCCAGCCCGAACTGCCAAGCCATGTCTTCCCTGGACCGGAAACAAGCATCCTGGGACCGGTTTCTGGCTTACAGCCGTCATCAGCCAGGCTATCTTGAATCCAGTGGCAAAGTGAGCAAGGGACCCACGTCTGGGCATACCCTGCCAACTTAGGGCGAACATAGCAAAACCAAAGGGGATGATGGACGGAGTGTTGAACATTGCAAGCACTCACCCCCAGTCTGGGCATACCCTGCCAACTTAGGGCAAACAAAGCAAACACAAGGAGATGATGGACTAAGCGCTGAAACTTTTCAGACACTCACCCCCAGGGTATGCCCAGACGTGGGTCCCTTGCTCACTTTGCCACTGGATTCAAGATAGCCTGGCTGATGAGGGCTGTGAGCCCGAAACCGGTCCCAGGATGCTTGTTTCCGGTCCAGGGAAGACATGACTTGGCAGTTCGGGCTGGACTGTTCCCATGAGGCACAGGGTCAGACTGATTTGCATATGGTCATGTCTGAACTGGGGTGGCGGAGTGAGCTAAAGAATGATGATGGATTAAACCCAGATCAGTTGACTGGGGGTGAGTGCTTGCAATGTCAACACTCCGTCCATCATCCCCTTTGGTTTTGCTTTTTTCTCTACAGGGGGGCAGATGCCCCAGCTCTCTTTTTCTTGGCCCACCTTGTGCTCCACCACCACCACGTGCCAGGGGGTTGAGACAGAAAAACAGACTCTGCTCCTTGCCACATAGACTAATTTGTCCAACTACCTTTCACTTCAAAGCAGTGTTAGTTGCTTAAAATATTTACATTTTATTTTGTATGCATGTGTTTATATCTATATGTGCATATATAGATACATGCACATACACAAAGTCAGATGAAACCTTTTAAGCAAACATAAACACATACATACATATACATACACACATATATGTGCATGTGTGTGTGTGTGTATGGTATTTCTATAGGTCAAACATAGCCAAGAGGTAGCAGAGCTATGTACAGGGCCAACCCTCTGTAGGTGGATTCATCAGTTTTATTTTTGGCCCAATGTATGCCACGCCTAAAATTCCCTTCTAGTAACGCCACTGCTTGTCCAATAACAATTTAATTTAATACAAGTCTGTCTAATTCAGAAGTGGTGTTAGGATCCTTTCCAAGTAGCTACAAGATCCAAGTGTGTGGGAAATCAAACCAACATATAATTGTTGTTAAATGCAAAAAAGCGGGTCAGAAATCCCCGTCCATGTGGCTTGCTCATACCGTTTAAGGGAGCAATGCGGACACCCCTTCTGATTTAGACAGACGCTATTGTGTCCTGATAAGGTCCTCTGGCAGACACCTCCTTGGGCTGAAACATCATCACGACAAATGGACTGCGTATTATTATCACATACACATAGCTGAAGAGAAGCGGAATTTGCAGTTTTAAGCTATTGCGGCCTAGGGTTTCACCAATTGAATCTGTACCATCTATATAGATATGTTTGCACGTGTCACAGAGCACGCTCCGTCTGCCCTGTTTAAAGGATTGTTCACTCACAGTACGACACTGGATGTAAATTTCAACCATTTGAGGTTATGTAGCAAAATTGGGTCCCCCATGCATTTTTGTGACTTTAATGCAGTGGTATGAATTCTTTTGATAATACGCTTAAAGACTGAAGATCTAATCCTTTGATGCAGTGCCCCACAAATGGGTATCACAGAACCATTCGCTCTAGTTATTACCCACTTTCCTGTTGGATTTAAGGGTCAGTCACTGTGTTCACTACTTGACGTTTTCGTGGACATTTAGGGGATGTTCTCAGTTCTACAGAATGCTCAGAGAACTCTGAAGTGTTTGCCAACCTTCTATATTCCCTCTGGCCCTATTTCACCCTTCTCGCCATATATAAATACACACAAATGCAACTAAAAAATATTTGCATACCCACGGCCACTCCCTCGCTCTATATATACTCGCCTGCATCTGTGTGCCAGGGAGTCCCTATACATAGACAGGTCCTCTGTCTGTCTCCTGGGAGATTAAACATATTCATTATCTGGCTCCCTAAGTCACCCGGCTGGTGGTTAGTCAGTTGCCTGAGGTCACAAAGAGTGTCAGAACCTGGGTTAGACCCAAGTTAAAGTATCCTGCTCCAGACAAAACATGAGACAGGGTAGCCTGTAGAATTCGCCACGGTCTATGAGACAGTGCCGGAAGTTTCAGGGAACAGAGCTGGTAAAATCTGTCTACTGTTAGGGATATCTCTGATGCCCAGCCCTTAGAAAGGTGTAATGTTGATAATACTTCCCTGTTTTGTGAAGCTTGAGTCTGTACGATGAGTGTAACCTGTGGGATAACATTTCTGTGCGAAGTCTAAGTCTGTAAGATCTGTGTAACCTGAGGCGTAGCTCAGCTGTCTGACACATGAACCGTAGAGAGTTCTGTACCCTGAGGGACAGCCATGTTCTCAGAAACTTGAGCCTGTAAGGTCTGTGTAATCTGTAGCAAGAGGGGTAGCTCTGCTGTCTGAAGCCTGAGAATGTGACAGTGAGATCTGTGTTCCTGGAGGAATAGATTTGGTCTCGGAGAACCCTCCTATCAACCCTCCTATCCAACCACCATCGTTGCATCTTTCCCTCTTCCCTCCCTTCATATTTTGAACCCGTTTGTCCTCTAACATAAGACGTGGGTAAGTGCCGGTTTGCTACGGTCAGATCCCAGAAGCAACATCTGCCAAAACCCCCGCACCTAGTTCATCAGGCAAGCCAACTTCACATGATTGACCCCAAGAACACCACACACTCACTTCCATATGCGAATGTCCCAAAAACTCTAAAATCACACGCCAGCCTAACACAATGCTTTTATTTCCCCCGCTCATAACCATATGCCACCGAACAGCAGGAAAAAAAACACTGCCCAGCATGTCATCAGCGTTCGATGATTATGCGGTTCACCACCAGTTGACACAAACACGGCTCAGCCTTATACCCTTGTCCCCACATGTTAAAGCACCCAACACAACCATTGAAAGCACAGACATAGCTGTGGCCTCACTGTCATCCACAAGTCCCCATGACCTCAAAATCTCTAGGAACCCTCAAACCTCACCATTCCTGACAACTCCCCAGATCCTGGCTCTCAGACAGCTGATTCCAGTCTGATCTACAGACACCCCAGGAAACAGCAACCAATTGAAAGAGTTATTCACAGCTCTCATCACCAGATGATCCATCAGTCACACCAACAACAGCACCCCTGGGAGCTTCAACTTACCAGGAGAAACTTCTACACCAAAAAACTGAAAACTGCACTCTTCAACCTTACTGGACATCATCAACTAAATCACATTACGAGCACCGCTCCAGGTGTAATTTTTACCTCCAGGCCCCTTCCTCAAAGGCCACCTCCCAGCACAACTCATTTGATTCACCATGCATTTCACATGACCACCCGTTTGGGCCACCCACAACTAGCCAAGTAGAAGTAACCCCACATCAGGGTTTTCCCCACCAACGCAAGCCTTGCTCACTCTATTTACCACCACGCAGCCCACAGCCAATGTAAACACACTCCTGAGCTCTATCAACAATGACTCTCCTGTAGCACGCGCTGTGTCTGCAAACAAGAAATGGCACAAAACCCTACCCCGGGACAGTATCATGTCAAATCGCAGACGTGCCCTATCATACCTGCTGTTGGGAAACAGCTGAACACCCTGCTATCCAAATTCTACATTGAGGGCTTCACCCCTCACCCCTGAAGGGAGTAAGATCCCTCAGTTTCTGGACTGATTCTCGTTTATCTAAGAACTCATACATTGAGCACACACTAAAGTCGGTGTGGTTTCCTCTCGCTTAAATTCAAAAGATAAAACCTATTTTACAACCAGCTGATTTATTTTGGTGGTTCAAGCACTAGAGATCCGATTCATTGACTTTGGTAAAGCCACACTAATGGGCCTCCATAAACCCTCCCCGCCACATCTCAAAGCTTTGACAGATTTTGTCACCTGACTCCTACCAGGGACAAAACCGTTCAATCACATCACCTCATCACCCCTGCGCTAAGACATCTTCGATAACTGCCTCTTGAAGTCATAATTAAATCGTTAGCTTACGTCACGTTTCAAGCATTTTTTACATTTAAACAAAAAAATTATTTAATTTTAAGTTCCAAGACATGGTCTTATAGAAAGATATCCTAAAATACATGCATACAACTATTTAGAGACGATTCGTTACATTAACATCAATTTAAGTTAAAATAAGCCCCTTTCAACTGAACCAATAAAAGCCTGTACATCTCAACAACAGAGAGCATATTGTTTTTAAAGTGCATTACGCAAAGTGCATCATACATCGATCAAAAGATATCAGATTAGATATGTTAGGCTGGGATGATTTGCATTATCTAGTAATTTCATTAAGAATTACAGGGCCTAATAAGTGGGCCATATTTAAGAAAAATACATATATTAACAGCTACGGACTCGTTGCAATTTGGACCGTTTTAAAAAGAGCTGAACTAGACAACTAGCCTTCAGCGATCTAAATAGACCGCGTAGCAGCCACTAAAAGAGATGAATCATTCATTAAGTGTGCAGCAATACATTTCAACATACATCATTGTACCTACGTATAAGAGTGCTGTTGTGTCATCTTAATATGCAAATAAAATGGCTAGTCCTTTCAACGCACTCCATCTTTAACTCTTCTCCGGAAGTGACAAAAATCTCAGAAGAAATACTAACCGTTGAAACTAAGACATTCAAATCACATTTGGCTTCGACCTGGTCTGTCTCAGGGTGGCTCCTTCCTTGTAAACCTCATTATCCGAAGATCACAGGTTTCAAAAAGAGCTTTTTCCTGAATTTACTAAAAATTCCCTTATTCAGCTGTTGCCTGGTCCTGTAACCATGGCCTTATTGCCTTAGTTTCTTGTCTACCTCTCTTCCTCACCTGTCCCCCATTCCTCTCTTTCAGAGGCCTGTCCGCACTTCTTCCACAATATCCTACCGTTGACCAACCACCACTTAGCTTTTCTCCCTTCCCTCCATTAAGTTTCGAGCTTTGTCTGAATTTTGCAAACATGAGGGTCAGTCTTTGAGCTTATATATTTTTCTAATGTTTTCATATGTTCTCTCGTGCTACTCCAGTGGTGTAAAGCAAAATGGTGGGGCACCCCTGCAGAATGTGAAGAGAGGCACCTGAGATTCCCATATCTCACAGATATTTATTGGCCTTGAGCTGAATGGGGGCCCCTTGGAAGGTTGGGCAGCCCCCTGCCAAGCTGGGCCCCCCTGCAATACAGGCGCTGCAGGGCCCGTGTTTTGCCGCTGATCTACTCATATTGTGGCTATAATCAGAGCACACGTCCTAAAAAAGAAGCAGGGGGACTAACCAAGTTAGGCAGTATGCAAGTGACATCAGGACGCATGATATCACGGCACGTGCCATCACATGTGGCATCACAGAAAGCGACATCACAAGTTGTAGCATCACAACCCATGACCTCACAGGAAATGACATCACAAGAAGTGACATCAGATCTTAACACCTCAGAAATATGTTAAGCAGTTCTATCACAAGAGTGCATTACGAGATTTAACAAGTGAGATTTTGCGTCAGGGTTGTGCCAAAAGTGAAGCAACCCCGACACAAATCCTGGGCCTCAACTTATACCTTTATATTTTTTTAAACTCGGCCACAAAGATATTGGTTGCAAGGAGAAATGTAGCAGTAAATCTGTTCTGCTTAATTGATTGCAAAGACTGCATTTTAAAATATCTTATGGGGTTTAGGCACTTGCTGCAGAGTCTTTGCGTACCAGAAAAACTCGGGGAATAATAATAACGACAAGTTAACTCTGGAGGTTAACACATCTGCGGGAGAGATCTGTGTTTTGTCTAGCCCCAGTTTTGAGTCAAAGTAGCATAAAGGGCTAAAGTGTTTCCTGCAAAGCACATTGTGTAACATGCAGATGACAGATTTGTATTTAGTGTAGCTAGGTAAATGGGTTGCTGCTTTTAACACAAAGATCCTTTTGTTACTTGCAGTTCATAAACTGTAATCCTTCTAATATAGCATAGTGAGCTATGAAGGGCATGTGACTGTTACACCTTGTAACCATCACTATCGTATGTAACACATCCTGTACATTGATTTACACATGTATGATTTATTGTCAATGTATAATGTTTACTTGTAAAGTGCTCTGACACCCTGCATTGGGATGAGTAGCGCTATAAAAGAAATAAAACAAATTAGTATTTAAATTGTTATTTGTGTAAATACTGGGCAGATCACTACATTTGACATTCTCACAGTGCATGGATATCTCTTATATGCAGGGACTAAACAAAGTCAAAAGCATACCTCTCTTAAGTACCTGTGAAGTGATAAGCTGTGTGCCTTTGTTTCCCCTTCATTGCATTTAGGTGTGAGGCTCCAGTTAGCTCCCAGACAGGACACTGGAACAAAAGGAGGCCTGATGGCCTCTTAACTTCGGCCTTTGTTTTGAGCCCAGTTGGAATTTAAAATAAGAAAGCCCCCTTCCCCGCCTACCTTGCCTGCACGTTGCTGCATGGAAGGAAAGCAGACAACATACAGGCCATGCTGAAAGTGTCCCTGTGTATGAAACCTACACCAGGACGAATCAATTCAGCATATTTTAGTGGGGCCCAACTTCTTCCACCATGTGAAAAGTGGGTGGACGCCATCCACCCACGTGTACCCCGACTTTTGCCCTGGCTATCATGTAAAGGTGTATGTATGTAGAAAAAAATACATCTCTTAAAACTCAAAGCGCACCTTGTCCATCACGCTAAGGGGCTTCTAGCTCCTCACCGATCACCTTGGCTCTACACTGCTAAGCACCCTTCCCCCACCACGACTGTACACGACCGTAGACCATCCCCTCTCCCCATCAATGTATAGAGCTCTGGTGACCCCCAATAGTATTGTGCCAATAAACACATACCGACATTTTTTGTATTCTTTGTACCCTGAGGGATAGCTTTGCTGTCTGGCCCTGAAAGAGATTTGCACCGGGTTCAGAGGAGAGTGTCTGTATGTCAGCCTGTAAAATCTTTATTACCTGAATAGCGGCCCTGCTGGCTGAGTCTGTAGCATCTGTGCAACCGGAGGGTGTTAGCTCTGCTGCCTGGGCTTGTGCCAGGGAGACCTTCCTATCCTGCAGAGTAATTATGCTGCCTGACACCTTAAACTGTAAGATCGGAACAACTTGAGGGATATCTCTGCTGTCTGAGAATTGAGCATAGAAGCGCTTTGCAATTTAATATAGGTATAACCCTGCTGTTTGAGCCTGACAAGTCTGTGATATATTAGGAGTAGCTCTGCAGTCTCGGTTCGTAGGATATGTGCCCCCTGAGGGATAGTTCTGCTGTCTGTACCTGTGAGTGTACATGTGACTGTGTAACTTTAGGCGATGCGAGGTCCCACATGAATGCAGTAGTTAGTTCTTTGTGGGGCCTGTGCTAACCCCCCCTCCCCTCTCTTTCTGTGGCCCTCCTTTTACCTCCTCACTGCAGGAGAGGGCCAGCCCTGCCGAGCACAAAGCCTGGCACCGTGCCCCCTGGATCCGTGCCCCTTGAAACCCTATCCTTCACATAGCTGCCTTGGCCTGCCACCAAACTGGCTCCTATGTCAGAAGGCATGTCCGCCTGTGCAGGGTGAGTCTTAAGTCAGCCACAAGCTGGCTTGTGACTGAACATGTGGGTGAACGGGCCACCGCCTTGGTGGCCTTTCATGGCATCGACCAGGCACGCGGCAAGCTCTGCTACACTGAATTCCCCTTCACCATACAAGCAGTGTCGCGATTCCACAGACAAAAATCGAGTCTTACGTGAACGACTCTGCCGCAGACCTGCAGGATTTTCAGAATCACTGAATTAGCTTATAACTAACCCCCCCTCCAACACCCGATATTTATCTCAGCGGTGCCTCTATTCCTTAGATGGAAGGCAAGTCTGACATGTAACTGGCTTTTACCTGGCCCTTCTGGCCTGTCAGAGCCACCAGCAGCCCGGGGTATTTTTCAAATTCTCTACCGCCTACTCTGACTCCTGACTTAGCGCCAAGAGGCCTTACGGTGAACGTGCACAAAGTCCCGATAACATAACTCCTGCCATGCGCCACGGGTGGTGCAGTTGAAGGCTGTGTGGAGAGGTGTCTTTTTCCCGCCTACCACCCTAGAACGACGTGTAACTCTATGGTAAATGATATTCGTTGCAACGGGGCCAGGATGAATGGCAGGGCCAGTGTGCGGCTCCTGGTGGCACCGAAATAGCCGGTATTCGAATTGAGCAAAGCCCGTGGTGCAGGGTCAGTGACGGGGTAGGTCTTTGGCCGGCTTAAACGCTAGCCAGTAGCGATGGTTGAACCTAGGGCGTCGAGGCTCCCTATCAACCCGGCCATGCGCAGATCCACGTGGTCAAATCGCACCTTTCCTAATTACCCGGAAGACATTGCCCTCGCGCGGAATACAACCGGATGAACGCAATTTGAAGAATGCAACTTCCCGCCAATTTGGATCTATCCCGAGCGTGTACACGTCTATTGTGGCCGCTTTATTACTGCTGGTGCCCAAGCAGTAAGGTCGACCTGTTCAGGGCATGTTGCACGCTTTTTGGGAAATTATACAAATTGTTTAGATTTTTATTATTGTATGTGTTGTTGTGAGAATTCCACCACTTTGGGGTTGTCCACAAAAATGTTTTAAATTGCTTAATCGTATCCCTATTGAGGGGTCGGAGTCCCTTGTCTTGTCAGCGGTGGTTCTTACCAACTAAGGAAGTCAAAGGCAAGAAAGTATTGGCGTACAGTCCTCCGGCTCTCCATGGCAGGTTGCTCCAGTCCTGATATTAGAATTGGGGGGGGGACCTGCAAGTATCTGGAACAAGTTGCTTCTGTCCTGGTTTTTAAGGTAGGGGGCACAGAGCTGCTGGTCACCGGAGCAGGCTGGTCCAGTCGTGGTTTTCGAAGCTGGGGACCACAGTTATTGGGTGAGGGTGGGCTCAGAGTGAAGACCCTTGCTTCTTGTACTATTTTCTGGAATTTCAGTTCTTTCTAACCATGTATGTTCTTTCTTTTACCTTAGAGTGACCCTGTTCCAGAGGAGGTCTTCTCCGTGCTGAGCGCCACCTCCGTCCGGTCCTTCGCAGACCTCAGGACCCTTCTGCGCATAGACTCCGTAGGTAAATCCACTCACTGCCCCCTTTCCGTCTTCCACGGGTTCCCTCTGCTTGGTTTCTGCTCCCAAACTACAGCAGGGCCCTAGGTCGAGAGGGGGAGATGGCCTCCCTAGTGCTCGCTCAGCTGCAGAGACGCATACCTGGGAGGGTGGGGTTGTAGACCACCCGCAACTCTCAGCTATGAAAGGGTGAAGGCTGGAGGGATTGTAGGAGGTCTCTATTCCCTCACTTATATATGACGAAGGTAGGGTATGGGCTGTGGATGGAGGAGAGACCCCCCATCACCCTGGGATAAGAGAGTCAAGGAAGGGAGTGTAAGAGAGGATGAGTGTGTGTGGGCATGCATGGGAGGGAGACTTTTCAGACCTGCCCCACCCCCTAAGAAAGAGGCTCGGCGTAGAGGTGGCTCGGGAGCATCACAAGGGACCCTTCACGGACCCTCCAGGTGGGACAGGAGAGCGTTGACTGTGGGTCGGGGGAGGGAGTTTGCCTGATCCAACCCCCCCTCCAAGTGTGAAAGAGGCTGGGCGGTTAATCAGGGTTGACTGGGTAGATTAAAGTGCGGGGGGGGGGTATAAATACACCCCCAGTTGTGTGAGGCAGAGCGTGGTGTGTGGCAGGGCGGTGGAGGGGGTCAGTCGGGGGCTCTCGCAGACCCAACAGATAGGAGCGGGTGCAGGATGTACCCCTCACACACCTGGCTGCCCCCAGGGTGTGTGGGTGGAGGCTAGGAGGGGGCCAAGGAATGCTTTGAACGGGAGCCAGAGAGGCCCAGGGAGAGAAAGGCAGGAGCCTCTCAGAAGCCGGGTGGAGGGGGGAGGGGGCTGGTGGGGAGGAGGGGCGTGCACCGTGGAAGAGCTGAAATGCACTGGCTGTCCCACTCTACGGAACACATTTATGTTAAAAGAACATCTATCCACTACCCCAGAATTTCGGTCCCTGAAGGCATACCCACAGCTCCAGCTAGTCCCTCCACAAGTATGTAATTTATGCTATATGGTCACTTCTTTTTGTATCTTGCTTGTTTTTGTTATTTGCACAATTGTCACTTTTTCCTCATGTAATGTAACGCTTGCTTTTGTATTATGCTCACTTGTAACCTTCTCCTCATGCAATGTTACTGTTCCTATTGTGAAGCGCTCTGACACCTTCGGGTAAAGTCTGCGCTATATAAAAACGCATAAATAAATAAAAACTTCCACGCGGGCAGCCTACCCTTCCGTTCCAGTCGCTGTACAAGTGCTCGAAATGGGCAGGTACTGTCCGGTACTTACGGGCTTATTTATGAGAGCCCTGCGTCACTTTTGCACCACATAAAGTGTTACATGCGTGACACAGGGCTCTCAAGATTTATGAAGCCACGCAAAGCCACCTTGCATGCTTTGAATGGCCTCATAAATCATGAGTAAGGTCATGCACCGCAAATCGCTGCCCCGCCTTACTCTGTGCCCAGGAGGCGTTCCATGGGCGTTTCAGTGAGCTTTTCCACTCAATACTCATGGAGTATGACGCTGCCCCAGATTTACAAAGTGATGTAAACCTGGGGAAGCGTCAAATCCGTCCACCTCTGCAGCACACAAGGAAAGAGGAAAACGCCTCATAGGATTATTTTTGTGAAGGAAGGGGCCCCTTACTGCACAAAAAAAAATCCTGTCTGCAACAGAGGCACCCTTGTGGTGCCTACGTTGGCACTAGGCTGCCAAAAGGTCGCCAGTGCAGGCAGAAAGGACAGGAATGCACAGTATTGCTTAAATACAGTGCATTCCTGCCCTTTTGCTTTGGCGTAGGGAGGCGCAGCAAAGTGCCTTGCTGCGCAGCCCTATGCCATAAATGAGGCCTCCAGTTCCTGCCCTTCTTTAAATGCAAGGAAGTTTGCCTGCACTTCTCAAGAGCAAACAAGCACTGTAAAGAGTGAGTACCCGCACTTCTATATTTCAATTTAAAGCACTGGGTTGAACAATCCCAACCTGTCCTTCTCCGTGAAAGGAATTCCTTTCACAAGAGCCTCTCCACAGCCCCCACCTACCCTTGCATGAAAAAGTAATTTCAGTTACACTAACACCTCTCCACAGCCCCAGCTTGTCCCCACCTTAGTATATGTTTTTTTCTACACAGGAAGCTCTACTGGTGTTTTTCTAAAAGGTCCAAAACTGTAAAATGCATTTTGTCTCTTACAGAAGAAGAAGATTATTCCTGGAGAAACAGAACAAAAAACAACTCCAGTATGTCAAGAACCAGACGCAGTTTAGGTATGTAATCTTCCAGTACTGGGACCACAAGCATCTCTGCCAATGCACCTCATCCCTGGGTTGCAACACCCCATGCTCTTCTAGGAGTGCAGCTCGCACGTAGACCTGCCAGTGGACCTCAATCCTGACATGACCTGGAGCATCCTCTTTCCAGCCATTAGCCTAGCAAGGAGGCCATCGGCCCTGTTGCAGTCTTGGAAAATGGCCCCTTTGATTCAGTGCTTAATTTGTAGAAGGCCACTGCAGCTTGCAACACACATTACCCTTCCGAGCTGCCAATGATAGTAACAACACAACTACTAACCATCACTCTCCTACAAGTGTGACAATTCAGACTATTTCAGGCCCCCAAAGCTATAAGAATGGATTGGGCGGCAGATAATAGTCATTTTTAATGTATATTGAATTGATAATTAACTGTTGTGGTCATCTCTAAATTAGCCAGACAGCGCCACCTTGTGGCAGACTGTCACAAGCGCCGGTTTTGACAATGAAGTGCCGGTGCTGAGCACCCTAAACCACTGGCTCAAAGGAAGCACTGCTTTGATTGCTGTTGGGGTGGTAGAATACAGTAATTATCAGAGTTCATAGGCCCACTCAGGACTCTGGACCCTGGTGCCACTGCACCTCCTGCACCAATAGTAGCTATCCCCCTGATTCCAGCACTAAGAGCAGCACACAGCTCTGCCAGTTCTATGTCACTACACCCCCGCAACTACATCCCTCCTCTTCATCGCCTTGCATGAACTAATCTCAGAAAGAGGGGGGAGAAAACCCCCTCTGAAGCTGTCATTTTTAAATTTGTTACCTGTTTTATAGCAATATTTTTTTATTCAGGGCAGTAGAAGTAGTGGAGGCGAGGTAGTGATGGTGTACTGGGACATCATGGACGCTCTCGCTAGTCCTAAACTTTTCACCTAAAAATCATTGATTTCAGGTGTGTTCGATTAGTTCAATGGAAGCAAAACAACACTCCAAAGCCCAGAATGCATTAGACTCTTTTACACCAGCTGAGGGCTGTAAACAGTGTGTGTAAGGACATGGAGGGAGGTGTCCATCCTGTGGTGGACCACTCTGTCTGTGCACCTCAAACTTGATCTGAAGCCTTCTCTGTTTCAGCATTGTGACCGACACACAGCTCTGCTGATGCACCTCAGAGTCAGTGCCTAATTTGAGCCGGTGGTTTCCGGTGCTCAGCACTGGCATTTAATTGTCAACACTGGGGCTTGTTACAGTCTGCCACACTGTGGCACTGTCTGTCGGATTTAAAGATAAGCACAACAACAGTTGTTTATTATTTCAATACACATTAAAAATTACTATTGACTGCTGCCCAAACCATTCTTACAGCTTTTGGGGTCTGGAATAGGCTGAATCGTCTCACTTGTAGGTGCGTAATGGTTAGTAGTTGTGCTGGTACTGCCATTGGCAACGCTGGGAAGGGCAATGTGTGATGCAAGCTGCAGTGCCCTCCTGACGAGAGCCCTGGCACTTATTTTTATACAAATTAATCACAGCCTCGGACATGAGATGCACCACCCTCAACTATTTCAGTACTAAGACCCACACACAACTCTACCAGTACATCTTAGATCCGGCCTCCCCACTATTGCTCACACAGCTCTGCCAGTGCATCTTAAACACGACCTGCTGCACCGTCTTGCTATCAGTAGCATAGCTTGCATGCCTTGGACTCAGGAGAAAGCAAGGAAAATGGCCCCTTTGACTGCTGTTGTGGTAGTAAAACACAATAATTTTAAGGATTCAATAGGCCCCTCAGGGTTCTGGGCCCAGGTGCCACTGCACCTGCTGCACCAATGGTAGGTAGGCCCTGCTTGCTATTCCAACTCGGGTTACTTGCTAGGTGGGCACACTTCTCTAGAGTTCTCCAGATGTTAACACTCTGTTTTCCCCCTTCCAGAGGTGGAGGCAGCAGTGATAGCCCAGTGCAAGCCCCGCACAGAGGTCTTCCAGATCTCCAGGAGCCTCGTGGACCCCACCAATGCCAATTTCCTGGTGTGGCCCCCCTGTGTGGAGGTGCAGCGGTGCTCTGGCTGCTGCAACACCAAGACCATGCACTGCACGGCCTCACTTGTGCAGCTCCGGCATGTACAGGTATGTGTGTGTACTTCGTTATGACCATTCATGGAGCAGTTATTTGCAATTAATTGTATGGCTGCAAGTTAAAACTGTCAACAGTATGCATGTTAACCCACTGAGCTATCCTACTGGGATTAGAACTCCTGACTTTTAGGTGCACAGAGCACTGCAGCTGGTTTTTATGGGATTGGAACCTGTAACCTACAGGTTATATTTACACCCCTCTACCCCGTGAATATTAGTCCACTGGGGTTTCCCTACAGCTCAGGCATTAACCCTCTGAGCTATAATACTGGGGTTGGAACTGACATGTGGGGTACAGGCTTCTCTACAGGAGGTGCGTTAACCCACTTAGCTGTTCTATTGATTGAAACAAGGTACCTGAAGATTACAAACAAAGACTGGGGCATCAATCTCGTAGACTATTTTACTGCATTTGAAAACTAAGACCTACACTACAGAAATCTCTTCATTAAGTGCCTCAACTCACTGAGTTATCTTACTGGAGTTGGAAACTGTGACGTGTATGCTTCACACAGATCTCAGCTGAATGCAGTAGGTGCATTAACCGAGTGCACTGTCTCACTGGGATTGGTGCAGACCTGTGGGTTACAGGTGTGATGATTTAACCCACCAGGCCCTTAAACAGGCCCTCAAACCTGTGGCTTGAAAATCACAAACATGTGCCATAAACGGGTACATTAATTTAAAGGTTCGGAAACCTGTAAGCTGCAGATCACACGCAGCAGCAGCTGGTGCATCAGTCCACTGAGCTATCCCAGGAAAGCTGCATTTGTCTTCTGCTCCAAGGCGCAGCCACAGACAACAGAAGTTTAACAAATTTGAAAAAAAACACAACATGGGACAGTCCGGGACAGATTAGAGAACAAAGGGTACGGAAATTTGCACGGAAAAGCCCCAGCATGGGAGAAGGGGGCGGGAGAGCTGGGGTGTTTTGGTGGAAACAAATGTCAGAGGAATATGTGTTCTAATCAGGAAATATCACATGGGGAGGGGTAGATAGATCAAATGGCGGGGTGGGGGGAGCGATGACACGCGCCATCAGTCCTGGGGGTTGGGGCGTGCAAGGGGAGGTCAAAGGGCAAAGGATACATTAGAGGCCTGTCTTTCTCAGACAGTGACATTCCTTTGGAGATTATGAGCCTCGAGGAATTTCATGGGGAAACACATTAAATGTATGGGAGTGTTACTGTAGATAGGACATCCTGTGCGTGCCTCCAGGCCTGGTGTGGCACGTGCCTTGAACAGCTCTATCCACGCTTCTCCCCTCAGGGAGCGAAACAAAGGGTTCAAACATTACCCCCAAGGGACAGACAAATGTCGATGACGCAGCATCTGCCCTATGCCACCATTGGCTCAAAATATCAAGTTGCAAAAACATCTGCCCAAAAAACACTGACTACAAAAACATCGACTTTGCACTTTAGCATCAAGAAATCAGGAGCTTTTACTACAAAAATAAATAATCCGTGAATATGGATTAAACGTGTTATCAGTTAAAATGTACATCTGTAGAATTTGTACTGTATTTTTTAACTATCTCCCTATATATGTTGCCATTACTACCCTCCCCCGTTAAAAAAGAAATGTAAAATTGCCCAATATGTAATCCCTGCCAAAAAAACAAATGTCTAAATTGTTTTGCTTATATAACAGTGATATAGCCCTTCATGTTTCTCTTGTTCCTGAAAAAGAGTTTTAAAAAGTGTTTTTGCACAAAATATCCACCATCCCCCACCCACCAAATATGTCCTAAACAAGAGTATAGTTTATGGTTTTGCCTACAGACAGCTTTAGACCTAATATGTACATGGTCAATACATAGAGTGGGCTTGGTCAGCCCATTGCTTATTATTGGTTGGCTTTTCTGTCAAGTCTCATTTGCTTGCTTCTTAGTCATGGCTTCCCTTCCTCTGCTTCTGTTTGTTCCTTCCCTGGAGCATAGTTTCCTTACCATCCTTTTGGTTGGATGACTTTTATCCTTCCACACTTGACATCATGTAGCTACCTTTTATTTATTTTTGTTTCAGCACTACAAGGGAGTGCATGTGTTTTCTTGCGGTCTCCCTTATGTGTTGCATCCTCCTCACATCCCCGCCCTCTACTGTCCCAGACCCTGTTGCTCATCTATTGTTCCCTCAGCCCTCCACCACTTCATCATTACTTTATAAATGATTTTCATTCTCAAGTACATGTGCGAGGGTGTGTTTGCGGCACACTGTTGCCAGGCCGCTTGCTTTGCCATTTATTGCTCCACTGTACCACCTACCCGCATTGACATTTTTTGCTTTATTTATATGTTTTTTCTCAGAGTGTTTGGCAACTGCACACTGCTGCCAGGTCATTCCTTTACCCATCCGTTGCTCTAGTGTCCTCCGGTAACCCCTCCCCTCTCCGCTTCAACCATTGCCCTTCTTTTCTTTTTTTATTCTGTGAGAGGCTTTGCTACTGGCTCGCTCGCTTCTACATTTTAGAGCTCATGCACATTTTTTTTAAATTTAGCGTTCCAAAATGGCCATCCCCCATGTTGGACCAGTTTATTAAAAATGGCAAAATTCTTAACGGTGCATCACATCACATATGTACACGTGCATACATGGGCCACCTTGGATTGGTGGCAAACCACTGAGTGTGCACATGCATGTACCTTAGTCACGACGCATCAGCAGCCTTTTTTAACGCACCGTTCCAGAATGGCGGACAGCCATTTATAAACGGTAAATCAAAAAACATTTGTAAAGCCGATAGGTCCTGTCCTTTTTACCAGGTGTCAACCTATGGACTTTGCCAATGTTTTTTTTTCTTTTGTTTTCCAGAAACGCCCACATGCTTGGTGGTCACCAGTAAGAAACAAAAATGTATAAACATTGGCAAAGTCAATATTTTGTGCCCGGTAACAAAGGTGCAACATATTGGCTATACCAATGCTTGTTTTCTTTTGTTAACTTAGATGTGGTTTCACATAAATTACTTTCTTTCTCCAAAACAGATTTTATTAGTAAATAAATGTAGGAGAGTAGGATCTGCCTCTTATGTTGCCCCCACTTTTTTTCTGATGTTTACACTGGTTTCTGGCTATAGTCAGGCTGGGACCCTGCTAATCAGGGCCGCAGCCTCTCTGTTCTCTCTAAACGATTTGGAGTGCACTCTAGGTGCACTAGTGATTGGATACTGTGGCACCTTATGAGTCCCTAGTATATGGTACCTTAGGTACCAAGGGCATAGGTACTTCACAGGCCTACCAGGAGCTGCAGCATGTATTATGCCACCCCTGGGAAGCAGACTAAATCTGACACCACAGGCCTGCTACTGCAGCCTGAGTGAGGAAGTGCTGGCACTCCTCACTGAGATATAGGTTCCCTATATCTCTCCTACACACACATATGAAATGAAATTTGTACTTGTAAAGCGCACCCATACCCCCAAAGGGGTGTCCAGGCGCTGTACGCATACCGCTGTGGAACCCTTCCTGGCCTTTCCCTGTGAAATGTCCACTCCTGGGCACCCCCAGGGTGAAGCCAGGCATCCCAGCGCTGTTGGGGCCGTTGTGGAGATTAAGCAAGCTATTGCCCAGAGTTGCAGAGTGGGACCCATGATTAGAATAGGCACCGAGGCGAGAATTATCAGGTCCGAGGAAATTGAGCCCAAGACCCGCCGAGGCGGGAATTGAACCCTGGTCCCGGGCCAGATCTCTGCATCAGGGTCTGCCGCTCTAACCATTGAGCCACACTTCTCCACCATATAAACCTATCAGTCACCCCTAAGGCAGGCCCTATCAATCCTGAGGGCAGGGTGCTTGGTTCCTATGTGAGAGGGTGCCTCTGCCTGAGCAGGGCCCCTCTGCAGCTCTCAGAGTCCATTCTCTGGGGCTGTTTGTGGATGCGGTTAAACCATATACTCTTAAGTGCATTATATCCTCGCGGTAAAATGCTAACTTTGGAATGGCTGCATCAAAACATGTCGTGTTTGGTGTCAAACATCTTGGAATACTACCCCCCGCCAGTCCTGGCGGCGGGGGTAGCATTCCACCCTTCTAGAGGGATAGACATGTACCTACTGTGGAAACGCGGTAGAATCCTGCAGAGCCCTGGCATCACAAAATGGATGCCACCAGTCACAGAACACTGGGCTGCCCGCCTGCTGATGACCGAAACTCGCAGTGGAGGAAGCCCAACAATAGGCATCCTGTCACAGGGAGGTGTAACCACCTCCCAGACAGGGTTTAGTGTATTGGGGCTGGGTGGGTGCACTCTTAGAGTGCTTTGAAGTCCTGCACTGGGGGAGCAGAAGGCTCCTCTGTGCATATGCCAGTTCAAACCAGCTCAGGGGCTACCTGCCCCTGCTCTGGCACGAAACTGGACAAAGGGAAGTGGGTGTAGCCACCCACTCCCTGACCCTCCCATAGGTAGGGTCATAGAGCTAGTCCCTCCCCTTCTTTTAGTATAAGAGGGGGAACCTGTGCATTGCACCCTAGATTTCCCTGGACGACGCTCTACAAGAAGAATCCCGCACCTTCGACGTTCCACTACCTTTGGAAGACTGAAGAATCTCCCTTGGAGTCAAGGAGTGACTCCCCTGCTTGGCAGGCACCAAAAACTACAAACAACGGTCGCAAACTACGCCGCTCCCGCCGGAGTCCGAAGTCCCTGCAGCCCAAGAAGTGGATTACCTGACTTCTCAAAGGCCATCGTGAGTCCCCAGCGAAGCTGAGGCCAGTGGACCCCAAGAGTAACGAGGAACCGCGACCCCTGGGTACCGTGCACTATTGTCGAGTGCAACCCCTTCACAACGTTCCACGAACTTGTGCTTTGGACCACGTGTGGTCCCAGCCTCCAGCAGGAATCCCTCCTAAGATCAGAGGCCTACCACGTCCCGAGTGACCGTGGGCCCCTGTGAGCGAATCCTCCCGAGGCGTCTTTGCGCTCCCTTGCCAGCCGGCTTGTGGGTCCCCAGAAGACTTCCTAAAGAAACCAAAGGGCTCCCCTGGTTGCTCCAGGCCTGCCCTGACTTACCCTCGCTGGGTGAGTCCCACAGACGTTGCTGGTCTGCGCCATTGTCTCTTCACACTTTCCCAGAGACTTGCTGTTACCAAGGCTTGTTGGCTCTGATCGAGTTGCCGACACCGCAGTAAGCTGCAGACATCGTGGGACACGCCGAATCCAGCTCCTGGTTGTCGTCGACGCCTCCTGGACCTCGTGGCTGAAGAGTCAAGGCAACCGCGAACGACCTGAATCTTGCGACGACGGTGGGCATCCATCTTCCTTGCCCCGAGTCACTGCCAAGTGACTTTGAACACTGTCCCCTCTGCTTTCAGGTCTTCCATCTTCCGAATCCAGGCTTGGATTCCTCCGGACACTTCTCCTGTCGCCGCAAGCAGCAAGTCTTCACTGGCTCCCATTGAAAACGACGCCGCGACCCGACACCAAAGAACACCTATGCACCCGGCTCCCTGGGTGAGGTAACTTCAGCACTACGGTGCTCCTGTGGGTGTGGGCCCTAGAACTACTTACCCTGTAAGTGACTTGCTTGTAGCTTCCTAGAAGTGTCCTAAAACTCTAACTTTCCAAGTGCGACAATTGCGCTGACTCGTACAGGGTTCGCGTCTGTGTTAGACACACCGCGTCCATCTCCTTTGCAACACTATCTAAAACTGTATCCTTCGACTCGTACTGAGTCCGATCGGTGTTCGCCTCGAACACACAAAGGGCCTGTAACTCTGAGATCTCCATTGCACTGACTCGCACAAGGTTCGTGTCTGTGTTAGACACAGCGCGTCCATCTCCCTTGCATCGCTATCTGTGACCGCGTCCTTCGACTCGTACAAGGACCGATCGGTGTGTTCGCCTCGAACACGCAAGGGACCTTTAACATTGATATTTCAATCGCGTCTGAGTGCATAGACTCGTACAGGATTCGCATCGGTGCCAGGTCACCGCGTCCGTCCCCTGTGGGTCTCCTACAACTACCTGGGGTGGTTCTTGGGGGTCCCTCGATTCTAGATGCCCTAGACCTAGGTCTAGCAAACTAAGATTGTAACATTCAATTGTGCTTAACTTATCTTGATAATATTTGACTTGTACATATGTTCCTATCCTCTAATCTCATAAAGAGATTAGTAGAGAGTGTTTATTAATAAATAGATATATATTTGATATATATACCTGTGTGGTGTCTTTTCATTTGGTGATTCAAGAGATTGTGTGGTAAAACAAGCTGCTTTACATTCCTTCAAGACTTAGCCTGAAGGCTGCTCTCCACAGCTACCACTAGGATAGCTTTCCATAAAGGTTGTCTTAAACCTATCTACCATAAGAGTCGAATTGTTCTGGTGCAAGGTGTCCACTTTAATTAGTGAACAGCATATACCAGGCCAACTTCTCACATTGGTGGGCAGCGTGTGGGATTCCAGCTTGCTATTGTTTTACCAGAAAATCTCTATTTGAATTACTAACTGAAAACCACTATAGGTACTTAAGGTACATATAAAGTCAAGCTTAGTATCGATAAGTTCTACTGAACTTAGAGCTGTGTGCCAAGGGATAGCACACCCTTTCTACAGCTCAAGCTAGTATCAGTAGGCCACAAACTAGTGTAGGTAGTACAACACTGCACAACACTAGAATGTCCGTAAAGGGTGGAACCAGTGGATCCACTCAGCCTCAGTATAAGGACATGGCTTTCTCTGACTTGAGAGCCATGTGTGTTGAAAGACACCTGAGGCTAGGACAGAGTCCCTCAACCCTGCACCTGATAGATCTGCTGACAGCAGATGATCTTAGATTGGCTCTAGGAGCTAATGGGTCTGAATCAGTGGGTGGGTCAATTACAGTATATGGGTCAGACGATGAAAATCCGAATGACCAGGACTCTGTGATTGAAGGGCCAGGCCTCAAGGGGCCTGAAAAGGACAGAGGAATTCTCCCTAAGAGAACTGACAGAGTGGATGAGAGGCATAGGTCCCCTTCCAGGGAATCTGAGCACTCTTATCACTCTGGCAGAGAATTTGTCCACCAGAGGAACTCATACTTTCCCATAAGAGAGACCTCCTCTGAAAGAATGTGCAAACTGCTGCAGTATGAGGAAGCAAGAGTTGCCCTCAGAACCAAGCAGTTGGCACTGGATAGAGAAGGCCTGGAGATCCAGAGGGCTTCTAGAAGAGAGGGGTTAGAACCCCTTGGTGGCAGCAACAGTGTCCCTAGAGGCAGAGAATCTATTCCAGACCATAGGAACCTGAGCAAGGTTGTTCCTTCCTACCAGAGTGGGGATGATATCCACAAGTGGATAACTGTTATGGAGAGGGCCTGTAGAGTACAGCAGGTCCCCCAGAAGCAGTGGGCAGCAATCTTGTGGCTCTCCTTTTCAGATAAAGGTAGAGACAAGCTCCTCACTGTTAGAGAAGAGGATGCTGATGATTATGAAGTCCTGAAGAGTGCACTGATAGATGGGTTTGGCTTAACCACTGAGCAGTACAGGTTGAAGTTCAGAGACACCCAGAAGGCACAGACTCAGGACTGGACTGACTTTGTTGATTGTGCAACCAAGGCTCTGGAGGGTTGGCTGGTTGGCAGTAGGGTTACTGATTTCAAGGGATTGTATAATCTGATGATGAGAGAACAGATCCTTAAAAATTGCCAGAACCAGTTGTTGCATCAGTACCTGGTGGACTCGGATCTGACCTCTCCCCAAGAATTGGGAAAGAAGGCAGACAAATGGGTCAGAACCAGGGTGAGGCAGAAACCCCAGAACCAAGGGGGTGACACCAAGAAGCAAGATCCTAAGGGCTCTGAGAAAGGTGGGGATAAGTCAAAAGACCAGAAGTCTTCACAAGGGCCCCAAAAATCTGCATCTGGTGGGGAGTCACAATCCAACAAGGGAAAAGGCCAAAAGAAGCCCTGGTGCAAATTCTGTAAACAGAAAGGGCACTGGACTTCTGACTGTAACAAGTCCAAAGACCAAACCACTCCCACTCCTGCCCCTAAGGCAACTGTTCCCCCTAGTTCAGCTACTGGTGGAGGTGGTACACAGAATAAGGGTGTAGTAGGGTTGACCCTGGGTTCTGAAGTGGACTCTGACCTAGTCAGAGTGCCCACTCAGGCAATGCTGATTTGTGAGGGAGACCTTAATATGTCCTTCCTAGTGAGTCCCAGTAACCTGGGCAAATACAAACAGCAGCCTGTAATAAATGGCAAACAGGCTTTGGCATTTAGGGACACAGGTGCTAGTGTCACCATGGTGGCAGAGGATCTTGTGGACCCTGGACAGATCATCCTGGGCGAAATGTACCAGGTGACCAATGCAAGCAACGTCAAGACCAACCATAGTCTGGCAGTTGTGAATTTCTCCTGGGGAGGGGTAACTGGCCTCAAGAAGGTTGTAGTCAGTGCAGACCTCCCTGTCGAATGTCTATTGGGCAATGATCTAGAGACTTCAGCCTGGTCTGAAGTAGAGTTATGGACTCATGCTGAGATGTTGGGCATCCCTGCAGAGGTATTTGCTGTGACCAGGTCACAAGCAAGAATGCATGACACTGAACCAGCTCTGGATCCTGGAACAATGGACCAGATGCTTCCCAAGAGGAGGAGCAGTAGGGTAAAGGCAGTGCCTTCCCCTCTGTCTCAGATCACAGATTCACCCCCAGAGGGAGGTGAACCAGATCCTGAAGAAGGAACTGCCCCAGAGGGACTTGAGCCTGATCAGGTTGAGTTCTTGGGGGCAGGGGGCCCTTCTAGGGAAGATCTGAGGAAGGAGCAACAGTGCTGCCCCTCTCTTGAACCCCTCAGACAGCAGGCTGCTGCTGAGGCTGCTGGGAGTGCTAGTGGGTCCCATAAAGTTTATTGGGATGAGGGACTCCTATATTCTGAGGGTAGAGACCCAGCCCCTGGAGCCACCAGGAGGTTGGTAATACCTCAGAAGTTTAGGGGGTTCCTCTTGACCCTAGCACATGACATCCCTTTAGCAGGACACTTGGGCCAAAACAAGACCTGGGACAGGCTTGTTCCACATTTTCATTGGCCACATATGTCAGAGGACACAAAGGAGTTTTGTCGCTCCTGTGTCACATGCCAAGCCAGTGGTAAGGCAGGTGGCACAACAAAGGCCCCCTGATACCACTACCGGTGGTGGGGGTACCCTTTGAAAGGGTAGGGATTGACATTGTTGGTCCCCTTGACCCTCAAACTGCATCTGGGCACAGGTTTATCCTGGTAGTAGTGGATCATGCCACCAGGTACCCAGAAGCAATTCCCCTGAGGACCACCACAGCCCCTGTGGTGGCAAGAGCCCTCATTGGAGTCTTCTCCAGAGTGGGTTTCCCAAAGGAGGTCATTTCTGACAGAGGTACCAACTTCATGTCAGGATATCTAAAAGCAATGTGGAAGGAGTGTGGTGTAACTTACAAGTTCACCACCCCCTATCACCCACAATGCAATGGTTTAGTTGAACGCTTCAACAAAACCTTGAAAGGAATGATTAAAGGACTCCCAGAGAAGCTTAGGCGGAAATGGGACCTTCTTCTTCCTTGCCTGTTGTTTGCATACAGAGAGGTTCCACAGAAGGGGGTTGGCTACAGCCCATTTGAGCTTCTGTTTGGGCATCCTGTGAGAGGTCCACTGTGTTTGGTAAAAGAGGGCTGGGAGTTACCTCTCAAGCCCCCAAACAAGATGTGATGGACTATGTACTTGGTCTCCGCTCCCGGATGGCAGAGTACATGAAAAAGGCAACCAAAAACCTGGAGGCCAGCCAAGAATTACAAAAAGCTTGGCATGACCAAAAGGCTGTACTGACTGTATACCAGCCAGGACAGAAAGTGTGGGTGTTGGAGCCTGTGGCCCCAGCAGCCCTCCAAGACAAGTGGAGTGGCCCCCATACAATAGTTGAACAGAAGGGAGAAGTCACCTACCTGGTGAATCTTGGAACTCCCAGGAGCCCCCTGAGGGTGCTCCATGTCAACAGATTAAAGCCATATGTTGACAGGGCTGACATGGGCTTGCTCATGGCAACTGATGAGGACCAGGAGGAGGAGAGTGACCCTCTCCCTGACCTGCTCTCTCAGAACCCTGATGATGGGTCAGTAGATGGTGTTGCTTTGGCAAGCAGCCTCACCGACCATCAGCAAACTGAGTGCAGACAAGTTCTGCAACAGTTTAGACATATGTTTAGCCTGACCCCTAGTCAGACTTCCTGGTGCACCCATGAGGTGGACACTGGAGACAGTCTGCCTGTCAAGAATAAGATCTACAGGCAACCTGACCATGTCAGGGACTGTATCAGGACTGAAGTCCAGAAAATGTTGGAGCTAGGTGTAATTGAACCTTCAGATAGCCCTTGGGCTAGTCCAGTAGTCCTGGTACCCAAGCCTCATACCCAGGGTGGTAAGAAAGAAATGAGGTTTTGTGTAGACTACAGAGGCCTCAATGCAGTCACTAGGACTGATGCCTATCCCATACCAAGGGCAGATGAGCTGATTGATACTTTGGCCTCAGCCAAGTATCTAAGCACGTTTGACCTAACAGCTGGCTACTGGCAGATCAGATTAGCTGATGATGCAAAAGCCAAGACAGCATTTTCGACCCCTGGTGGGCACTACCACTTTGTGGTGATGCCCTTTGGATTGAAAAATGCACCTGCCACTTTTCAGAGGTTGGTGAATAAAGTTCTGACAGGGATGGAAACTTATTGCTCAGCTTATCTAGATGATATTGCTGTCTTTAGTTCCTCCTGGCAGGATCACCTGGTCCACCTCAGGAATGTTTTGGAGGCCCTGCAGAAAGCAGGCCTCACTATCAAGGCCACTAAGTGCCAGATAGGGCAGAGTCAGGTTGTATATCTGGGCCACCTTGTGGGTGGAGGCCAGGTTCAGCCTTTACAGAGCAAAATCCAAACCATAATGGAATGGGTTGCTCCAACCACCCAGACACAGGTGAGAGCCTTCTTAGGCCTGACTGGGTAGTATAGGAGGTTTGTCAAGGGATATGGATCTATAGTGACCCCCTTGAATGATCTGACCTCAAAGAAAATGCCAAAAAAGGTTCAGTGGACAGCTAGCTGTCAGAAGGCATTTGAAGACCTAAAGCAGGCGATGTGCACTGCCCCCATCTTACAGAGTCCAGACTACACCAAAAAGTTCATTGTCCAAACAGATGCTTCTGAGCTGGGTGTGGGAGCTGTACTGTCTCAACTGAATGATGAAGGTCAAGACCAGCCAGTAGCTTTTATTAGCAGAAGGCTGACCCCTAGAGAGAAACGTTGGTCAGCTATAGAGAGGGAGGCCTTTGCTGTGGTGTGGGCCCTGAAGAAGCTGAGGCCATACTTGTTTGGCACTCACTTCATAGTTCAGACCGATCACAAGCCCCTCCTATGGCTTAAACAGATGAAAGGTGAAAACCCAAAACTTTTGAGGTGGTCCATTTCCCTACAGGGGATGGACTATACAGTGGAACATAGACCTGGGACCCAACATGCCAATGCAGATGGACTCTCAAGGTATTTCCACTTTGAACACGAAGACTCAACTGGTCAAGGTTAGTTTAGTGTCCCTGCGTTTGGGGGGTTGTGTAGGAGAGTAGGATCTGCCTCTTATGTTGCCCCCACTTTTTTTCTGATGTTTACACTGGTTTCTGGCTATAGTCAGGCTGGGACCCTGCTAATCAGGGCCCCAGCCTCTCTGTTCTCTCTAAACGATTTGGAGTGCACTCTAGGTGCACTAGTGATTGGATACTGTGGCACCTTATGAGTCCCTAGTATATGGTACCTTAGGTACCAAGGGCATAGGTACTTCACAGGCCTACCAGGGGCTGCAGCATGTATTATGCCACCCCTGGGAAGCAGACTAAATCTGACACCACAGGCCTGCTACTGTAGCCTGAGTGAGGAAGTGCTGGCACTCCTCACTGAGATATAGGTTCCCTATATCTCTCCTACACACACATATAAACCTATCAGTCACCCCTAAGGCAGGCCCTATCAATCCTGAGGTGACAAATGCAAAAACAACAGTTGATGGACAGAATGCAGAACAATGTCATACCTTCACCCCAGTACAGAAATCTGGGCCTAAATCCATCGTTTTTTTGCTCACCATGCCATTCCAGTTTGAACCCAGCCATATGCAAATCAGTCTTGACCCTGTGCCTCATGGGAACAGTCCAGCCCGAACTGCCAAGCCAGGTCCTCCCTGGACTGGAAACAAGCATCCTAGGACCGGTTTCGGGGTTTCACCCCTCTTCAGCCAGGATAGCTTGATTCCAGTGGCATGGAGAGCACGGGACCCACGTCTGGGCATACCCGTCCCACTCGGGGTGACAAATGCAAAAACAACAGTTGATGGACAGAATGCAGAACAATGTCATACATTCACCCCAGTACAGAGATCTGGGCCTAAATCCATCGTTTTGTTGCTCACCATGCCATTCCAGTTTGAACCCAGCCATATGCAAATCAGTCTTGACCCTGTGCCTCATGGGAACAGTCCAGCCCGAACTGCCAAGCCAGGTCCTCCCTGGACTGGAAACAAGCATCCTAGGACCGGTTTCGGGGTTTCACCCCTCTTCAGCCAGGCAGTTCGGGCTGGACTGTTCCCATGAGGCACAGGGTCAGACTGATTTGCATATGGCCATGTCTGAACTGGGGTGGTGGAGTGAGCTAAAGAATGATGATGGATTAAACCCAGATCAGTTGACTGGGGGTGAGTGTTTGATTGGCTCAAACGTTCCGTCCATCATCCCCTTTGTATCGCTTTGGTCGCCCTAAGTTGGCGGGGGTATGCCCAGACGTGGGTCCCTTGCTCACTTTGCCCCTGGATTCAAGCAAGCCTGGCTGATGACGGCTGAAATGCCAGAAACCGGTCCTAGGATGCTTGTTTCCGGTCCAGGGAAGACATGGCTTGGCAGTTCGGGCTGGACTGTTCCCATGAGGCACAGGGTCAGACTGATTTGCATATGGCCATGTCTGAACTGGGGTGGTGGAGTGAGCTAAAGAATGATGATGGATTAAACCCAGATCAGTTGACTGGGGGTGAGTGTTTGATTGGCTCAAACGTTCCGTCCATCATCCCCTTTTGTATCGCTTTGGTCAGCCCTAAGTTGGCGGGGTATGCCCAGACGTGGGTCCCTTGCTCACTTTGCCACTGGATTCAAGCAAGCCTGGCTGATGACGGCTGAAATGCCAGAAACCGGTCCTAGGATGCTTGTTTCCGGTCCAGGGAAGACATGGCTTGGCAGTTCGGGCTGGACTGTTCCCATGAGGCACAGGGTCAGACTGATTTGCATATGGCCATGTCTGAACTGGGGTGGTGGAGTGAGCTAAAGAATGATGATGGATTAAACCCAGATCAGTTGACTGGGGGTGAGTGTTTGATTGGCTCAAACGTTCCGTCCATCATCCCCTTTTGTATCGCTTTGGTCGCCCTAAGTTGGCGGGGGTATGCCCAGACGTGGGTCCCTTGCTCACTTTGCCACTGGATTCAAGCAAGCCTGGCTGATGACGGCTGAAATGCCAGAAACCGGTCCTAGGATGCTTGTTTCCGGTCCAGGGAAGACATGGCTTGGCAGTTCGGGCTGGACTGTTCCCATGAGGCACAGGGTCAGACTGATTTGCATATGGCCATGTCTGAACTGGGGTGGTGGAGTGAGCTAAAGAATGATGATGGATTAAACCCAGATCAGTTGACTGGGTGTGAGTGTTTGATTGGCTCAAGCGTTCCGTCCATCATCCCCTTTTGTATCGCTTTGGTCGCCCTAAGTTGGCGGGGGTATGCCCAGACGTGGGTCCCTTGCTCACTTTGCCACTGGATTCAAGCAAGCCTGGCTGATGACGGCTGAAATGCCAGAAACCGGTCCTAGGATGCTTGTTTCCGGTCCAGGGAAGACATGGCTTGGCAGTTCGGGCTGGACTGTTCCCATGAGGCACAGGGTCAGACTGATTTGCATATGGCCATGTCTGAACTGGGGTGGTGGAGTGAGCTAAAGAATGATGATGGATTAAACCCAGATCAGTTGACTGGGGGTGAGTGTTTGATTGGCTCAAACGTTCCGTCCATCATCCCCTTTTGTGTCGCTTTGGTCGCCCTAAGTTGGCGGGGGTATGCCCAGACGTGGGTCCCTTGCTCACTTTGCCACTGGATTCAAGCAAGCCTGGCTGATGACGGCTGAAATGCCAGAAACCGGTCCTAGGATGCTTGTTTCCGGTCCAGGGAGACATGACTTGCCAGTTCGGGCTGGACTGTTCCCATGAGGCACAGGGTCAGACTGATTTGCATATGGCCATGTCTGAACTGGGGTGGTGGAGTGAGCTAAAGAATGATGATGGATTAAACCCAGATCAGTTGACTGGGGGTGAGTGTTTGATTGGCTCAAACGTTCCGTCCATCATCCCCTTTTGTATCGCTTTGGTCGCCCTAAGTTGGCGGGGGTATGCCCAGACGTGGGTCCCTTGCTCACTTTGCCACTGGATTCAAGCAAGCCTGGCTGATGACGGCTGAAATGCCAGAAACCGGTCCTAGGATGCTTGTTTCCGGTCCAGGGAAGACGTGGCTGGACTGTTCCCATGAGGCACAGGGTCAGACTGATTTGCATATGGCCATGTCTGAACTGGGGTGGTGGAGTGAGCTAAAGAATGATGATGGATTAAACCCAGATCAGTTGACTGGGGGTGAGTGTTTGATTGGCTCAAACGTTCCGTCCATCATCCCCTTTTGTATCGCTTTGGTCGCCCTAAGTTGGCGGGGGTATGCCCAGACGTGGGTCCCTTGCTCACTTTGCCACTGGATTCAAGCAAGCCTGGCTGATGACGGCTGAAATGCCAGAAACCGGTCCTAGGATGCTTGTTTCCGGTCCAGGGAAGACATGGCTTGCCAGTTCGGGCTGGACTGTTCCCATGAGGCACAGGGTCAGACTGATTTGCATATGGCCATGTCTGAACTGGGGTGGTGGAGTGAGCTAAAGAATGATGATGGATTAAACCCAGATCAGTTGACTGGGGGTGAGTGTTTGATTGGCTCAAACGTTCCGTCCATCATCCCCTTTTGTATCGCTTTGGTCGCCCTAAGTTGGCGGGGGTATGCCCAGACGTGGGTCCCTTGCTCACTTTGCCACTGGATTCAAGCAAGCCTGGCTGATGACGGCTGAAATGCCAGAAACCGGTCCTAGGATGCTTGTTTCCGGTCCAGGGAAGACATGGCTTGCCAATTCGGGCTGGACTGTTCCCATGAGGCACAGGGTCAGACTGATTTGCATATGGCCATGTCTGAACTGGGAGTGGTGGAAGTGAGCTAAAGAATGATGATGGATTAAACCCAGATCAGTTGACTGGGGGTGAGTGTTTGATTGGCTCAAACGTTCCGTCCATCATCCCCTTTTGTATCGCTTTGGTCGCCCTAAGTTGGCGGGGGTATGTCCAGGCGTGGGTCCCTTGCTCACTTTGCCACTGGATTCAAGCAAGCCTGGCTGATGACGGCTGAAATGCCAGAAACCGGTCCTAGGATGCTTGTTTCCGGTCCAGGGAAGACATGGCTTGGCAGTTCGGGCTGGACTGTTCCCATGAGGCACAGGGTCAGACTGATTTGCATATGGCCATGTCTGAACTGGGGTGGTGGAGTGAGCTAAAGAATGATGATGGATTAAACCCAGATCAGTTGACTGGGGGTGAGTGTTTGATTGGCTCAAACGTTCCGTCCATCATCCCCTTTTGTATCGCTATCAATCCTGGGGGCAGGGTGCTTGGTTCCTATGTGAGAGGGTGCCTCTGCCTGAGCAGGGCCCCTCTGCAGCTCTCAGAGTCCATTCTCTGGGGCTGTTTGTGGATGCGGTTAAACCATATACTCTTAAGTGCATTATATCCTCGCGGTAAAATGCTAACTTTGGAATGGCTGCATCAAAACATGTCGTGTTTGGTGTCAAACATCTTGGAATACTACCCCCCCGCCAGTCCTGGCGGCGGGAGTAGCATTCCACCCTTCTAGAGGGATAGACATGTACCTACTGTGGAAACGCGGTAGAATCCTGCAGAGCCCTGGCATCACAAAATGGATGCCACCAGTCACAGACACTGGGCTGCCCTCCTGCTGATGACCGAAACTCGCAGTGGAGGAAGCCCAACAATAGGCATCCTGTCACAGGGAGGTGTAACCACCTCCCAGACAGGGTTTAGTGTATTGGGGCTGGGTGGGTGCACTCTTAGAGTGCTTTGAAGTCCTGCACTGGGGGAGCAGAAGGCTCCTCTGTGCATATGCCAGTTCAAACCAGCTCAGGGGCTACCTGCCCCTGCTCTGGCGCGAAACTGGACAAAGGGAAGTGGGTGTAGCCACCCACTCCCCTGACCCTCCCATAGGTAGGGTCATAGAGCTAGTCCCTCCCCTTCTTTTAGTATAAGAGGGGAACCTGTGCATTGCACCCTAGATTTCCCTGGACGACGCTCTACAAGAAGAATCCCGGACCTTCGACGTTCCACTACCTTTGGAAGACTGAAGAATCTCCCTTGGAGTCAAGGAGTGACTTCCTTCCTTGGCAGGCACCAAAAACTACAAACGACGGTCGCAAACTACGCCGCTGCCGCCGGAGTCCGAAGTCCCTGCAGCCCAAGAAGTGGATTTCCTGACTTCTGAAAGGCCATCGTGAGTCCCCAGCGAAGCTGAGGCCAGTGGACCCCAAGAGTAACGAGGAACCGCGACCCCTGGGTACCGTGCACTATTGTCGAGTGCAACCCCTTCACAACGTTCCACGAACTTGTGCTTTGGACCACGTGTGGTCCCAGCCTCCAGCAGGAATCCCTCCTAAGATCAGAGGCCTACCACGTCCCGAGTGACCGTGGGCCCCTGTGAGCGAATCCTCCCGAGGCGTCTTCGCGATCCCTTGCCAGCCGGCTTGTGGGTCCCCAGAAGACTTCCTAAAGAAACCAAAGGGCTCCCCTGGTTGCTCCAGGCCTGCCCTGACTTACCCTCGCTGGGTGAGTCCCACAGACCTTGCTGGTCTACGCCATTGTCTCTTCACACTTTCCCTGAGACTTGCTGTTACCAAGGCTTGTTGGCTCCTATCGAGTTGCCGACACTGCAGTAAGCTGCAGACATTGTGGGACACGCCGAATCCAGCTCCTGGTCGTCGTCGACACCTCCTGGACCTCGTGGCTGAAGAGTCAAGGCAACCGCGAACGACCTGAATCTTGCGACGACGGTGGGCATCCATCTTCCTTGCCCCGAGTCACTGCCAAGTGACTTTGAACACTGTCCCCTCTGCTTTCAGGTCTTCCATCTTCCGAATCCAGGCTTGGATTCCTCCGGACACTTCTCCTGTCGCCGCAAGCAGCAAGTCTTCACTGGCTCCCATTGAAAACGACACCGCGACCCGACACCAAAGAACACCTATGCACCCGGCTCCCCTGGGTGAGGTAACTTCAGCACTACGGTGCTCCTGTGGGTGTGGGCCCTAGAACTACTTACCCTGTAAGTGACTTGCTTGTAGCTTCCCTAGAAGTGTCCTAAAACTCTAATTTTCCAAGTGCGACAATTGCGCTGACTCGTACAGGGTTCGCGTCTGTGTTAGACACACCGCGTCCATCTCCTTTGCAACACTATCTAAAACTGTATCCTTCGACTCGTACTGAGTCCGATCGGTGTTCGTCTCGAACACACAAAGGGCCTGTAACTCTGAGATCTCCTTTGCACTGACTCGCACAAGGTTCGCGTCTGTGTTAGACACAGCGCGTCCATCTCCCTTGCATCTCTATCTGTGACCGCGTCCTTCGACTCGTACAAGGACCGATCGGTGTGTTCGCCTCGAACACGCAAGGGACCTTTAACATTGATATTTCAATCGCGTCTGAGTGCATAGACTCGTACAGGATTCGCATCGGTGCCAGGTCACCGCGTCCGTCCCCTGTGGGTCTCCTACAACTACCTGGGGTGGTTCTTGGGGGTCCCTCGATTCTAGATGCCCTAGACCTAGGTCTAGCAAACTAAGATTGTAACATTCAATTGTGCTTAACTTATCCTGATAATATTTGACTTGTACATATGTTCCTATCCTCTAATCTCATAAAGAGATTAGTAGAGAGTGTTTATTAATAAATACATATATATTTGATATATATACCTATGTGGTGTCTTTTCATTTGGTGATTCAAGAGATTGTGTGGTAAAACAAGCTGCTTTACATTCCTTCAAGACTTAGCCTGAAGGCTGCTCTCCACAGCTACCACTAGGATAGCTTTCCATAAAGGTTGTCTTAAACCTATCTACCATAAGAGTCGAATTGTTCTGGTGCAAGGTGTCCACTTTAATTAGTGAACAGCATATACCAGGCCAACTTCTCACAATAAATAAATCAAAAATACATTTTCTTTGCCGAAATGCCCTACATTTGCCTTAGAAATTTTTTACCTTATCTGCGCCTCTAACGCATGACTTACATTTCCTAAATCTGCAACCAATGATATGGGGGAATGTTCCCTCTTCTGCGCTCTGCCTCATCTTTTTACATTTCTCTTCAATTTTTTGGGAAATTTATTTTTAACAAACATTTTTTCCCTTATTTTACATAATGTATTAAGAAATGGAAATAATGTGTTAACTTCCTTCAAATTAGAAATCATTTAATGTTAAAATATATATTGAAAATGTTTAAAAAAATCCTTATTACCACATATATGATCATTGTCCCCAGGAAGATTTCACTAAGAAAAACCTGGCAAAGTTTACTTCTGGGGAAAAGAGGGCGGGAAGCGGCAAAACTCAAGGGGAAGAAGGTGTGCAAACTCCAATACTGTATGTTATGCCTCATTCAAACCTCGTTAGCTTAGAACGGGGTGGTAATTTTGCTTCAGGGTAATACAGAGCTCCACAAAATTATCTGGTGTTAAATATGGCAATCTCAGAATCACCTCCAAGGAGGAGGCAAGGATTGGAACCAAGGGTGCTCAATGTAGGTTTTTCATGGTAGACACTGGCTATGTAAAGGAATGCCATTTAGGTTCATTGTGAATTTATCTCATGTGGATATCCTAAAAATCTGGCCTGGATCCCGCCCTCCTGGACTAACTCTAGACATTGAATTGTACACTTTTGAGGAAAGTTGAGAGAGATGATAGAGACTTCAAAGTCCTCTAACCAACCAATAAGGTGCAGAAAAGCTCTATTTTGGTGTAACCCCCCGCCCCCAGGGTGGGGAATCTTGATCTGAGAGCCAGGCACAAGGCAGTGTTTGTGCGCAGGAATTGGGGGGGGGTGGTGGATGCAAGGGATAGCCCCGAGCAGGTTGGCGGTGGGGGTGGATCAACAATAATGGAACTATTCTGCCTCACGTTCCGCTCTCGCCCCCACCTCAGGTGAACAAGATTGAAGTGTCGCCCAGGAAGAAGCCGGTTTTCCACAAGGTCCTGGTGGCCCTGGAGGACCACCTGCAGTGCCACTGCCAGCCTGTGGTGGGGAACCAGCGCCATGCCCGCCTCCTTGGCACACCTGAGCCACCAGGTAAGGGGAGGAGGTATCGCAAACTGAACTCCCTCTAGGCGCTTTCAGAATAGCCGTTAAATCATTCTAATTCCATGTACTGCACTCGTGTAGACTTCAAAATGCTGAATAAGATTTGAAACTGGGCTTCATGTTACAGAAAAATCTGTCTGTCTGTCTGTCCGTCCGTCTGTCGATCGATCTCTTGTTGTTCATTGTACATAGTGTTATGCCATCCTATGGTTGTCTCAAAGCACTGAGGGGGCAACAAAGATAGGGAATGAGGAGGGAGCCTTGTGAATGTTGCAATCTTCTGAAAAATTCGAGTATCTCACCAGTCTATAAGATAGAGCATTGCGGGTAATCGACCATCCGCAAATCAGGGATTTGATTCCTCCTGAGGTTGCGTCTCTGAAAGGCCTGTAGGGCTGGGGTCCAGACAGTCGGACAGTCAGTCAAGCCCTTCAGATATTTTGAGTTGTAGACCAGTGTAGCGCAAAAACAAATATGTGTGGAAATCGGATTTCAGTGAATATATATCACTTGAGCATCACCAAGTAAAGTGTCTTGATTTCTTTTTATCCTATTAAAATGTTTGTTTCCATCACACTTCAGAATTACAAAAAAAAGTGCTTCATTTGTGCTTTCCTAATTGCTGATATAATTTTAAATATGTGTATAGTTAATTTCCCGACATTTGAATGTTGTGCGTTAGAAACAAACTGATGTGCTACAGCCTTTCCTTCCGTTTCCTCTACCCCAGCAGGATTGTCACCTAGATCACTTTTACAAAAATCCTCTCACTTTGCAGTCAGAGAAACAAAAGTACACTCCAGTTTCTGAGTAAGCAGCAGTTTGTCAAAAGACATAGCCTGACATTTGACCTTTGTGTGCAACAAATGTGACTGGATACAAAATTTAAGAGCATCTTTATTGCTCATGCACCTTCTGAATTCCAGCATGATTGTTTCTGGGGGTGCTGCACCAACCCTAAGGCGTTACTTGAAAGTGGGTCTGGTTTCCACGGCCAGCGCTGTAGCGTGGGCGGGGCCACTGGGGCAGTTGCCCGGGCACAAAATTCTTAGGAGCGTAAAATTTTAAAAGAAAAGTGGATGGATACTTGCCTTGCCCCGGGCGCTGGCAACCCACGCTACGCCGCTGGTTCCACCCCCATGGTGAGAACTTCACTCAGTTTCCCGTGAGTGCTATGCAACTCCTCACCACCAGAAGAGTAGGGCTCCAGTGTCTACCAAAAAAATCTCCCCTCTTTTTCCTACAGTGGACTCAGTGAGTACAGGTGCCCCAGGGGCAGGTGTACTGTAATTTGACAACTCAAAACTGTAATTGAATATTTTTTCAGGTGTAATCCGATTACTTTTTGAATTTGATTTAGGATCGTTACTTTAATTTCCAGGGAGATTAGGGACGGTGAAGCTACATTTGAGGAGATCGTATGTAGTTATATGCATTCTAGTGAGAGTGTCACAACGGTCTCAACGATCTCGGTTTCCAAGGTAGTGTGTGGTAATTGTATCCATTGGAAGAGAAATTTGTGATACTTTTGAATAGGTCAGTGAGATTTGTGTGCATTTTCAAGGAGGTGAGAGTTAGCTCTATCAATATTCAGGGGCGTAGCCTCCATTTGCAGTGGCACCAGTGTCCAGAACTCTGAAGGTCTCACTGAACCCTCGTTATTGTTGTTTTTTAAAATTCAAACAGCAGCCAGGTGACCAAGTTTCTTCCTGGCACTAGGGCCCATAACACACTGGCTGCGTTACAGGTCTCTATTTAAGGATAGCTGAGTAACTGTGTACATTTGCAAGGGAAGGAAAGAAAACTGGTCATTTTTAGGTCGAAGGGGTACGAACGTGGCTATTTGCGGGCAGTCCTTAATTTGTAGTAGAATAAGTGCCGAGGAAAAAGCTTTGCTCAGGGTCCCTTGGTCGGCACTACCGAATGGCAGGGATGCCTAATACTACCTCAAGTTTTTTTAATCCATCACCAGACACCCCCCACCCATTTATCCCACTCTTGCAGGTTCCTGCTTTCTCCTTTTGACACTATCTTTCCGTTTTTCTCTTTTTTCCTCTTTTCCCAATGTGTCTTTTTCTCCTTTTGACACAATCTTTCCATCTTTCTTCCTCTTTCCCCCTTGTGTGTTTTTTTGTCTCTTGCAATGTGTCAAAGTCTGACAAGGAAAAATGTGTGCGGGTCCCCAGTGGGCCCCACCTGCAACCACTGGCTCAAATTAAATACTGTTTGCAGGGCTATAACAAGTATTTTGTCTTATTCAATCCATATCCCCGAATATTAACACCCGAACTTCACCCCCTTCTTCATGTTTTCTTTCTGCAGGTGAGCCACCAGTTGCCACCACCCTCAGGCCACGGACCACGGCCCCACCTCCTGTGGACTCACGGGAACGGACACGCCCACGGCCCGCCAAGCGCAAGCACCGGAAATTCAAACACATGCAGGCGCCTAAGACGCTGAAGGAGTTGTACGTCCCCTAGAGGGGCTTGCACCATGTACGTAAAGTTGTGTGCCTGGTTGGATGGTTGAATATGGCCAACAGGATATCACAAGTGGCATCCATATTCAGCCACCCCATGGACCTGTTTGTGTCAAGCTTCAAGTGGTTCTTTTGTTTCTGTTGGTTTTATGTCTGACTTTATAGGGTTTGTTTTTACTTGTTTGTGTTATGTTTAATTCTGGAGTGTTATTGTCTGTTTGTGTCATGTTTGATTTTAATAGGGGTGTGTTTGATTCTTTGATGTTCTATTTGTGTACTGTTTCATTCCATAGTGTTTCTTCTCAGGTATGTTTTAAGGCATGGGCGAAGTGGGTGCTGGCCCCCTCATACAGCCAGCTCTGTCCTGCAGAGAGTCTTTCCCTGATGACCTTGAATAATTCTTAAACAAATTGTTTTAAATACCATTTTCCTTTAATTTATGTTTAATGTGGGTGATGTGAAGAAGTGTGCAGTCCACACACAGGGTTATAGATATCCTTGGATTTATACAAGTATCTTAAGTAAATGTGAAACAATCAGCCACCGCTTCAGTCCAACTTCCAACTGACAACTTCCTACACATCATCCCCCCACATTTTCAGAATCCTTACATCATCACCTTCCATGAGATGGTTCTGTAAAGTAGAGATATCACAATAAAGATACCACAGGTGATCTGTGAGTCTGTTACAGACATTTTGCAGAGAAATGTCTTTATGTGTCATGCAACAGCCATAAAAAAGTTTCTTTGAGATCAAAACAGGGCCTCACATATGAGGAATGGGAGGGTGTCACAGAGATTAGTTGCAGTAATATTAGTGAGCTGCTGCTGTGTTACAATATTGAAACACGTCACTATCCCTGAATATTAGATGTAAACACATTTAGAATTTGAAGGAGTGTGCCTGTGCACTGTCAGTGACCTGGTCATAGAGGGCAAGAAAGAGTTTAAATTGGATCATAAATTCAAAGATGTTCCGAACAGGGGCCCCCAAAATACGTTTGGCCCAGGGCCCCCAAAATCCTTAAGATGTCCCTGTTTCTTCCATGCTATTTTTGTGTCATGTTTCATTCTATAGTGTTTCTTTTATTACCTGTTTAAGCCATGTTTCTTTCTACTGTGTTTCTTTTGTATAGCTTATATCATGTTTTATTCTTCAGTGTTCTTTTGTTCCTGTCCTGCTTGTGTCATGTTTAATTCTATTGCATTTCTTTCTTGCCTTGTTACAGTTATGTTTATATACTACAGTGTTTATTTTGTCTCCTTTGTGTTGTTTCATTCTATAGCGTTTCTTTTATCTCGTTTATAGTGTATAATATTTAATTCTGTAGTGTTCTGTTTTCTCATTTCTGTCATGTTTTATTCTGTAACGTAGTTTTTCTGCCTGCTTGTGTCATGCTTAATTCAATAGTGTTTCTGTAGTTCCTGTTTGTGTCACGTGGAACCTACCTGCTGCTGATAGTGACATGTCTTCCCTTTCTTCAACAGGTTGCGATTGAGCGTGGACTGGCTTTATCATCTCCGTCCCATGAATGTAGCCCCTATGGGGTCATCGGTGCTGGTCCTCGACCTATCTATGCACTTCGAACATGCGACAATGAATGGTCATCTCACTGCCATCTCCAAGGCTTTCCAGCTCTTTCTCCATGGACAGTGGTGCCTTGAATAGCCAGGGATATGCTCTCTGTACTACTGAGCCCAACTGAGGGAACACCACACCTGCCAACAGCAATATTGAAGTGCAACCCCATTAGAGACGCAGCTGAGTAAGATGAGTGCCACGGACCAGAGACGAGTACCACCACAGCGACAGACGCTTGCCCTCCGCTGACCACTGCTGAGTATCAAACCTGCCACAGACAAGTGCCCAAGACAATAACAGAGTTCTATCACTGCCACAGACAATAGTTGAGTATCATGACGGCTGCAGGCAATAGTGCTGTATCACGACTGCCACAAGCAATTGTAGAGTATCACTACTGCCACAAGTAATAGTGGTGTATCACGACTGCCAAAGCAATGGTGGAGTATCGTGATTGCCACCGTAGAGTGCCTAACCTGCAGGAGAGAATTACAGAGAATGGCTAGTGGCGCTGATATTGGGCAAGTAGCACAAATGCCCTGGAGAGACAATCACGACAATGAACAAGAGCTAAAACTGTAAAGGACAAGATATGCCCCTGACCCCCTCGTTTGAGGAGATTGCGCACAGGTGGGCATGAGATAGTCACGAAATAGGGAAATGACTTATCGCCTCCAAGACATGCTGTAAAAAGGGGGCGATCGAAGGACGCCCTATCTCCCGGGGTGGATAGGGTTGGGTAGGCGTGGCCATCGCTTACCCAAACCACTAAAATGATCCATGTGTGGTGCTGGAGACGGGGGCGAAGAGGAGGTCTGAAGGGCAGGATGATGTGATGTGTGGCCCTCCCACACCATGATGCGCGGATCATTGCACACTGGATGTATATAATTGCGCTTTTTTAATTTAATTTTTTTGTGTATTGTTCCAGTTTTTTTATTCTTGTGCCAACTGGGATTTCGGCCAAGCCCTCAGGTCTTACTGTTCTCGTTCTTTCGGACCTCGCCTTTCTCATTCACTCCTCCTTTGTCTGTCTCTCAGCACCCTTCCCCGCCCCCTCTCTTCTCACAGTGCTGCATTACAGTGAGATCCCTTCTGGAGACGTGGTGAGTGGGCCATGGTAGGCCTGTTCAAGGTCTCTGTGGTGCTAGTAAAGTTCTGAGGCCCAGACACAACTCTCCCAATGCACCTCAATCTTAACCTGCAGCCGCACCTGCTATTCCACCTCTGAGACCCACATGCATCTGTATCAATGCACCTCGTTCCTGACCTGTGGCACCAATACCATTCCTTCACTTAGACCACCCCACACACACACAGATCTCTGCCAGTACACTTTGATCCTGGTCTCACCCCTACATTTTCTAGTACTGAGACCCACATACAGCTTTATCAACGCACCTTAGTCTTGACCTATGGCCCCTCGTGTTGTTTCTGTACTGAGACCTAACTACAGCTCTGCCAGTGTACCTGAGTCCTGACTAGAAACAACCCCTGCTATGGTACAGTCTATGCTTATCCACCGTGGCGGCCCATGCAAAGTTCTGTCAATGCACCTCAATCCTAAACTGCAGCAACCCCTGCTGTGTGAGTGCTGGTACCCTTTCACAGCTCTGCCAATGCGTCTCAATCCTAGGCTGCAGCAACCCCTGCTGTGCCAGTGCTGGTACACTTTCACAGCTCTGCCAATGCGTCTCAATCCTAGGCTGCAGCAACCCCTGCTGTGCCAGTGCTGGTACACTTTCACAGCTCTGCCAATGCACCTCAATCCTAGGCTGCAGAAACCCCTGCTGTGCCAGTGCTAGTTCCCTTTCACAGCTCTGCCAATGCACCTCAATCCTAGGCTGCAGAAACCCCTGCTGTGCCAGTGCTGGTACCCTTTCACAGCTCTGCCAATGTGCCTCAATCCTAGGCTGCAGCAACCCCTGCTGTGCCAGTGCTGGTACCCTTTCACAGCTCTGCCAATGTGTCTCAATCCTAGGCTGCAGCAACCCCTGCTGTGCCAGTGCTGGTTCACTTTCACAGCTCTGCCAATGCGTCTCAATCCTAGGCTGCAGCAATCCCTGCTGTGCCAGTGCTGGTACCCTTTCACAGCTCTGCCAATGCGCTTCAATCCGAACCTGCATTTTATATTGGCACAGGGACCCTCACATGCCTCATTCCTGACCTCTGCCACTCTCCATTACTCCAGCACTGTAGTGTATGAGATACCACTAGCCTGGGCCCTCCACCCCCTGCTGCCCCATACCATTTTCCAGACAAACACATTCTTTTCGTGCCTGTCTCCTCCCCTCACCTCAGGTGCTTCCTTCAGGCCTGATCCCAACCCACTGGAAAAAATACAGGCGTCCTCTATTTTTGTTTGTTTTTCTATGAAAACTTATTTATATTCAGTATTTAAAGTTGTACAAAAGGATGTGCTTCGTCAACTTTGTATTAAAAGAGCCAACAACATGTTTTTTGGAATAAGCGTTGTTTTCATTAAAAAAAAAGATCAGAGAGCTGCCAGAGCTGCATAACCTTTGCAGTACTGCCAAAATGGTGATTTTCCCTCCCGCTGGTGAGAATTGTCTTTTTTTTTAATGAAGTTTGTCCACTGCAAGAACACTTGTCCACCAGCTCAGCATGCTCTCTTCCTGTCCCTTGGATGCAGTTTCTAATATGTGTCTTTTTTTGGGTCTCGCCAACCAAACAGCTTTAGCTATTTGTTTGCGAAAGACCACTTGTGGACTAATCCAAAAAAGTAGAGTGGGCTTAGAGCCCGTCCATTGCTTTCATTGGTTGGCTTTATTGTCACTTTTATTTCCTTGCTTCTTATTTCGTGGTTTTCTTTCCTCTTCTTGAGTTTGTCCCTCCCCTGAAGCATTAACTCTTTACAAGCTTCTGATTGGCTGACCTGGTCCTTCCATTGTTCACATTTAGGGACCTACTATTTTCTATTTCATTAAGCACTCCATGAGAGTGCATGTGTTTTACAGTTCTCTCCCTCGTGTGTTTCGCCCCTCGCCAAACATTGTCCTCCACCTTGCTCCCTGTTGCTCTCGCCCTTGTGTGCTGCTTTTCCCCTCCTTTCTCACTTGGCTTTATCTTTATTTCATCCCTCCTCCCAGCCACACCCCATTGCCCATTGTTTCCCACGACCTGCTTCTCTATTGCTCACCCACCTCCGCAGTTATATATATATATGTGTGTTTTTTTTTTTTTTTTCACTGAAAAAAACAAAGTTTACAGGGACGTTATAGTTAGGTTGACATTTTACTCATACAAAACCAGAGAAATTCAGCAGTTATAGTTACCTGAACTAACTATAACTCACGCCCCCGCAATGCACTGCTTATGACCTCACGTATTACATCACTCATGACATGGTCAGTGACATAACTGATGACATCACTCATGACATGTCAAATGACATCACTGATGACATCTGACAAAGGGGTCCAGTTGTGGCCATGTCGACCCCGATTCATGACTAGTTTCTACTAAATTCATATGGCATAAACCAACATAGAATAATTCTAAATCGGACCCATTTATGTACTTCATGCTTGTCTCACTTGCATGATCTGGTACGTATGCACTCCGTTGATCTAAGTTATTCATCAGTCCCAGCTTCTACAGGAAGATGAATCTTTTTTTTCTTTTGGACGACAAAATTGATACATTCTATTCATTTGCATTTTCATTTTTCACAATTTAACAAAAAATAAAGGAGTAGATTGTCACGTCAGTTTGCCTGCTCCATATGCAGTACATTCAGGGGCACATTTAAGACATTGTCACGCAGTGCAGCGCAGCAAGTCACCTTGGTGCGCTGCAATGTATGACGGAAAGGGCAGTAATGCGCCGTATTTGAAAGAATATGGCGCATTCCTGGCTTTTCCCCTGTGCTAGGGCCGTTTGAGCTGTCTGGCGCCAACGCAGGATCCCTTTCACCATGGTGCAAGGGTGCCCGCGTTGCAAGTAGGATTGTTTTTGTGCAGGAAGGGGCAAATCCTGAGAGGCATATTCCTCTATCTATGTGTGCTGCAGGATGCAGTACGGATAGAAAGAGGAGGTAACGAGGAGAAATAAAGATATTTATCTTCATTACGCCTCTCCTGGGAAGCCGTATCTTTTAGGAGCATTCCCAAGTTTGCCAGTTCTGGTAAATCTGGTAATGCGTTTAAAACCGATGGAGTTGTGTGGGAACACCTACACAATGCCCATGGAATGCCTCCCTAGCGCAGAGTAAGGCAACGCGGCGATTTGTGGTGCATTGCTTTACTCGAGATTTATTAAGCTACTCAGGATCACACAAAGTGGCTTTGCATGGCTTCATAAATCTCATTTTTCAGTTGTGTTGTGCATGTACCACATTGCGTGGTGCAAGCGCGGCTCAACTAGGGTCATAAATATGGCCCTCAATCCACCCACTGGGAGCGGGGCAGTAAGGGGTGACAGCACCTGCTGAAGAGATCTGTGAGGCATCTGCAAGTTCGAATCCCTGTAGGACCACATAATGCCTGGGTAAGTGCTGAGAGGCCAATCTGTGCATGGTGTATGATGCATAAAAGGGTCCAAGTGATAACTGTGTGCACCTAAAAACCTTGCACTGGTACGCTTAAGGGGTAGTGTCTTAGGGGGCGTAAAGTGGTTTGAACGTTACTCGGTACTGAAGTAAGGGCGAGGTAAGATGGCGTTACAGCCTAAAGCACACCGACCGGGCCAATGCAGCAGTAAGGGCAATAGAGGAAACTGCAACAGCAGGCACGAGAAGGCACCAATAGCAACAAATGGCCTCCAAAAAGACACTGATGGTACGGGAGAGGGAGGGATCATTTAACAAAATATAATTTTGCCAAGGGCTCTAATACGCCTTATCTCATAGCTGCACACAATTACACTTGATGTAGAAAAAACACAAAAACTGCATACAGTCACCGACGGGTGAGTGTGACATTCAGGCATGTTTATGTCAGGCACAAATTGGTGTGCTCCATGGGGCACTATTTCACAAGCTTCCCTGCAACCCAGCACTCTGGCGGCTCACACTGTGAAGGCACTTACAGACTCCCGAGCTCTCTGTCCCCTGTTGAATATTTACTACTGGTGGTCAAATGACAGGGATAAAACGCAGCCGGAGGTGGTAGGGAGGAATGAGAAACAAGATAATGCAGCAGCACAAGGTCTCATAAAGCAAGAGATTTTCCAGCCAGACTTAAAAAGTATCAGGTGGCAGATATGGACTTTACGAAGATCTGGGCCAGCTTTAGTAATGTTTAGTGCATCCATAACACAAAACGGCACAATCTGAAGCAAAGGAACGTAAATGGTATTGTATTATAGTATTTGTATAGAGCTGAAGCACTTATCCACACAGGTAGCATGCTACATCATGTGAGTGTGTATGTTGTCTTTTCGCCTAAGTGGGACGTGTTGCTAAATTATGCATGATGACCACCGAGTAGCGGTTTTCATGTTATGGAATGCACCGTTCAGCGGTATGATGGATGAGGAAGTGTGAGAGATAGAAGCGCAGTTCCATAATTTGTGTTATGCAGGCAGAATCATGCATGATGAACACCGAGGAGTGGTTATAATGTTATGGAATGCACCGTTTAGCTGTATGATGGATGAGAAAGTGTGAGAGATAAGTGCAATTTATTTCCCAGCAGCCCCGGAGGCGGGCCAGATGGACTTTGCATTTTCGCGCCTCCGGGTGCCAGATTAAGGCCCCCGGCAGCTCCCGCATCGCAGGAAGCTGTCTTCTTCACTTCCCTGCAGGAGGTATCTACCCTCCTGTTGCTGCCTACCTTCGCATCGCACTGAGAGCGCCTCAAACCCCCTCCCACTACCGGAGCACACAGGACTTCATTTCCCAGCAGCCCCAGAGGTGGGCCAGCTGGACTTCGCATTTTCGCGCCTCCCTGCACCAGATAAAGGCCTCCGGCAGCTCCCGCATCGCATGACAAGCTCGGGTGGAGCCAAGGGTGGGCCCATCCGCACCCGTCAGAGCCGAGAGGAGGACGGGCTGGGCCACCCCTGTTTCGTCGGACCCTAGCTTAAGGTACACTGACAGCACCCCCGTCCCTGTTCTGCCTGCTGTCCCTGTCCTTGTGCTGCCTGCTGTCTCTGCCCCTGCGCTGCCTGCTGCCCCTGTCACTGCCTGATGTCTCTGTTGCTGCCTGCTGTCCCTGCCCTGTGCTGCCTGCTGTGTACTTGCCCCCACGCTGCCTGCTGTCTCTGTCGCTGCCTGCTGCCCCTGTCCTTGCACTGCATTCTGTCTCTGTCACTGCCTGCTGCCCTTGCCCTGCACTGCCTGCTGTCCCTGGGCTGCCTGCTGTCCCTGTCACTGCCTGCGCTGCCTGCTGTCCCTGTCCTGCACTGCCTGCTGTCCCTGTGCTGCCTGCTGTCCCTGCCTTTCGCTGCCCCTGCTCCAGCGTGGCCTGCTGTCCATGTCCTTGTGCTGCCTCTGCGCTGCCTGCTGTCCCTGCGCTGCTTGCTATCGGTGTCACTGCCTGCTGTCCCTGCGTGACCTGCTGTCCCTGTGCTGCTTGCTGTCCCTGCACTGCCTGCTGTCCCTATCTGCTGTCCGTGCCCTACGCTGCCTGGTCTCCCTGCGCCGCCTGCTGTCCCTGCCCCTGCGCTGCCCGCTGTCCCTGCCCCAGCGCTGCCTGCTGTCTATGTCTATGTCCTTGTGCTGCCTGTTCCGGATCCTTGCCTGGCAGCCAGAACCACAGGAACCACCCACCAGGAACACTAATGGAGGCCACTGCACAGCCACACAGTGGACGCGTGCAGTAGACGTTTCGCCAACAGATCACCAGGCGGACAACACCAGGACCCCTGGCCCCTCCCACCACCCGACGGTACACCACCAAGGAACTCCTGGACCTGGGCCCCGGACGCCGAAACAACAGCTGCGTCTCCTCCTCCTCCCCACGATCCACCAAAGGACCCTTCACCTGCCAACACTGCCACTTCTCCTGCGATACAACCTACGAAAGATCCTGCACCACTCCTGCCCATAAGACCAGGAACATGGAAATGTGGCTCAACTCTTCCTCGAACCCCGACATCACCACCGCCACTCCAGAAGGGTACAAGATGATACAGCGAGACCTCACCAATAAACAAGGCGGAGACATTGCCATCATCTTCAAGGAAACTATCAGATGCACCATCCCCAACGATGACCCCACACCTCTCATGGAACACCTCAACTTCCTACTACAAACCAACACGAAGACCACGATAAGAGGCACCTTCACCTACAGACCCCCGGGACCCTGAGCAACATTCTACGACGCCATCCCCAACCTCATCGCCCCCCTAGCTATCGACTCTCACCACTATATCCTACTCAGCGCCCTCAACTTCCACATCGACGACCCCAACTACGCCAATTCTCCTGCCCTTCTGGAGATCAGGGATAACATCGGCCTCACCCAACTGGTCACTGAACCCACGCACAAAGCCGGACACACACTCAACCCCATTTTCACCTCCAGCGACAGAATCAAATTCAGCCACACCACAGAACTCACCTGGACTGACTACACCATCCTACACTTCACCACTACCGACGCACAGCACACCTTCACCAGGAGTCAAATCTCCTCCCAGAACAGCTGGAGCAAGGTCACCGAAACTCAGTGGTCACAGGCCCTCACCACCTCCCAACCCGAGGCCTCAACATACCTTGACCAGGCCGTCCAGAACTTCGATGCCTGGATCACCGACAGCGCCGACAGAGTCGCCCAACTGAAACCTGCAAAATCCTTCAAGACCTACAAACATGCCAGCTGGTACATCCCAGAACTCAGGACCAGCAAGCGCAACGCCACCAACTCGAGAAACGATAGTACAACATCAAGAACCCTGCTGACAGAGCAGCTCACAAAACAGCCCTCAGCAACTATCAATGGCACATCAAAGAAGCCAAGAAAGCAGCCATCACCACCCACATTGACTCCACAGCGAACCACACAAAGGAACTCTTGAAAATAGTCATAGAATTCTCCAACCCGACAGCCATAAAGAACACCATCCACCCCTCCCAAGAACTCTGCGACACCCTCTCAGACTACTTCCCCAGCAAGATCACCAACATCTACAACAATTTCAACCTCCAACCTGTCATCCTCAACCCCAACGACCTCAACCAACAAGCGAATATCAGCCAAAACATAACCACCTGGTCTCTGCTCACTGCCAGGACCAACTCGCCATCATGTCTTCCATACACTTCGGGGCACCCACCAACCGCTGCCCTCACCACCTCTACAACCTTGCAACGAACCCAATCAGCATGTAACTCACAGCATCCTGAACACCTCCCTCTCTACAGCATCCTTCCTGGGCAGATGGAAACAAGCAGACGTCAGAACCCTCCATCAAAAAGGCCTCCAAAGACCAATCTTCCTGCTTCCCTACTCGTCCAAAGTACACAAGAAAGCCATCAACCAGCAGCTCACCAAATTCCTGGAACAAAACCACCTACTGGATGCCTCACAATCAGGATTCCATGCCAACCACAGCACTGAGACTGCACTGATTGCCGTCACAGATGACATCAGAACACCCTGCATCGTGGAGAAAGTGTGGCCTTTATCCTACTCAACCTCTCAGCGGCGTTCAGCACTGTCTCCCACAACACCCTCATTAACAAACTCTACAACATAGGCATACAGCAAGATGCCCTCAAGAGGATCACCTCCTTCTTTACAGGACACACACAGAGCATCCAAATGCCTCCCTTCACCTCCGCACCCAAAGAAATCATGTGCGGCGTACCACAAGGAGCATCCCTGAGCCCCACCCTGTTCAACATCTAGATGACCCCCCTCGCAAACGTAGTCAGATCCCATAGACTCAACATAATCTCCTATGCAGACGACACTCAACTGATCCTCTCACTCACTGAGGACCCCTCCAATGCCAAAACCAACTTCTGCAATGCCATGACCAACATAGCCAAATGGATGAGACGCAACTGCCTCCAACTCAACTCTGACAAAACTGAAGTACTTATCTTCGGGAAGAACACCTCCACATGGGACCACAGCTGGTGAACCGCAGAACTCAGACCTACACCGACCGACCGACCATGCACGCAACCTCAACATCATCCTTGACAGCCAACTGACAATGAAACGACAAGTCAACGCATTCACCTCCTCCTGCTTCCACACTCTTCGCATGCTCCGCAGAATCTTCAGCTAGATCCCAACCAACACCAGAAAGACTGTCACTCAGGCACCTGTCACCAGCCGCCTTGACTACGGTAACACCCTCTACACCAACATCACCACCCAGCTCCTCAGAAGACTCCAGACCATACAGAACGCTGCAACCAGACTCATCCCTGACCTCCCAAAATGAACCCACATTGCCCCCACCAGAGAGACCTCCACTGGCTCCCCATCCAGAAGAGGTGCCAGTTCAAGATCCTCACGCATGCTTACAAAGCCCTCCATGACCTAGGACCTGCTTACAACAACCACCGACTGAACTTCCACCAACCCTATAGACACCTGCACTCCTCTTCACTCGCCCTCGTACACACCCCCTACATCCGTCGCAGCCCCAGCAGTGGCCGCTCCTTCTACATCGCTGCCAAGATCTGGAACAATCTTCCCCTCCAGCTCCGTACAGACCCCTCACTGGCAGACTTCAGAAAGAGACTCAAGGCCTGGCTCTTCAATGGAGAGACAGCGCCCAGATACCCCTAGGGATGACAGTGTTGCGCTCTACAAATGCTGTTTGATTGGTTGATTGATTGAATTCCATAATTTTTGTTATGCTGGCAGAGTCATGCCTGATGAACACGAGGAACGGTTATCATGTTGTGGAACACACCGTTCAGCGCTATGATGGATGAGGAAGTGTGAGATATAGAAGAGCAATTCCACAATTTGTGTTATGCTGGCAGAATCGTGCATGATAAACACCGAGGAGCGGTTATCATCTTACGGAATGCATCCCTTAGCGGTATGATGGATGAGGAAGTGTGAGAGATAGAAGCGCATTTCCATAATTCGTGTTGGTAGTTTATATTTTATGTTTTCGATCTGATTTCCCATGCTGGCCATGACAGGAATCGTCCATTCTGTGATCTTATGGATCCGCAACAGGCAGCAAGTATTGATAAAGAGTGAGAGGTGATGAGATCTTCCTAGATAGACTGCGTTCCAGTCTTCCTTATAAAACGTCCCTTAATAGGTGCCAGCTGATAAGGTTTGTCAAGTCATCCTTTTGTCACCGTACGATGTCCGTCTTAAAATATGTGACGCTATAGGAACTGGAGGCTAGTCTATGTTAGAGTACTCTGGTGACCAGCAATCTGTGGCAGAAGATCCAGTGTCATCTTAAGAATTTTAGGGCCCAGGCAAAACATATTATGGGGGCCCCAGTACCCAGTAACTTTAACTTGTATTAGCCATTTTCTGCTAATTCAAGCCTGCATGATGCCGAACACCACTAAATTATATGTGAAACTTTAACAGGGTCACACAAAAACAGAAATATGTCTTGCCGAGGACCTCAAAACCCTTAATATGGCAGTGCATAGAGAGACAGTCAGAGGTAGAGGTAGGCAGAGAGGGTACGAGGTTTAAAAAGAAAAATAGAATAGGGCAGAGGTCAAATAGAGGCAAGGCTCATTTTCCCAGGGCGCCCCTTGGAAGCTGGGGGCCCTGGGCAATTGCCCCCTTTGACCGTCCCTTAGAACTTCCCTGCAGATCTCTTTGTTCTTGGCAGGCATGTCTGGTTAGTAGTCAGTAGCAACTTAAGCAGGACTGGTATAGACTGTAAGGTCGATCAACGTTTGCACATGAAATTATTTTTTAATTGAGGGATGACCCAAGCACCATGCAAAACAGCATTGCATCTTGTAGCACCAAAGCCCTCACTATGTATGCAAAGTGGGCATTAAAGGGCAGGAGCAGTGCAAACACCTATATGCTTTAATGCTAACCCATGGCTCTTAAAATTGCACAAAGTAGCACATCCTAACATCGCGTGAAAAATTAACTCCAGATGAGAACACAGGTTTAAAGAATGGCTGTCAGTCAGGGGTTGGTGACACTGAGTAATTCTTCTACACGTAATGTGCGTAACTTTTGCTATAGTTTCCCTCGATTGCACAAGTCACGCATGACATTAGTTTATCAGAACCTATGCACCCTGGTGCAAGGCTAAACTGGGCTTATAATTATGCAAGCACTGCACATTTGCATCGCCAATGAGATCATCTGCACATATACTTTGTAAATACAGCACTATGCTATTTTTCCCACTCGTGCAACACACCTTTGCAAATCATTGCACAGCGTTGCGCGAATCATGGTAAATCTGCTGCTTGGAGTGGGCTTCTTAGAGCCACCTCACCATGGAAAACGTAGAAGACCACCATCTGCAGGACACCTTAAGAGCAGGCCCATGCTCCACAGATTAATGCGGAGGCAGCTTGGGAAACAGGAGGGTGACATCAGTCATACCTAGAAGTAGGGGGGCTCCAGAGGCCACAGGACTTTCACCAGCAGCACAGCTGTCTGTGGTCCTGGACTCGGCCAGCTGTGCAACTCATACAGAGCCAGGAATCATCTCAACGGCCTCTGCTAAGGCTGTAGCTAGAGCTGGATCCCAAAGTGTTGTCAAAATGCTAACTGGTCACTTGTTCAAACGCACCAATCAGCAGCGGTCACATGTCAGTCAAAAATACCTCCAGGATTTATTGGAAAAGGGGAAACCTGGGGTATTTTCCAGGACCCTCATGCATGGGGTACATGCTGGTGGCAGAGTGTGTGTGTGGTGTGTGTGTGTGTGTGTACATATATATATATATTTCCCAAATAGGCTCCAGCACACTCGGGCTCTCTTCAAAGGTAAGCTTTTATTCTGGCTACTGGTTGACGCGTTTCGACCGCAGCCGCGGTCTTTCTAGAAACCCAATATATATATACCTAATATCTCAAACAGGACACTGGGTGTGTATATATATATATATATATATATATATATATATATATATATATATATATATATATTTAGGAAACAATGATTCCACTGGACTCATTTAAGAATATAATTTCAGTTAATGAACTCCGTATGGGTCAATTTAACCTTAGATGTGTGAAAGAATCAAATATTCTTTGAAATGAGCTTGACAACGAATCTGGCCATGAGGTAATTGATCCGATCATTTTGAAGAAAAGTACAGCAAGTAAGCAAGAAGACTATAAAGAGTTGCAATAAATTTAATTAATAATCCAGCCATCAATTATTCAAACAGTGTACTGTGATCAGTGCTCCTGCGATCGCATTCACTGCTCTATTGCAAGATTAGATAAAAACTGGTATGTATCTGCATGAGATATATACAAGGAACAAAGGGCTCTGTTGCAGTATTCAGAAGTCAAGCCAAAATGCAGTAGAAATCAAAAAATGTATGGCCTACAATGAATGCAGTACATGTTCGAATTATAAATCGAGTCACATCTTGTCGGCCTCCAAGGAGGAGAGCGTCTCAGCCCTTTCTTCGTCTTCATTTGAAGCACAAAAATGTGTTTGGTGGCTGGAAGGGCGTAGCTTAGTCAGTGGGATTTGGGAGTGTGAGTCTGAGATTTCCCAGAAAGCTCTGCAGTACACCCAAAAAAATAGAAGTCACTAACATGCTCCTGTATCGTCATTACACCCATCATTACACCTGGTCCATCCCCTAAAAACGCATTATGGAAACAGCACAGATCAAAAAGCTTTTTTAGTAACATTTATGTAGGCCTGGGCGGAAAACTACGCTACGCTCGCGGAGTTTGCGTAGTTTGCGAATTGCACGTAGCACAGTGCAAAAACACGTAGCGTAGCGGGCATTTTTTGCTTGCTCGCGGTCCTCAACGTCAAGTTGGCGACCGCGAGCGAGCAAAATCAACATCCCGGCGAGACTTTTTCCTCGTTCGCGATCAGCAACATCAAGTTGCCGATCGCGAGCGAGGAAAATAAACCTCCCGGCGAGATTCTCAACGCGGGGAAGTCAGGTTTCTCATTGCGAGTGGTCGCGCATGCTCACGACCGCTCACGATGAGAAACTACCAGTCCGCGTTGAGAAAGCTGCCGCTCGAGTACAAATCTACTCGAGCGGCAGAAAATGACCGCTTGCACTGTGCAAGATGCCGTTTGCAATGATTGCACAGTGCGGACAAGCATCCAGCACTGTGCAATCAGTGCGAACAGCATTCCCTACCGCACTATGCAGTTCGCGTAGCTACGCGTAGCGTGCGTAGTGCGAAGTGCACTTTGCGTACCTATGCGTAGCGCTACTACGCGAACTACGCCCAGGGTTACATTTATGAAGTAGAAACATGCAGCACATTCATAATGTCAGCTTTGGTATGCTTACGAAAAGTAGAAACCAATGTATTGTTAAAACTTTCTTCATCGTAGAAGGCAAAATAGCGTTTGATAAAACAATGGGTCCAAAATAGTTGGTTTCCATCACCATTTTGTCTACGTCTGCTCCAGTGTCCATCTTTGTGCCTCCATAACGTGAGCCAATGGCGTAGGTCAAGATGTCCACATTTTCAATGCATTTCAAGATCTATTCAGAAGCAATCCGAACTGCTTTATTATTGACATGGCCAAAGCTCACTTAATGAGAGTTTTACAGCTTGCCACATTCATTCCTGCACCTTCTTGTAGTCTCTGCTGCAAAGCCTCAGTCAGGCACATGCACTCTAGAACGCTTTAATTGCAATCATGTATGAACCCATTCCTGTGGCATAATGCGTATGTCGGAAGATCATGTCAGATTTCAGAAATGAGTAGTCCACTATAACTGCCAACAGGACTCCCTTTCCAAGTGGCAAAGTGTTATCTAAGCAGACAGCAACTCTTTATTTCTCATTTTGATTTACTAAGGGGCGGCTCTCTTTCTTTCTCAGTTTGTTTTACTAAAAGTCTTCATTCCGACCCTCAAAGGTGAACTCCTTGACTTCCCCCTATGACAGGATTTAGACAGTGGCGACTCCTCCGCAATGGCGGAAGAGCGTCGCCCCACTGCCTGGCGCAGAGCCAGCAAACAAAAAATAAAAAGATGCTCTGGCATCGTTTTATTTTTCGCTTGCTGGCTCTGAGCCAACTTGTGCATGGAGGGGTGGGGCATGGGAGGGGGAAGGAGGAGTGCTTGTGCCCTCCACTCCCTAAGTGCTCATGTGTGTTTGGCCGGCCGTCTCAGGCCAACCAAAACACACAGGCGCACATAGGTTTCTCCAGCCCGACTGCATTCAGCCGCCAGGCTGGAGAAACCCCACAGACTCCATGACCTGGGCGGAGCGCCTTTCCTGCCCGCTCAGGCAAATCCCTGTGCTGCTCTGTAGCACGGGGATTGGATGAGAGTCTGTCCCAGGGGTAGCTGGGACCAGGAAGAGGCCAGTAGGAGCGATGCGGGAGGTGGACGGCGGTGTCTGGTTACGTTTTCTAAAATTATTATTATTAACATGTTCCCCAGGCGCACTCCCACCCCGGCCCACCACCCTTTGTTAGTGGCGGCCGCCACTGGATTTAGAGACCACGCAGAATGTCATGTTTCTTCTCCTCCATTGTCTGCAGGGCCTAGAGGCCAAGTCTGGACTTCTTCATTGGCACTCCTGCAGATCAGTTTCTGTGCTACTCGGTATCTATGAGCATGCATAAAACAAAATACACTCAGCAGTGCCGCAAACCCAAGCCGAACATTCAGCCGCGGCGGCTGCAGGTAAGAGTGGTGGGCGGTGGCTGGGGGGGGGGGGAGGATTTCGAGAGACAACCACAAGGGAAAATTAAATAATTAACTAATTTCCCCTTGTGGTGGTCTCTCGAAATCTCCCCCCAGCCAGCCCCACCGCTCTTACCTGCAGCGGCCACGGCTGCAAACATTGAGTGCCATTTTTCCAGTCTCCCAATGAGGTTTGGTCAGCATGATGATCATCCACCGGTTATAGGATATATGGCCCATGTCAAAGTTGACAGATACTGCCAGACCCGACATCGCCTACCAGAACTAGACTTTCAGCATTTATTAGCCAGGTGGTACACCCCACAAACCTCCTGTGAAGCTACACCGCTGCTTGTCTGGGTGCCTGATACTAAAAGGGATCACCACCTTGCAAATCCTAGTCCCACTACACATTCATACACACAAGACACCAGCACCCAAAGTTGCAAATAGCCACACTGGAAAAATACCCTCACAAAGGGACAAAATATAATTTATACCTGTGGACCATGAGTGATTAAACTCTTTGCACATAAAATTGTCAGGATTGGCATTTAGCAGCCGAGCACCCTAATATTTCAAGGAAGCTGCAGCTCTGTACCTAATGTCAGGGAGTTTGGCGTCTCCCGGCACCAGGCCAAAGGGAAAAGGGCAGCATTCGGTGTGCTGACAAGAGCAGGAAGATGTTCCTTAGCTGCACCTTGTACCATGGCCGTCAGGAAACTCGGATTTGGAGTGCACTGTCATGACTGTCATACTGCTCACAGGGGGTGTACCAGTTCTTAATTTGTGAAAAGATAAGTACCAGGGCCCTCGTCAGGAGGCCACTGCAGTTTGCACCAGCCCATTGCTCCTGTCAACGCCGTCTATGACAGAACCAACACAACTACTAACCATGAAACCCTACACGTGTGACAATTCAGACTATACCGGGCCCCCAAAGCTGTAGGGATGGCTTGGAAGGCAGCCATTTGCCATTTTAAGGTATGTTGAATAACCAACTGTTGTTGTGCTCTTTTCTTTAATAGACAAAAGTGCCACCATGTGGCAGATTGTCATAAGCGCCAGTGTTGACAATTTTGTGCCAGTGTCGAGCACCAGAAACCACAGGCTCAAATTAAGCACTGGGGAGTAGGCACCAGGAAAACATCCATGTGTCAATGCATGGCACTGTTCTTGAACGCTGGGCTAGGTGAGGAGTCACATTATCGATGATTTTACAATGGCCTGCAATAACATAAATTCCACAATATTGACTTGCACTATTTCATCAGGATAAATAGATGTGCGGTTAGAACAGTAAATTTACACTTCCTTTTATATACTAACCATAACGATGTAGAAGTAATAATTAATACTGTGGGAGTCAATATCTTTGTAGTGTGTATGTGCCGTTCAACTCTGGGCTGCACTGCCTAATCATCCAAAGCGCTACAAAGGCTTCTGCGGAGTACATGAAGAGAGGAGCTGTAAGTGGGCTGGCTTGGTCGGAGCCCATGTGCACAGAAGAGCTCCAGCGCCAGTTTTGAAATATGAGTGGAAGTGACAGTCTGAGAACATTATCAGTGACATCACTCAGTCACCGTCCAGTAACCAGCAGTTGCTGCAACATAATCACAAAATGGAGACATGACATTGCGGGTTGGTCCCAATAGAGAAGATATCCTTACAATGAAACGGACAGGAGAAGATGTGGTGAGGTAATTGAACAGAGTCATCTCATAGCACCCCGAATCACCCTAAGAGGTAGGCACAAGGTAACTCAAATACTAGGAATGGCCCACCCTTATGGCACTGAACCACCCTGTCCTGGTGACCTAAAGCCCTGTCCTCTCTCTACCTTTAATACCAAGTCTGTTCCTGCCTCTCCTAGAGACCTGGCTCCCTGCATTTAATACCAGGTCTGTAGCAGTCTCTCACAGTCACACGAAGCCCTATCTGCCCCTGCCTTCCATACCAGGGCTAAACCAGCCTGTCCTAGTGACCTGATGCTACCTTTAATAGAAGGACTTTAGAAGTGTGTCCTCGTGACCTGAAGCTCTGCCCTCTCTCTACTTTAATACAGGACAGTTGAAGTCTATCCTGGTGTCCTGAAGCGCTGTCCTCTCTCTATCTTTTAATACAGGACAGTTGGAGTCTGTCCTAATGACCTGAAGGTCTGTCCTCTCTCTCTCTTTAATACAGGACAGTTGGAGTCTGCCCTAGTGACCTGAAGCTCTGCGCTCCCCTGCCATTAATAAGAGGGATGGTTTCGCCTTCCCCACTCTCGTGCCGCTGACTGCTCCCACTCTACCCAATCGCCCCCCACCACTCCACCGCACGCACGCGTTTAAAAGCAGGTCAGGCCTGGCCACGGGCGGCAGAAGTGCACGCGGCCCCGCCAGTTTGGGGCCTTCATAGGCTGGTATCGTTTATACACAGGAGCTGCAGGAATGTGTGGGCGAGGAGGTACGAGGTGCGAGCCACGAGATACAGCTGAGTGATGGGCAGCTGGCAAGTCCCGCGCGCGCCAGGATTCCTCGGGAGTCTGAGCAGCGCGCGGATCTAACGACTGGAATAGTCCACTGTGCTGCAGGTCGGGATTGAGGTGCATCAACTGCGCCGTGCGTGTAGCGCAGTATTGGAATAACATGAGGTTTGAGGCGCATTGGAAGAGCCATGAGTGAGGCCAAATGCACGAAAAGAAGGGGTTCTTCGGGGCAGGGCTGGGGTGCACTGGAAGAGATATGTTTATCTAGGTACCGGGAATCCTGGATAGTACCTGGCCTGGTGTTGTACGTCAAGCCTGGGGTGCACTGGCATAGCTTGTGTGTGAGTCCGTAGAACCAAAGGAATGCTGCTAGTCACGACTGGTGTGCATTGGCTCAATTGTGTCTTGGCGCCAGTACAGTGGTAGTCAGTGCTTGAAATGGAAAAATAGAAGTGTGCAGGTACTCTGCACCAGAGTACCTGCTTGTTTCTGAGACGTGCCGGTACTCTCCAATTAAAAGTATTACATTTTTCTTGAGAATTGCAGGTACTGTCCCTCTCAAAATAAAAAAGTGCCGGTACTCAGTACCGGACAGTACCGGCCTATTTAAAAGCACTGGGGGTAGTAAGGAGTACTGTAGGTGCGGGCAGAGGTGCATCAGGAGAACAGCAATGTGTGTGCACTGTGTGTGGTGAGGGCGTTTGGTGGCGAGTGAAGTGCATAGGCAGAGCTGTGTGTGTGCATTTCCCAGTGGACTTAGCGCCACATGGAAAATGAATTGTTTCGCTTTGTGAAGAGATCCCAGCCCTGCCGCCCTGATGACGAACAGAGCATTATTTTTTTCCGCTAATCACGAAGCTGAAACAAAGGGGTCCTGTGGTGTGAGGGGGAGGAGGGGTCGATACAACCCACTCCACTGGACACAGTTCTGGAATTGGGGTGTGCCTCAGACTGGAAACTCTGAGGCAGACATTCTGTCTGGTTTTTGGACAGATACAATTTCTTTCTCCACTGGAAAAATGTTCGCCTATTAAAGAATGCATAAAAAGTAGGAAAAAAATGGATTCCTCTGCGACAGGTGGAGCCCGGTCGGTTGGGGCCCACGTTCTGCCTCCTCAAGGTTCAGGCCTGCTAACCCTAAACCCTCCTCCAGCCCCGGCTGTTTCATTTGCGCGTCAGCTTCACTCAGGGGCCGTTTAGGGACATTCTTCCTTCGGTGCTGTCAGGGACTCTGCCAGGCTTGTTGGGTGAGAGCTCCCTCAGTGCTGTGAAGGTCTTTGGTGAACTTGTTCAGGGCGAGAGCTCCCAGTCAGCACTCTCAAGGTCTCTGAGAGATGAGACCTCATTCAGTCCTGGCCCCTGACAGCTTGTACAGAATGCCCTGGTCTCCCTCCGCCATGGCCTTTTATAGATGTGTACTGAGTGATATCTGCCTCCATGTTGTGCAGGTTTTTGATAGGCGTTTACAGGGTGACCTCTCCCACAGTCTTGGCCTTTGCGAAGCGTGCCCAGGATGAGATCTCACTCAGTTCTAGCTTGCTGAAACACAATCTTTCTCGTTTCTTACCTTTGGTAGACTAGTACAGGGTGAGATCCTCCTCAGTCCTTTGATAAAAATGTACAGGATTCTGAGGGCTCTTTCAGGCCAAACCAGGCCTGAGATAGACTTTGACAGGTCGACGTCATTCCCATCTCCGGCCTTTGACAGGTCGGACAGTTCTCTGATCTTCTTGTGAGCCCTAGCCTTAGCTTAGCTTGCACACTGCTCGCCCTACATCAGTGCTAGCCATTGACAGACTGTACCGGCCATTCACATCTCCATCACTCCTGGCCTTTGATAGACCTGCACTGGGGTAAGGGGGGGGGGCGAAGGAATTTCAAAGGAGCCTTTGAACGGTGAGTTCAGGGAGAAATTTCCATCAATGATGATCAGATCTGAGATAATCCTAGAGAGGACCGATAGATCTCACCTTCAATTATTTGACCTATAAAGACCTAGCAGAGAGAATTTCTCATGTGTCTGCAGAAATCCTACTCGAAGTTCATCTTTAACAAAAAGGGAAATCCCCACCAGGAACAACAATGTCTATTTTAGTTTAGGTACCCCAACCCCCGCCCTTGAGCACAGTTCTCAGAACAGGGAACCAGAACAGCAAAACACCACTCGGCTTGTGAAACAGCAGCAGGCTTGTTGCGAAACTTGCCATGTGCTTGCCCCGGTGACACATTTAGCTTTGGGCTAGAGATTCGCCATTTCCGGGAAAACCTCAACATCCGATTTGGTTGAGCAAAGGTTTGCTCCCTGTTACCATAAAAGGATAGGACGCGAAGCTGCCAACAGAGCCAGTCAGCCAATAAGACCATTTGCAACACTAGCATAGGGGCAACAGACGTGTGGAAAAATTGCCTATGTATGCAGAAACGTGTACCCCATATTCCTTTAATACCAAGATTGTTGGCGATGTCTGACATTATGCTCCTGAAGTAACCTTAGAAGTTGGCGTCTGATTTCTTATGTGATGTTGGATTCCTGGAGTGATGTCACAGTCTAACCTTATTTCAGGTTCCCAAAGTGATGTGTCCTCTGGTACTAGAATGAAAATAGTATCATAGGCACTTCCAGATGTAGCTTGATGACACCCAGATTCACTCCAACCAGAAAATAACCCAGGAAACCAATCAAATATTGCTATGTGCATAAGCCAACTACTTCACCCGATGAAATAAAGGCTTCTCTGCTTGAATGGAGCACTTATCAACATCCTGGTTCTGGGTGGGCTGATCCAGAAACACCAACTTTCGAGTTGTGATAACGTCTGGAACAACTCAGCTATTTCTAAGTAAGTAAGACATTTGGAGGTTATATTTCACCTGTCAACTCTCATTTGCATCATGAATCAGGATCCTGTTCAAAGGTATCAGCCTACATCTGACCTCTTTTATAGTGACCATCGAGCCATGGTGAAAAGCTCATCAGTGATGGCGAACCTGGACTGCTGAAAAATAACCTACTAAGAGCACAATCAGGTCACCAAAACTCGCCGAATATTACAGAACGAGACATCAAGAGTGTGCCTGATCCCATATAAACTTGTGCCCTGAAAACACTCCACTGTGCTTCATTTTCAAATCTCCCTAGAGGAGTCGAGCTCACACTTGACATATTAAACTTGAACAAATTCGCCATGCACTCAGAGTTTAGCTACTTTTGGAGGAGTTAAAAGTGCTATTTACGAATCATCGAAAAAGAGACTATATAAATATATATGGTATAAAGTACCCCCTGCCGTACATTATAAGAATATTGCAAGTCACTGAGGAGTTCAGTGACCATAGAGAAGAACGAGGCCGAAGGGCAAGTGTCTTTAAAGGATCATGGAATTCCGGGGTGACTTGCAATATCCTAATAATATACAGGGAGGGATACTTTATTCCTTATAATACATGGCAACCTTTACTATGAAATGCTTAAATCCTTGGTGTGCCCTTTCATATGAAAGAGAGGATGACTGTAAATATGAAGGATAAAATTAGAATTTGTACTGTAAAATTAAACACGCAAAAAGCAGTTAGATATTTGTTGCAAAAAGAAATTAGAATCCATTTAATACAAGTCAGATTTAACAAAAAGCAGTAGCTCAAACATGCAGAGATTCTATCTTTACTAAAATTACCAAAAGTGTGAATAAATAAACATGTTGCCATAAATATTTATTTTTGCTTTTCACTGTTTATCTAGAAAATCAGAGCAGAGGAAGGAGAAGCCCGGTTTTCTTCTCGGTTTTGAAACTGCAGCTTTAACTTTAACCCCTTCTGCTGGCTCTGACAGCAGGTAATGTGAGTAAGAACTCAGCTGTAATAAGTTATTACAGTTGAGCTGTTATGTCACAAGTCATTTGTGATAAGGAAATTAGAGATGGGCTTTTATACACATATTGCAGGCTTCCATGTATTATATACATATAGTTAATGTTATTTGCAAATTCGTTAGATCTGCAAATCCAAACTGAAATTCAAATCTCAGACTCAGAATCTGATTGGCCTGGGATGGTTGGAAATTTTCTGAAAGCCTGCATACTTTGTTTGTAGATCCATGGCCAGATTCAAAACCCCCTGAAAAAATTAGAAAACAGCCACCATGCTTGTCTTTAACCTTCTTTTCAAGGTTTTAATTATATGCTTCACAGTGCTTAGTTATTTCACTGGAGAGAAACCAGTGCAGGATGTCTTGGCACTGTAATTATGTGGCAGTATTTAGACACAAAAGGGTTGTTTTCAGAAGAGAAAGATAAGCCACAGGCTAAAAATATTTGCAAAGATATTGTTCTTGAAATTAACAAAAATCAGATGGAATGTGCCTGGAAAGCTACAAAGTTCATGGATTTGCATGCATCAGAATAAGGTGGTCAAGTACGTTTGGGTGGGCCATCACCAAGCATCAGGGACGGTGTAGGCACCACCTCCACCAGCCTATTGGATGGTAGCACACCATATTTTCACTGAAGTTCTTTGATTTGCATGGCAGGAGCACTTTCAACAAAACTGCAATGTCAGTTGCGCTGCCATATCACTGTAATCCGGTCGTAATTTTTAGGTCTAGCCTGAGAGTGCATGTGCTGTCGCTTGCAACGATCTATTGGTTCTAAAAAAAAAAAAAACTATTAAAAGGGGCTTTTACCAGCTCATTACTTCCCATTGGTTGGCTTCATCATCCCTCTTATTTTCATCCTTTTAATTGGTGGGCACATGTCTGCTCATGCTGGCTTCACTTCGTGTTCATGGTTTTTTTTTCCCCCCTGGAGCATGGACCAAGTACTGATTGATTTCTTGATTTGTGTTCTTCCACGCTGCTTGTGCTGATATTGTGGTACTTTTTTTTGTGAGTGTGTATTGTTTGTATATTCTTTTTACACACTCCTATGCCACTCTATCTCTTTTACCTACCACTCCCTTTGCTCATTGTTCGCTTTCCATATTTTTCAAAACGTAACTTTCCAGTGAGCCACGTTTCTCCGGCTAGTTGTTTCCGAGCTGCATAACAGCACAACACAATTAACTGCATTTTAATAAAGTTACATGTTGCAGCATTCACTAAGGGTGCATTTGTTTATCTAGGGCTCCCAGTTTTATGGTATTTATTTTTTCGACATTTCCGTCTGTATTTATCCATATTTATTTTTTGCTAATTTTTTCTGTATTTATCCATTTTTATTTTATATTTTCTATATAAATGAAGCTGCAATGGGTATTTTTTCACATTTATTTGACTGATAAATGTATACTCACATTTAAATGTCCAAAAGGTTTCAGCAGTATACAGTGCAATAGCGTTATCTGAAAACAGGTGCATTGTAGAATAGCATAAATAACTGTAGATCTGCACTTAATTAGGAAATCTGTTGTCTTTTTTCATCTCTCCTACCTCTCACTCTGTACTCCTTCTGACCTGTCACTCATGATTGACATTAGAAAAAATCATCCAAAGAAGACCTATTTTATGTATTTTTTCTGTATTTAAAAATAAATACAGACAGGAAAATAAATAGGTTTCTGTTTGTATTTATATGTAAAAATCAGTAAAAACGGAAAACTGGGAGCCCTATTTATGACTCAACCTCGTTTTGGTCGCATTCTGTGTAATGCAGCCTCCCATCCCAATTTGAGAAAGCCAACATAAGTGACATGTTTTTAAATTGTACCAACTGGTGATATTGGCTCATGCCGAAATGCATATGTATGTGTGCTGTTAGCAGTTCATGGGTTGTATGCCTCAATACCACACCATAGCATACTCATACCATAGTACACTATATAATAACAGGCCATGACATACCACACCATGCCATACTATACAATAACAGACCCTCACACACCATATTATACAATAACAAACCATACCATAAAATACCATATCATACTGTACAATAACAGGCGATACCATACCATACAATACAATGACAGTCCATACCATATTATACCATACTATACAATAACACCATAATATGCCGTACAAGAACAGCCCATGCAATACAATCCTATAAAATTACAGGCCACACCATACCGTACCGTACCGTACAACAGCAGACCATACCATACCATACCATACTATTCAATCAAGTCAGCCTCACCTACTTTTACCTCTGCCCATCCTGGAACCCTCAAGCCACCCTCACCTCCTTTTCCCTCTACCTACCCCTGAACCCTCAAGTCACCTTAGCCTCCCTTTACTTCTACCCACCCCTGAACCCTCAAATCACCCTCACCTCCTTTTACCTCCAACCACCGAGCCCTAAGCCTAAAGTTACCCTTACCTCCCCTTACCCTTTCCCGCCCCTAAACCCTCAATTCGCCCTCGCCTCGATTTCTCTGCCCACCCCTAAACCCTCAAGTCACCCTCACCTCCTTTTCCCTCTACCTACCCCTGAACCCTCAAGTTACCTTAACCTCCCTTTACCTCTACCCACCCCTGAATCCTCAAGTCGCACTCACCTCCTTTTACCTATATCCATCCCTGAACCCTCAAGTCACCCTCACCTCCTTTTACCTCCAACCACCGAGCCCTAAGCCTAAAATCACCCTTACCTCCCCTTACCCTTACCCGCTCCTAAACCCTCAATTCGCCCTCGCCTCCCTTTCTCTGCCCACCCCTGAACCCTCAAGTCACCCTCATCTCCTTTTACCTCTACCCGCCCTGAACCCTCAAGTCACCCTCCCCTCCCTTTACGTATATCCATCCCGGAACCCTCAGGTCACTCTCACCTCCTTTTACCTCCAACCACCGAGCCCTAAGCCTAAAGTCACCCTTACCTCCCCTTACCCTTACCCGCCCCTAAACCCTCAATTCACCCTCGCCTCCCTTCCTCTACCCACCTCTGAGCTCCCAAGTTACCCTCGCCTCCCTTTACTTCCACTTATCCTGAGCCCTCAAGTCACCCTCACCTCCCCTTACCTCCAACCACCCGAGCCCTCAAGCCATCCTCACCTCCCTTTACCTTTACCAATTCCTGAGCCCTCAAGTCACCTTCACCTCCCTTTACCTCTACCCACCCGAGCCCTCAAGTCACCCTCACCCCCTTTACCTCTACCCATCAATGAGCCCTCATTTCACCCTCACCCCATACCTCTACTCACCCAAGTCCTTAAGTACCCTCACCTCCTTTACCTCCACCCACCCCTGAATCCTCAAATCATCCTCACCTCTCTTTACTGCTACCCAAACCTGAGCCCTCAAGTAACCCTCAGCTACCTTGACATCTACCCTCACCACCCCTTACCTCTACTCATTCATGAGCCCTTAAGTTACCCTCACCTCTCTTTACCTCTACTCACCCCTGATCCCTCAAGTCACTCTCACCTCCCTTTACCCACCACTGAGCCCGCAAGTCACCCTCACCTCCCTGTACCTCTATCCACCCCTGAACCCTCAAGTCACTCTCACCTCCATTTACCTCTACTCACCCCTGAACCCTCAAGTCACCCTCACTTCCCTTTACCACTACCCACCGATGAGCCCTCAAGCCTCAAGTTACCCTCACCTCTCTTACCTCTATCGACCCCTGAGCTCTCAAGACACCCTCCCTTCTCTTCACTTCTACCCACCCTTGAACCATAAAGTCATCCATACCTCCCTTTACCTCAACCCATCTCTAAACCCTAATCACTATTTTTTTTAAATAACACAAAAAGTATGTTATTTGAACAAATACTTAACTGCATGGTAAAGTACTGTGCGGTAAAGGTACGAATGGTTACTTATGTGGTTCTTAACTGTGTGGTAAAGTTCTTGTGTGGTAAAGGCTGCAAGGTAAAGTCTGTTTCCCCTCAAGTAGGACACAAATGTTTTGGTTGGCATTGTTGATTGTTTAATGCCCTTCGGTATTTTTCACGGGCACCTTCGCCTCTGACAGTTTGCCCACCCACCCACACCCTATACTTTAGGTCTCGCCTGAGGCAATGCATGCACTGTAGCGTGCAAGATGTTTCTTTACTTAGTTGGCTTATAGCCCGCCCATTGCTTACCATTGGTTAGCTTCATCGTCACTCTTATTTCCTTGCTTCTCTTTGGTCAGAAAATACCAGATTACTTCCTCTTAGTGTATTTATCCGCACCTTGGAGCATGGTCAAAGTCTTGTTACCCTTTCCCAATGTCCTTACACTGCTCACAGGTTTCAGAGGTACTTTTATTAACTTTTGCTTGCACCACTTCCTCCGCCACCCCTCCTGCATTATTGCTTGCCTTGCACCGCACCATTCTCCCGTGTTGTTGCTTGTCTGGTCTGTCCTTCCACCGTTCTTGCCACCCTAGTCCTCCCTCTTCATTGCTTGCCCCTCCTGTCCCACCAGAGAAAAGAGTACCCAAAAGTCATGCCAGTGGGAGTCAAGCTGCTACAAAGATGGAAACCGCCCTGCGCTCCCTGCTCTGCATGGCCTTTTTGGTGCTGTCATCATGCGGGGCAAAAACCACAAACATCAGCTTGGACATAAGATAATTAAACACCTCTGACCCTCGGTCACTGGCCTGCTCTTTCCCCAGCAGCTCCGTGCCATCTACTCTGCCGCTGAGCCCCAGCCTCCTCCCAGGAGGGGTTTGAGGCCACTGTCTGCTCCGTGTGTGCCCGCTGTGTGACCTGTATCCATCTCCCTGCGTCTAATTGTGCACTGTTGGTAACTGCTTGGTATTTTGATCGTGTCCCCATTGTAATTGTTTATTTTTTGTGCCCGCTTCTCCCGCTTCCCTCTTACCGCTGCTGCTGCCCCTGCGGCCCCTCCCCCCTGTCCACGCACGTTCCCGCCTCCCAGCTGATCGTCTCTCCCCCTCCCCTACTTAATGGCGGCCGCTGCGGGGAGCGCGAGTAAGACCTCTGACCCTCGGTCACTGGCCTGCTCTTTCCCCAGCAGCTCTGTGCCACCTACTCCGCAGCTGAGCCCCAGCCTCCTCCCAGGAGGGGTTTGAGGCCGCTGTCTGCTCCGTGTGTGCCCGCTGTGTGACCTGTGTCCATCTCCCTGTGTCTAATTGTGCACTGTTGGTAACTGCTTGGTATTTTGATCGTGTCCCCATTGTAATTGTTTATTTTTTGTGCCCGCTTCTCCCGCTTCCCGCCGCTGCTGCCCCTGTGGCCCCTCTCCACGCACGTTCCCGCCTCCCAGCTGATCGTCCCTCACCCCTCCCCTACTTAATGGCGGCCACTGCGGGGGAACGCGAGTAAGACCTCTGACCTTCGGTCACTGGCCTGCTCTTTCCCCAGCAGCTCCGCGCCATCTACTCCACCGCTGAGCCCCAGCGTCCTCCCAGGAGGGGTTCGAGGCCGCTGTCTGCTTTGTGTGTGCCCGCTGTGTGACCTGTGTCCATCTCCCTGCGTCTAATTGTGCACTGTTGGTAACTGCTTGGTATTTTGATCGTGTCCCCATTGTAATTGTTTTTTTTTGTGCCCGCTTCTCCCGCTTCCCTCTTCCCGCCGCTGCTGCCCCTGCGGCCCCTCCCCCTGTCCAGGCACGTTCCCGCCTCCCAACTGATCGTCCCTCCCCTACTTCATGGAGGCCGCTGCGGGGAAGCGCGAGTAAGACCTCTGACCCTCGGTCACTGGCCTGCTCTTTCCCCAGCAGCTCTGCGCCATCTACTCCGCCGCTGAGCCCCAGCCTCCTCCCAGGAGGGGTTCGAGGCCGCTGTCTGCTCTGTGTGTGCCTGCTGTGTGACCTGTGTCCATCTCCCTGTGTCTAATTGTGCACTGTTGGTAACTGCTTGGTATTTTGATCGTGTCCCCATTGTAATTGTTTATTTTTTGTGCCTGCTTCTCCCGCTTCCCTCTTCCCGCCACTGCTGCCCCTGCGGCCCCTCCCCCCTGTCCACGCACGTTCCTGCCTCCCAGCTGATCGTCCCTCCCCCCTCCCCTACTTAATGGCGGCTGCTGTGGGGGAGCACCAGTAAGACCTCTGACCCTCGGTCACTGGCCTGCTCTTTCCCCAGCAGCTCCGCGCCATCTACTCCACCGCTGAGCCCCAGCCTCCTCCCCGGAGGGGTTCGAGGCCGCTGTCTGCTCCGTGTGTGACCTGTGTCCATCTCCCTGTGTCTAATTGTGCACTGTTGGTAACTGCTTGGTATTTTGATCGTGTCCCCATTGTAATTGTTTATTTTTTGTGCCCGCTTCCCGCCGCTGCTGCCCCTGCGGCCCCTCCCCCCTGTCCACGCATGTTCCTGCCTCCCAGCTGATCGTCCCTCCCCTACTTAATGGCGGCTGCTGCGGGGGAGCACGAGTAAGACCTCTGACCCTCGGTCACTGGCCTGCTCTTTCCCCAGCAGCTTCGCGCCATCTACTCCGCCGCTGAGCCCCAGCCTCCTCCCAGGAGGGGTTCGAGGCTGCTGTCTGCTCCGTGTGTGCCCGCTGTGTGACCTGTGTCCATCTCCCTGCGTCTAATTGTGCACTTTTGGTAACTGCTTGGTATTTTGAACGTGTCCCCATTGTAATTGTTTATTTTTTGTGCCCGCTTCTCCCGCTTCCCTCTTCCCGCCGCTGCTGCCCCTGCGGCCCCTCCCCCCTGTCAAAAGCATGTTCCCGCCTTCCAGCTGATCGTTCCTCCCCCTCTCCTACTTAATGGCGGCCGCTGTGCGGCCGCGCCAAAGGCGCGCCTAAGGCAAGCTCGTCTGCGCCCGTCCGCGACCCAACCGCGGCCAGCGCCAGGAACCCTGGATCTCCGACTATCCATTGCTACGACACTACCGCCCTCCTCGCACTCAACCCATGAAGGAACAACAACAACTGCCAGCTGTCTGCGCCAGCCACCACCCACGGCCAGTTCTCCTGCGGCCACTGCTGACAGACCTTCACCACCGTCTCGCGACCGCGCGCAGAGGGCGCGCCAAAGGCGCGCCTAAGGCAAGCCTGTCTGCGACCTAACCGCGGCCAGCGCCAGGAACCCTGGATCTCCGACCATCCATCGCTACAACACTACCGCCCTCCTCGCACTCAACCCCGGAAGGAACAACAACAACTGCCAGCTGTCTGTGCCAGCCACCACCCACGGCCAGTTCTCCTGCTTCCACTGCCGACAGACCTTCACCACCGTCTCGGCCGCCGACACCGGCGACACCATAAGATGCATCCTCCTCAACGTGCGCTCCATGCACAAACACGCGGTGGAGATCTGGAACCTACTCGACTCCCTCTCGTCCAACATCGCCTTCTTTACGGAGACCTGGACCAATGCCTCCTCCGCCCCCGACATCAACACCGCCATCCCCGACGGATATAAGATCCAGAGGAAGGACCGCCCCAACCACCCGGGTGGGGGCCTCGCCCACAAGAACACCCTCCGCCTCACCGCCTCCAGCGAAACCTTCCCCTCCGCCGAACACCTGCACTTCCAGATCCAGACCAGCCCCAACTCCACACTCCGCGGAACCCTCGTCTACAGACCCCCCGGCCCCTGGACCCCCTTTTCACCGCCACCATCACCGACCTCATCGCACCCCACGCCATCGCCTCAATGAACTACATACTCATCGGAGACCTGAATTTCCACCTCGACAACCACAGCGACCCCAACTCCACCACCCTCCGTGACAACCTCGCCAACATCGGACTCAAACTACTCGTCACCACGCCGACCCACAGGGCAGGACACACCCTCGACCCCCATCTTCGCAGCAGGAAACAGCGTTCACTTCAGCCACACAACGCAACCCCCATGGACCGACCACCACTGCGTACACTTCACCGTCGACAAACCCAAGACACTCAAGCCAGCCCCTCGCCCACCACGGAGGAACTGGAGCAAGGTCACCAACGAGCAACTGAACTCCACCCTCACCAGAGACAACCACACCTCGGCATCCGACACCAACATCGCAGCCAGGGAACTCCACACTTGGATCTCCAACTGCGCAGACTAGCTCGCCCCGCTACGCAACCCCGACAAACAGCGCCCCAGAAAAGCCCCATGGTTCACCACCGACCTCCAAAAAGCCAGACGCACCTGCAGACGCCTGGAGAAGAACTGGAGAAACACCAAGACACCTGAAAACCACACCACCTACAAGGACGCCATGACGGACTACCACAACCAAATCAGAACCACCAAGAGGACTTTCATCCACAACAGAATCCTCGCCAACTCCACCAACTCCAAGGAACTCTTCAGTGTCATTCAGGAATTCACCAACCCCCGTAGCGAAGCAACAGACATCACCCCGTCCCAAAACCTCTGCGAGAAGCTCGGAGCCTACTTCCACCTCTAGATCAAAAACCTCTACGACAACTTCGTCGACCAGCCACCAGAAGCTGCAGCCGGCCCACCCCCAGAAACACCAGCCAGCCCACCATCTCCACCTGGACACCAATCACGGTCAAAGACACCGCCTCGACCATGAAAGGCATGCACTCGGGGGCCCCTACCGACCCCTGCCCTCCACACATCTACCACAGAGCCGCCAGCGCACCCAAACTAAAACGCACCATCAACACCACCTTCGAAACAGGCACCTTCCCAGATGACTGGAATCGCGCAGAAGTCAGGCCCCTGCTCAAGAAGCCCACAGCTGACCACACCGACCTCAAGAACTACCGGCCCATCTCGCTCCTCCCCTTTGCAGCCAAAGTTGCGGAGAAAACAGTCAACAGGGAACTGACACGATTCATCAAAGAAAACGCCGTCCTCGACCCGTCCCAATCCGGATTCCGAAGCAACCACAGCACCGAGACCGCCCTACTCGCCGCCACAGACGACATCCGCTCCCTCCTGGACCAAGGCCACTCCACAGCCCTTATCCTACTCGACCTATCAGCAGCCTTCGACACCGTCTCCCACCGCACACTCGTCGCCAGACTACACAACGCCAGCATACAAGGAACTGCCCTGGACTGGGTCCGATCATTCCTCACCGGAAGAAGCCAAAGAATCAGACTGACACCCTTCCTCTCCGATCCCACGGAAATCACCTGCGAAGTCCCACAGGGGTCCTCACTAAGCCCTACCCTCTTCAACATCTACATGGCCCCCCTCGCCGCCTTCGTCCAACAACACGGCCTTAACATCGTATCCTATGCTGACGACAACCAGCTCATCCTCTCCCTCACCAAAGACCCCACCACTGCCACACTCAACTTCCAGAAAGGAATGCAGGATGTCGCAGTCTGGATGACCAACAGCTGTCTAAAGCTCAACGCCGAGAAGACAGAAGTCCTCATCCTCGGAACCACCCCTTCAGCGTGGGACAACACCTGGTGGCCGACCGCCCTCGGAAGCCCACCGACCCCCTCGGATCACGCCAGAAACCTCGGCATCATATTCGACTCATCCCTCACCATGAACCGACAGGTCAATGGCGGCACCTCCAGCTGCTTCCACAGCCTCTGCCTCCTCCGCAAGACTTTCAAATGGATCCCCCCCCCCCCTAGTCAAGGAAGACGGTCACTCAAGCACTCCTCACCAGCAGACTGGACTATGGAAACGCTCTCTACGCCGGCATAAACAAGTCGCTACTCCGCAAACTCCAGACGATACAGAACACCGCCGCCAGACTCGTCCTAGGCATCCCCCGGCACGAACACATCAGCCGACACCTATGAAGGCTCCACTGGCTCCCCGTGGAGAAAAGAGTCACCTTCAAAATCCTCACCCACGCCTACAAATCCCTAGACAACACCGGACCCAAATACCTCAACGACAGAATCAACTTCCACGTACCCAAAAGAACGCTCTGATCTTCCAACCTCGAACTAGCCGAAACCCCGCGCATCCACAGAGCCAGAGCAGGCGGAAGATCCTTCTCTCACATTGCGGCCAAGACCTGGAACGAAGCTACCGGCAGACATCAGACATGCCCCCTCCCTGAACACCTTCAGGAAGACCCTCAAGACCTGGCTCTTCGGCTAAACAGGTCTGTGGACCCCCCCCCCTCCCCTCCCCAGCGCCTTGAGACCCTCACGGGTGGGTAGCGCGCTTACAAACCCCTGATTGATTGAAACATTTCTTTTTGTGACGGAAGAGAATAATCCCATACCAGGAAAATGGATCACTGATCCTCGCAGTCAGCGCTTGCCACGTCATAGCGCTTTTTTTTCTAACTTTCAGCCATGCTGAACAGCAACTATGCTGCTGCTTAACAAGGCTAAATAAATTGACAAAACCAATAGCTCTCCCATTGGCGAGACAGATTGGCTTTTCCAATGCTTGTTTTTTCTTCTTCAAGAAACATACCTCAAAGCAAGGATTTCTTTCTGAAAATCAGAAAATACGCATGCCTGACATGCTAGGAGTTTTCTCTAAAGTTGCAGGGAACATTTCTGTTTTATGTTAGCTACCACCATGCAGCCGCGGCCTGTGTAGGTAAGAGCAGTGGGGCCGGGTGGGCAGGTTTCGACAGGCAATGACGAGGGAAAATTAATTATTTATTTAATCTCCCCTCGTGGTTGTCTGTCAAATCCCCCCCAACCCGGACCCCACCGCCCCACCGCTCTTACCTGCACGGGCCGGTCCTGCCACCATGCCTTGCATGGTGGTCACAAACTTTAAAGAATGGCATTGGTCAGCTGGGCAGACCTTCTGGCACAATAAAGCCCACGGGCTGTCGCTGGCATATGTTTTTAGAAAGCAAAGCCGCAAAGGCTCCACTGTTAGAGACAAAGCGATTTTCCCCACTTGGAAATGGTGCTTGGAAACCTCAAATGTGGGTTTTCACTGGTTTTTGGAAGATGCTGTTTACCACTATGCTCCAAGTGAAGCCCCATGCCTTAACCAGCAGATTTTCCAAGGACAGAAAATCCGCCAATTTACACTAACGCTTAAGTTGGAAAAACACAGTACTTATATTCTTTTTTCCTTTCTACACCTGGAAGATTTTTTTGAAGATGGAGAAAACAATTTTTCTACCCCACCATTTATGGGAGAGGGGTCTAAATGCCACATTTCATCATACCTATTTGGGCCTACTTTTTGTAGGAATAAATGTATGAGTGTTTCCTAGGTGTAAAATACCCATGTATAATATTTTTTAACATGTTATGTTATGTTAGATTATATTTATAGAGCGCTTGCAACTTAGATCAAGAAGTCCGGGATCCCTTATTCCAGCTAGGCTCAGCACACGATAGGATGGAATTATCCAAACGCCTCACTGAACAAAATGGTCTTGAGTTTCCTCCTAAACGGGAGTAGGGTGGCTTCCCTACGCAAACTATCCGGTAGCTTGTTCCAGGTCTGGGGAATTACCACTGAGAAGGCCTGCCCCCCCAAGGTAGCTCTGTTAAAGCGTGGGCAGGACAGCAAGCAAGACTCAGATGACCGGAGACAACGTCCGGGCACATATGGCTTCAAACGGTCTTTGATGTAGTTGGGCGCCTCTCCATACTGTGCTTTATGTGCAATGCACAGGCCCTTGAACCTGACCCTCTGCTTCATAGGGAGCCAATGTAGCTGCCGTAGCAGGGGGGTGGCATGTGCTCTTCTTGGCAATTTAAAAATCAGCCTTGCCGCATCATTTAGAACCACCTGAAGTTTCCCCAGAAGTTTATCAGGAAGCCCTGTGTAAACTGCGTTGCCGTAGTCCAAGCGTGACAAGATTAGTGCCGTCATGACGGTACGCATAGTGGAAAATGACAACAGGGTCCCAAGCTTCCGGAGTTGCCGCATCAGGCCGATACAGCTCCCCACTACGGCAGACACCTGACTGTTTAGGGTTAACTTAGTGTCCAGCTTAATACCCAACCATACTTGATACATTTTGCATACCATCCCGCTCCATCTCCGCCATGTGACATTCTCCTAACTTTGCCTACCCTTAAACTTATGACTGTGGAAAATATGTCATAGCTGCAGTTTTTTCTAGTCGTCAGTAGAATTTGCAGTCTAAAACATTTGCAGATACTGTTAATCAGGTTTGGGGATTTCGAACAGCAAACAGAAATTTTTGCACATCACTTTAAAAGATACCAGGAGCCTCGTTTACAAGCCCATTGCGCCATCCGTGCATCACTTTTTTTAACGCACAGTCGGCGCAATGGGCTTGCCCATATTTACAAAGCCACGTAAAGTCTCTCTGCATGACTTTTCATGGCTTTGTAAATATGGGCCCCTTTCACGCATTACTCTGCGTGAAAGGGGTGCTCCATGGGTGTTGCTGTTGGTGTTCCCCCACAACATCCATGGAACCTGACACATTTCCAGATTTACAACGTTTTGTAAAGCTGGGAATGCGTCCCAATCTTACGCCTCCCCAAGGAAGGCGTAGGAGTGGTGCAACAAGGAGAAATACTTTTATTTCTCCTCGTTTTTTCCTCTTTCTATGCATGCTCCTTTCTGCAGCACGCATAGAAAGAGTAAAATGACAACAATTGTTTTTGTGCAGGACGGTGTCCCCTCTTGCACATAAACAATCAACCTCGCAACGCAGGCACCCTTGCAACATGACGCAAGGGTGCCCGTGCTGGCGTATGGCAGCCAATTGTGCTCCAGCGCAGGGGAAAACACATGGATGCGTCATATTGTTGTTAATATGACGGATCCCTGTGCAGTTAAAATGTTGCAGCTCAGCGCAGCAAAATGGCTTGCAGCGCTGTGCAGCGTCATTTTGTAGTAAATGAGGCCCAAAATGTTTTGTGAATCGGACCAGTGGCCAAGGTCCCAAAACACTGAAGACAGTACAAAATACTTTAGCTTTTACATTTTGCTAAAAAAGGTGTCCAACATACGTCCAGGAGGGCTGGAGGGATGCCGATATTTCAGAATATCCACAGAACATAAATGTATGTACAAAAATTGTAAATGGAACTCAGTTATATTGTTGGTGTTATCCTAAAAATCTGGCATGGATCCTGCACTCTTGGAACTGCGTTGGACACCCCCTGGCCTAAAATATCTATTTCGATTCCTTACTAGACGCCCATATTGTACAGTAATTTCCTTTTTCCTTATAAAGCGCCCTTACAATGAAAACATCTCACCTCTCTCAGTGTGTTTACACATTTGTGAGCACAAATCTGTTCTTTGAGTCCTACTCCACTTTTTACCACTGCTTTCACTGTGCACCTTTTTGTACCAGATATAAAGAATATCAGTCTGCTAATCAATGGGTTGTTTTGACCTAAGGTCATAAAATACATTAAAATACAAAACATCAGTACAAGTTCCATGAGATAAAATATACAAATTAGTACATAAACATAGAGGCCCGGATTTCCTAAGATTTCACACAATGAGGTTGGAGCAAGGCAAGTTTCCACCCACGTTGTGTGAAAGGGAGAGAGCAGAACTGCGCAATATTTACAAAGATATGGCGCAGTTTAGTACTTTCCTTGCCCTGGTGCACTTTGGGCTGCATGGCACCGTCGCATGCAGCCTTGCGCCATAGCACGAGGGTGCCAGCATTAAGGTGAAGGTTGTTTTTGTGCAGGAAGGAGTACCTTTCTACTCAAAAGCTGTCCTTTTAGGCTATTTCCTCTTTATGCAGCACACATGCAAAGAGTAATTAACGAGAAGAAATAAAGATATTTCTCCTCGTTACGCTAGAGTCAGATAGACATACCATTTTGGCGCAAAACCATGTTTACAAGTCTTTGTAAATATGGGTTTGCATCAAAATACATGAGTGGATAGATGGGAATGCCATGCTCCAGTAATGTAACGCCTGTCTGAGGCAAGGCAGCACTATACGCTGCGTTACTTTTTTTTTTTTCCCAAAACCATGAAAAGCCAAACAAATTGGCTTTGTGCACCTTTGTAAATGCCAAAATAGATGTGGGCTGCACCAAAAAAGTGATGCAACCCTGATGCAACATCCCAGCCTAAATGTCAGCGCAGGCAAAATGTATTCACAATGTAAACAAGCAATGGCAAAGCCAATTGGTCTGCCATTGGCTGCAAGCCTTTTGGCTTTGTCAATGCTTGTTCCGTTTTGTCAGGGTATTTGCAAAACATTACTGCTAGGAAAACTGCTGGACCATCATCAATCTAAAAAACAGTGTTTTGGACTCAAAAAGGGCACGTTGTCATAGTAGTTCCAGTGTCATCTTAAGAACTTTTAAGGGTGCAGGCAAGACATATTTGGGGGGCCCCTTTTAGCAACAACATTGGATTTTACCCATTTTCTGCTAAGTTAAGTGTGCATGATGCCAAACAGGCTTTCAGAAATGGGGTATCACAAAAACAGTTAATATATGGCTTTACGGGGTCCTACAAATCCTTAAGAAGACTATCAGAGACAGAGGTATAGGTAGTCAGAAAGATGAAGAGAGTTTGAGATATAGAAATAGACAGAGGGGAGACAGAGAGAGAAACAGTTCATTTTCTCAGGTGGGGCCCTTGGAAGGTGAGGGGGACTGCTGGGCCATTGTCCACTTTGCCCATGCATTAAAACATCTCCAGATAGTTCCTGGCACAGAGGCAACTACTTTGTAGGTAGATGTGTACCTTGTGAAAGAATAGTGCCATCACTCAAAGTGAAGTTAGCCAATGGCTGAAGTGGGCTGACCCACTGCCTGAAGCTGTATGCTGTAGTGGGCAGAAGACACATTTGTATCATACAATAACTGACCAATGGATGAAGAGTACTGGCTGAAAGCCACTCTGAATAAATGATACTTATGATTTTAGTACAATCAAAAGCTCTTGGCTAACGCCACAGCTAAAAACTCTATGGCCCTGATTACGAATGTATGTGCTATTTAGCGCACCTGATAAATAACAATACCACATGGGTGGGGGGCATTTTATTTATCGCACCTATCACGAGTCTGTGTGGAATAACCTGGATTTTGGTATTTGCAGCATCACAATCTGTGTGATAGAGTAAATTCCATATGCTTTTTCCCTGTTCAATTTCGTCATGTTTGACCTGCTGAAATTGAATGAAGCCTGAGGTATTTAACGCACCTGATAATTATCGGATATGTCAAATATCTTTCAACTCGTAATTCCAACCCGTGCGTAAACACGGGTTTACACACAGGTCAGAATTAACTGACCCATTCGTAATCAGGCGCTAAGAAGAATATAATTTTTTTAGCTAGCTTAATTGTCCATATAACAGAGGGCAGAGATAGGAAGGCCAGTGACCTACTTTTCTAAGTCCTAGTGCGTGCAGAATATGTGGTGGTTCCTTGGTTGCTTGTTAAAGGCTATGCCCTGAGGCTGGCTCAAAGCCCTGGGAGGGGAGGAAGAAAGGAGGGATAAGGGGAGAGAGGAGATGGAATGAGGAAGGAGCCGGTGAAGCAACAAGAGAAGCCCCAAAATGCTCTATCGACACCAACTGGCGAAGCGGTAGTGCACAGTGGGTAGTCAACCTTATGTAATCACTACTTGTGTAATGTCTTCTGTTATTAATAGATCACAGAACCACTTTTTAAGGTTCTGGGATTTCCCCTTATTGGTTTTGTATTGCTCTTTGTGTGTGAGGTTAGTAGAGATTTGTTAAATCTCTGGTTTAGTCATTTTAAATGTTGGGTAATGTCAAAGTGAAACCAGTTGGATCCTGCTAATGGTCTCTGTAATAAAGAGATAATATAGGATTGATTTCTTTAGAGTTTTAGCTGCACTGTAAAAAGCAATGAGCCATGATATGTGAGTGAGGCCTTTCCCAGCACTGGAGACACAAACAGTCCTTGTTTCTAAGTAAGAGTGGGACAAAGGTAAGTGTGACATGTGACTGACTCTCCCCCAACCATTCCCACTTTAGGAAGCGCTGGAATGTTAGGAATTCTACTGATTTCCCGGCCAGGCCAGACTCAGACGCACTTGGCGGCAGCTGGGACTGTCTCCGAGGATGCTTTGTCCGACTGGACACAACAATGGGGTCACTTCACTCCTCACTGCCTTGTCATATCCCCTCTCTTGTTTATCTCCCTCCTCGGCTTCCCCCGGTCTGGCCGAATCTCTGCTTCCCGTAAGGACTGAGCAAAGACAGGGAACCAGTGGGCACAGAGCCAGGGTCTTAGCGCTGCATGTCCCCACACATCGATTAGGAGTGACAGTGACCACTATAGTTCTGCTGATGCACCTCAACCCTGACCTGCAACCCCAAGAGCTAATCAACTGGACCCTGCCAGCGCTTGGATGCCCTCACGGGTGACAAGTAGCGCTCTACAATTCTACTGATTGATTGATTGATTGATTGATTGAGAGCTATTTTAGTTGTGAGACCCTCACATGGCTCTGCCAATGCTCCTCAATCCTGGCAGGGCAAGACTTTGGTACAGAACTTAAATTGGCACAATCTTGGAACCCATACCCAGCATCTCTTCAGTTCCACCCATTGACCGGTGGGCCCAACTGGCGCTCATTTTGAGAGACCGCACTTATTTTTCCTGAACTGACTTTGACCCAAAGCAAGAGTATGACAAGCATTTACAATGCAATCTGTCTCACATTTGTGAAAGTTAAAACTATTGGTGTTGTAAATGACATTGTTTTTTATTTATGTTTTTTGTTTGTAGTAGAGCGGATGATTGTAGTGGAATTATGGTGTGTGAATTGGAATTGTTAGTTGTGGAAATGTGTGTGGTAGAATTGTGTGATGTGGAGTGGATTTGTGTAGAGGAATTATGGGGCATGGTGTGCAATGGAATTATGTGGATAGTAATTATGTGGTATTGAGTGTACTGAATTATGTGGAGTGGGATTGTGTGTCATGGAGTGTAATTATGTGGAATGGTATTTTGAGTTGTGGAGTGGTATGTAGTGGAGTTTAATTATGCGGTGTGCTGTCGAATTTTGTGGCATGATGTGGAATTCTGTGGTGTGGATTGGATGTATGTGGTGTGTTGTGTAATTGTGTTGTTGAGTTTAATTATGTGGTTTCTTGTTGAATTATGTGGTGTGGAATGGAAATGTGTCGAGTTGGATTGTGTGGTGTTGAAGTGTGTGTAATTTTGCTGATTGGAATTATGTGGCATGGTGTGAAGTGTATTTGTGTGTATTGTGTTACCAAGTTTAAAAATTATGAAACATAATTACAAAGGAAGGCGGCCTTTTATTGCACACAAATTCACAAAACTAAAACAAGTTGCTTCCACCAAAAAATGTCAGAATGCACAAACGTCTCTTCAATTTCAGACCCAAGCAAGGAGGAGCTGCAAACAAAACATACATGTTCAACATGAGCAGGGAAAAAAGAAAATAGTTCTAAGACCAAACACTTCAACACACGGTGGAAACTTACCAGTAGTTAGGCATTGCTCTCTGAGAGTTAACAAACAACAACAAGCATTGACAAAGCAAATAGGCAGCAGTCTCTCCTGATCTATCCTTTATTGTGTAATATTTTAGAACGCGGCCAGATTATTATCCTGCCTTTTAATGCACCAAAATGCTTATGGGTTTTAATTTCAAGAGCACAAATTGTCACTACGACTGATATTCCACTGTCTTAACCTTTAGGCTGGATTTGGAAACGACTTTTCCCAGGTGATGGGTCAGAAGAGCACCTATAGAAATATTGTTATCAGCCACACATTTTATTAAAAACCTGTTACAGTCTGGCTGGAAACAGGTGCTACTAGAGGTGGACAAAATATGTGAGATCCTGGGTGTATTCTTTCTTGTTAAGAATATTATTAGACTTTACACTGAGATTAGATAAGAAAATGAAAGTAAAAGAAACACGTAAGCCTGCTTGCACTGTGATTGCAGACAGCCACGATCAACCTGCTACTAAATTCAGCATAATCTAAGGGCATATAAAAACCAGCGGGCGCCGTGAGGAAACAAGAAACATAAATCTAGTAACTTTAAAGTTCATAAGAACAACACTGTCAAGTGTAGATCAGAGTAAGATTTTGAAACGAAAAATAACTCTAGAAAGAAGGTGCATTTGCAGAACCACCGGTGCTTATGACATACTAAATCAGTCCCACTTTAGGCAAAACAACAATATTAAACCATTTAAGAAAAGGGTAGCATCTAAATACAAGCATTGGCAAAGCCAATAGGTGTCACTTTTGCGAGAGTTAGAGCTATTGGTGTTGTAAAGTGTTAGAACTGGGGGTCTCTAGTTGGCAGAGGTAGGTACCTTTGACCAAATAGGGACCCTTGCTTCTAGTCAGGGTAAGGGGGTACACTCCTAAAATAACCCCTGCTCACCCCCTTGGTAGCTTGGCACGAGCAGGCAGGCTTATCTCAGAGGCAGTGTGTAAAGCATTTGTGAACACATACAGTAATATAGTGACAACACTACAGATGGACACCACACAGGTTGTATATCAAAAATAAGTATTTTTATATAGACTTAACACAAGACCACGAACGACAAAAATCCACAATACTGTACTTAAAAATGGTAGAAATAGCTTAGTTCTCTTTAGATGGTAAGTGCGACACTTATTGTTCAATGTACCTTTGGATGCGTAACGCTATACAACGAAAGTGTTGCAGGGAAGGTGATGCGTCGGTTCCTTACACGCAAGAACGGTGATGCGTCGGTTCCCTACTGCTGCGCAGGGGACGGTGATGCGTCGGTTCTTCTCGGCGTGGGGAGGTGACGCGTCGGTTTCTTACTGCGCTTCTGTGGCGATGCAACCAGCAGCGCCGTGATGCGATGACGATCCGATGCAATGCAACAAAAATGGCGTCTTCTCCTTGATGCGACAACTACGAGGCGATGCGTGCATGCCCGGCGGCCGTGCGACGACTCTGTGAATCTTCTGAGCCGCGACAGGCCCTGCGACACATTTCTCCGGTGATGCGACGGCGTCTGCTGCGACGGCGACACTCTTCTCCGGCGATGCGAGGCGCTTCGGTGATGCGATGCGACAGCGGCGGCACCCTTACTCAGTGATGCGACGACAGCGGCTGCGGCGGCGACACGCTTCTCCGGTGATGCGATGGCGCCTGCTGCGACGGCGACACTCTTCTCCGGTGATGCGAGACGCTTCGGTGATGCGACAGCGGCGGCACCCTTACTCAGTGATGCGACGACAGCGGCTACGGCGGCGTCACGCTTCTTCTCCATGAGTCGCGCTTCCAGCTCCCTGCGACACGCAGTCCTTCAGAAGGCCCAGCACAACAGCAGGCACTTCAAATTCCCAGCAAGGGAATTCAGGGGAGCTGGTTGGTGAAGTCTGTTGTCCCTGAGACTTCAGCAGGAGGCAAGCTCAATCTTCAAGCCCTTGGAGATCCTTTACAAGTTGATGAAAGTAGCACAAAGTTCCTTTCTCCTTTCTTTGGTAGTCAGACTACCACTGCAGGCCAATTCCCCAAACAGCACTCAGCTTAGGGATAGTCTCCTCCTTCAGTTTCTCTCTGGTTCCTCTCCTCAGCAAAGGTTCTTCTTGTTTCCCAAAAGTGATCTGAAGTTCTGGGGTCTGGGTCCCCCTTTTATACTCATATTCTCTTTGTTCTCTGAAGGCAGAGAGGCCTTTGCCTAGTCCAAACCAGTTCTGGTCAGTCCTGGAGCACTTTGTTTACAGGACTCCTTCTTTCCTTTGACAGTGTAGGCCAGGGACATCAGACGCACCACAGGAGGTGGAGCCAGCATTGTGGAGGGGAGGCACAGCCCTATTCAGACCCCAGGTGCAACTCCTCCCACCACTCTACATGGAGATCTCTCTATTCAGTCCTGTGCTGACTCACCCTGTCTCCTGGAATCACCCAGCCCCTGTCACTCAAACTCCAGACAAGGAATACACAACCTAGCAGAGGCAGGCTTGGATAGTAAGGCAAGAAAATACCTACTTTCTAAAAGTGGTTTTTTCAAACACAGAATGTTAAAACCAACTTCACTAAAAGATGTATTTTATCATTCTGAGTTCAGGCATACTAAATTCGTTTTTCTACCATGTTTCCTGGGTCAGTTAGGACTATAAGGTGTTATAATCAAACTGCCCATTCTGGCCTATGGGGACAGGTAGCCTTGCAATAGTGAAAAACGAAATTGGCTGTAATTCACTATCAGGACATGCCACACACACCAGGGCATGTCCTACCTCTTACATACAATGCACCCTACCCGCAGGTCTACTTTAGGGGTGACTAACATGCAGAAAATGGAAGGTTTGGGGACTGGTAAGTGGGTGCACTTACCAAGTCAACATGGCAGTACCAGAGGGCACACAGGCTCTGCAATGGCAGGCCTGAGACACACTTTACAAGCTGCTCCGGTGGGTGGCACAACCAGTGCTGCAAGCCCACCAGCAGCATTTGAGTCACAAGCCCTGGGCACAATCAGTGCACTGTACTAGGGTCTGACAGTGAATCAAATAGGCCAAACATGGAGTCACTAATCCATACATTAATTTATAACACAGAGCATATGCACTTTAGCACTGATCAGCAGTGGTAAAGTGCCCAGAGTCATCAAACCAACAAAAACAGGTCAGAAAAAGTACAGGAGGAAGGCCAAAAGTTCAGGGATGACCCTGCAAAAAGGGCCAAATCCAACATAAAGGATAATGTATTTTACCCATATGTTATGGAGTAGAGTGGATGCATGTGGTGTGTAGTGGAATTATGTGTGTTGGATTGGAATTGGTAGTTGTGGAATTTTGTGGGGTGAAATAGTGTGGAGTGTATTTGTATAGTGGAATTATGTGGCATGGTGTGCAACGGAAGTATGTGGATAGTAATTATGTGGTATTGAGTCTACTGGAATTATGTGGAGTGGGATTGTATATCATTGAGTGTAATTATGTGGATTTGTATTTTGTGTTGTGGAGTGGTATGTATTGGAGTTTAATTATGTGGTGTGCTGTTGAATTTTGTGGCATGAGGTGAAATTGTGTGGTATGGATTGCATCTATGTGGTGTGTTGTGAAATTGTGTTGTTGAGTTGAATTTGTGGTATTAGGGGCTGTGAAATTTCAAAGCATTACACAAAGAACTCTTATACCAAAGGAAACATGCCAATTCAGCGGAAAATGGAAGGGGAGCAGTGTGTGTCTAGTGGCAAATTTTGCAGCACATTGTTCCAAATATATGACTGAAGCATGGTGTGGTAGAGCAATGCCATTTAAAGAAAGCACCTTTTCCCTTGAAAGTGTCTCATAAAAGTGGCACTAAATTTGTATCAGGCAACTAGTTTTACTACAAAATTAGACAAAAACGTAGAAATTGGATTGTTGCGCGATTTGTGCTTCACACAAATAAAGTGTCTTGACCCTATTTAAATATTTTCATCAGATGTCAGAATTACTAAACATAATGAGCCTCATTTGTACCTTCCTTGCTGCTGATTTCAATTGAAAAATATGTCAAATTCATTAACAAGTATTTACATTTTTGCTATGCATTAGAAAATATTTAACACTTCCTGTACCGCAGGCATTTGGTTCACACTTCAAACTTCCTTGAATTTCCAATCAGGCAAAGAAGTAACTAAACACTAATCTCCATGTTAAGCAAGAATCAGTTTGTCAGAAGACATTTCCTGACACTTGACCTCTGTCTCTGAACTCATAGCAAACATGACTCAAATACAAAATGTCAACACCTCTTTATTGCTCGTTCTCCTTTTGAATTCCTGCAGGGTTATTCTGGATGTGCTGCAGCACCTCTGCACGCCTACTTCCAGCCCCCTGACAGCGAGAGCGAAGGGGGGGGCACACCCCTTATCCCTACCACAGCCAGACATACCTGCTCCTCAGAGGCCAGCCTCAGCATCTCATTCTGCACATCCAGAACCTGAGCCAGTGGCGTAGCAAGCGGGGGAGGGGGGGGGGGGTTGGGCATCCGCCCCAGGCGGCACGAGTTTTGGGGGCGGCGGCCTTCCCCCCCCCCCACACTCTTATTTACAGCTGTAGCTGGGGAGATGCCAGCACCCCTTACTCCCCGCTCTTAAATTCGGCTGCTGCGGGCGGCAAACGCAAGGCCCAGCTACACCACTGACCTGAACTCGGCATCGGCACTCCCATGCCACCCATGTGCCCAGAGCACAGACTGTGGACAGAGGGGTCAGTCCGTCTGTAGCAAAGCACCGGCAACCTGGAATATTTGCACTAAGAGGACGAACCGAGATGCCTCTGGGAACCCACTGCTCTCCACTCAGTGGTACTCCTTTTATCGGTCACAGAAGGATGAAAAGCGTAGTTGGTAGGCATCCCAAATGCGTATCCAGCTCTATTCAAATAATTTAAAACCTGAGGCGTGGTTCGCTAAAGGAAAGTTTTTCTAAAATGTTGTATTTATATGCAAGCACTTAGCGCGTGCAATAATAATCAGTATTAAGAAGTGTTCACCTTCGCCAGTGAAAGTATTCTGGAGTTGGCTTTGAAGTCCAGCAGGGACCGCCATTTACAAAAGTACAGGAAACACAATAAATGTCACATGACTGAAGAATACAAATAAAGAATGGATTATTAATTCAATTGAGAATGATATAAGATGATAGTTTGCATGATACAACCTAGATGTTCTCACTTGACCTAGTCCTGGGGACCTAAAACCATTTTGCCTTCTGCACCCTCGTTTCCATAATTGCTAAATCTGGGAGCCCCTGACATGTTTCAGAGGCGCTGTACTACACAAATGCATTCATGTGGAGTTGAACAGATTACACGGGTTCCACATAATAATATTTCTTAAAATTAATATAGAAGACAACTAATGTAATGATCTCTTAGATCACAATAGCAGGGTCCTCATGCCAGTCTTTCCAAGTTTGTGTTTGGTATCCAAGAATGTGAATGTCTCTCCAACCAGTCATCTATGTATTCAACAGATACACAAACATCAAAAATAATTACGGATACTCACTGGCCATATCTTTTTTTAAACCGTCTGTTGTGTGACCCATAATATGCACCTTTTTATGGCTCTGCTCGCACTTTGCCTTTTAAAGCCATGTTTGGCTCAGTTCCCTTTATGAATTTTGTGATGTGCCCGTACCGCCTCTGGCTACACATTTGCTCCTGCATGAAGGCAGTGTCCAGAACCGTGAGAAAGAAGTATGGGAGAAATCAGATATTCAGAAGCTAAGGCGTGAAATGTTGCAAAACAATAATGATGTATGGAAACGAAGCAACTGCTCTTTCCCGTTCTTCTCTCAGCAGGCTTTGGACTAGATCATGTTAGAATCATCACCTTAATCTGGGGGACTCTGGACTGTAGGTCACTGCTGTTGGAATCAGGGCACAAGTCCTAAAAAAAGAAGTGGGGGGACTCTCCAAGTTAGGTGGTGTCACAGGAAGTGACGTCGCGACAGGCAGTGACGTCACGACAGGAAGTGACGTCACGAAAGGTAGTCCCCTCTTATTACAGGGAGTCCTACTTTAAGTCCTGGCGCTAGAAATGCCAGACAGCCAGGCAACCCCTCCTCCCCCGATTCCCTCCTCCCCCAAACACCATTGAGTAAAGGGAAAATCAGTCAGGACTTGTGTATCTGTAGGAAAATAAGGAAACTCCGCCTGCTCACCGCAGGCTGAAATATCCTAATAGTCCGCAAATGTGCATAAGAAATTAAAAATGTGCATACTCTGAGCTCTGACTAAAGAAAAGTAAAAACAAAACCTCCTCGTTTGTTTATTTGATAGATCCAAACCAGTTTACGTGAAAATGTCACTGTTGTAACGTAATTATCTATTTATCATAGGCGTGCTCCCACCTGTAGTCCTGAAAAGCGGTTAATGTAGCGTTGCACATCGGCGCCCAAAATGCAAAAATATTCCCACGACGATGTGTATCTCGGTGAAAATAAAGCGGGTTAGAGGTAAACGCAGTAGTACCGCGGTTTCAAGAAAAAAAACTGCAAGCACACCCTAGTGGTCGCTCCTCGTGGGCAAACAAACAAGCAGTCGAAACGGAAGGATACTCGTGTTGCTGGTTGCAAGGTGCACTTGTAAGACGTTTGGTTGCTCATTGAAATGTACATTTTAAAACCCAAAAGTGATATATTTCGGCACAGGTTACCACCAGTGATAAAAAAAAAGTGGAGACGATTTAGAAATGCGTGTACTACTTCATGTACCAGTAATGCCTTTATAGACTTTCAACTGTTTTTGAACCAGTGTGTGGATTAAATGATGTGTGTGGATTAAATGATGCATTTGCACAAGATCACGCAGTGTGAGCTGTGAGGTGCGGTGTTGTGCATGTCAAGACCGCTATAGCACCCAGTTGTTCAGTGTTGGCAAGTTGACAGCGCACCTGCCTTTACTGCAAAATACTGAATGAAAACACGTCTAAAACGCACAGCTACTACACGAGTGTTCTGGCGCGAGACCTCATGTTTGGGGCGCAGCTCTCTCGTCCCAGAACACCAGCAGTGCGCGAGCACAACTTAAGTACCATGGTGCCAAATGCAACCAAAGGAAAGGGTCCCACTTGCCAGCCCTGTACTTGGGAGATCGACGGGGCGGCCGTGCGGGCAAGTAACGCCATCATTGAAAGTCCAGCTTTTGGGCAGGGGGGACGGCGTCCACCCGGTAAAATAAGTAAGGGGACGCCGTCCACCCGCGTGGTACCCCGACTCGTGCCCTGGTTGGAATGTTTCCTACTGGAAGGACATGAACCGACTCGAATATCAGAAAGCACACACAAGGGCAGAAGAACTCTTCTCAGAGTAACAACGTCCGCCATAGTTTATCGGTCAAGATCAGGAGGAAACTGATGATGGACAAAAGCACCTCCCATGGCTATCCTAAACAGTATTCAAGCAGCACTGGAGCGAAGTAGCACTCCAATACCGGACGCACAGCATTATTCCTGAATCATCACAATAGATTTGTCCATGTTCAATAAGTTTTATTCCTTGTATACCAAATGTTTTGTAGACTCATTTCATTTAATCACGTCACATGAGAGACACCATGTATTATTGATTCTAATGCAGCAGATATGCCCATCCGGGCCTTTGTCTGAAGCAAGAACTATACATCAATTCTCCTCTGTAGTAGGTATTATTCCCAATGCATTTCGGGCTTTTTTTCTTAGCCCTTCGTCAGGGGTTCACTACAAGTCAAACAACGTCACAATTAGATTATGTGTTCACATCTACATGTATCACAAAGTCTATACTTTGTTTTTTTTAAAACTACCCCATCATCAACGTTTATCCCTCTAATTGCGTCACTCCACGCTACACACAGAGTGCCCAAAAAAAGGCTTCCCCCTAACTATGAAACCCTCCCATAATTTACCACATCATCCTTTGGTAGCCCCTCCTGTGACTATTCCCCATAGCTTATGCCAAATGTCGCTCCAGAATTACTCGTTCCCGTACACCGTCATCAGTATTCTTCCATACCTTAAACGTCTGTCTACATAATCTCCTTCTCAGAAACGCTCCTTCTTTAGCATAAAACGGTAACCCTCTAACTATCCCCTACTCTTTTTTCAACTCTCAAACCATCACCCATCCCCCTCAGAACAACCCCTTGCGTGAGCCACCTCAATCCTTATGCCTACAACTCCCATAACCCACTGTTTTGAACATCCCATTAATGCTCAATCTCCCCGGTTACACGCTGCAACAAAGTGCTCAAACAGGCTTATTCCCAACTTAACCCTCACATCTTATACCGTATTGGCCATTCCCCATCAGTATGTTCCAAACATTAAAGCAAGTTAATACATCCCCGCTAGCACAATATCATCAGCGTTCCCCCGTACCTTAATCCTATGTGAGCATGTTCTCCTGCCTTAGGCAAAACGGTAATCAACTCACTCTCACCTGCACCCTTTTTAACTACCGAAAGAACCCCCACCCCTCGAACAACCAATTACGTGAACCTCCCCAATCCGCATGCTACAAACCGTCATAGCCACACCTCATTGTGTATGCTACCAACTAATGTTTAGTGAAACCTCCCCAGGCAGCTCGCTCGATTACCCTGCCCACCCGCAGATGTTATCTAAAACGTCAATCATGAAAAAGTAGTGCATTAATGTTTCAAACATGAAACTGTTGGAAAACGAAACTGTGAATAAAAACTGTGATTTGCAGCATCTGTTTCTTGTTAAGAATACACAACATCTAACCATCCATGTTAATACATGAGCTGAACCAAAACCGTCCATCGTGATGTTTTCCCCAAAGCTGTTCACGAGCTCCCGCTCTTGAGGTGAAATGGTCTCTCAGGTGACTGTTCCATTTTTTTCAAGTATTTGCAATAATCCGTGGGTGCAACTTGTCATGAGGGCAGGCAAGTAATTCATGCGTATCCAGCTCTATTCAAATAATTTAACCCCTTCAGCGCGGCGCGGATTTCCGTGCTGTGCTGAAGGTTCTAAGCGCGGGCGGGGCTATGACGGAGCGGTTCCGTCATGCGCACAGCCCAACCGACGCGCATGACGGAACCGCTCCGTCACACGCACCGAAGGGGTTAAAACAAGCTTAAAATAACAAGCATTGGCATAGCCAATAGGTCTCGCCTTTGGGGCTTTATAAGTGTTTAGCTAGAGCTATTGGTTTTGCCAATGTTTGTTAGCTAAGTTGGCGTGTTCAAACCTCACAGAGAATATAGCATGCCTCGCAGAGCAGCACATGCTCTCTGACTCTAGACTTCACCTAAACATGTCCCTGGCTTGGGGGCCTCTACCCCTTTCTTTACTCCCTGCCAGCTCAGCTCACTGATGTTTCTATGGAATCTCTCAAAGTTGCCGCTCCCACCCCAATACAGCATTATGCTGAACTAAAATTACAACAGCAAGCATTTGGTAAGGACATCCCCTGTCCAAGCAGTCTTCACAGGTGTTTAATTATCATTTCCTGCAAGATAATACCTCGCAGTGCCATATAAAGTGGATTTCATTTCCAAGTGCTTGCAAAGCCAATGGCAAAGAGAAGTTCGAGCTAAAACGGGATGATTGTTCTATAAATCAAACATACTGCCTTTGAAATATTTAAAGCTCTGCTATAATATTTGATGACCTTGAAACGAACAGAAGGTTTCCTCTGCCAAGAGCTACAGGGCGACCATGGAAGTGTTTTGTCTGGTTTATTAGCAGCAATTCAACACCCCTAGTGCTCCAGATGTGGAATCCAGGAAGAAACCATGGTTAAAGAGCGGTATGAGCAGTGCTTAATTTAAGCCAGTCTTTGCCGGTAGGGGGGCACCAGCACTTATTTTTGGGACTGGCACTTATTCCAATAGTCCTGGCTTGTTGTAGGTGTAATGTTACTTGTTTAGTATATATATGGAGGCAATAACAGAAGCAGCAAAATATCAGTCGGGCGGCACATTATGCTGAGCACAGAGTTTTAGCATAAATGTTTCAAGCCACGCCCTTAATTATATCAGCCACGCCCCTTTGAGAGACGCCCCAGTTTTTCATCCCACTTAAAGTCCGTCAGTTTATTTACAAACACAGACAGGCCATGTATCAACTTAAAATCATTACCACAAATGCAACATATTTAACTTCGTCGTCCGCCTTGTCACGGGGACACAGAATCTGAAACAGGACATCAGACAACTTTTCTACACGCATCAATGTTTCAGTAATCCTCTGTGATCGGATTGTGCAGCAGGAAGCAGTGGCGTCTGTGTACACGCCAGGATGCCTTTGTATTTCTATTTTAGCGCTATCAAACATCCACTTAACAATGCCTGCAACTGTGAAGCAGCCAAACAAACGAAGGGCTCTTACCTAATCTCAGAGGGGTGCTATATGAAGACGTGCTGTAGTAATAAGCAGCGGACGCATTTGTGGTACAGCTGCTACCGAAGAAAGTTAGCGCCTTTTAACCCGTGCTAGCGGGGTCCTGTTGGGAAAGGAGCGTTGAAGTAGGCAGCAGCCTGAATGCATTACTTACAAGTAGCGCTGGCCTCAAGGCGCTTACTTGAACGAGGGCTATGTGTGACGATGTATTCAAGGGAATGGTGAGGCCCAGCACACATGAAATAAGCATTGTGAGGCGCGCGTGAGTGCTCTTCACTGTCATTAAGTAAACCCCTGACGTCACAGAGCCCTGATAGGCAGGCAGGCTGGCTTGCAGATATATGCCGGATCATAAAGGGCAACACGGTGTGACTTTAAAAACAAGCAAAAGCGAAAGCACGACGAAGGGCTCTTACCTAATCCCAGAGGGGTGCTATATGAAGACGTGCTGTAGTAATAAGCAGCGGACGCATTAGTGGTACAGCTGCTACCCAGGAAGTCAGCGCCATTTAACCCGTGCTAGCGGGGTCCTGTTGGGAAAGGAGCGTTGAAGTAGGCAGCAGCCTGAATGCATTACTTACAAGTAGCGCTGGCCTCGAGGCGCTTACTTGAACGAGGGCTATGTGTGACGATGTATTTAAGGGAACGGTGAGGCCCAGCACACATGAAATAAGCATTGTGAGGCGCGCGCGAGTGCTCTTCACTGTCATTAAGTAAACCCCTGACGTCACAGAGCCCTGATAGGCAGGCGGGCAGGCAGGCTTGCAGATATATGCCGGATCATAAAGGGCAACACGGTGTGACTTTAAAAACAAGCAAAAGCTCGGCGCGTTGCGTGTAACCTGACCCACCAGGAATGCAGCTGCCACCCTGCGCGCTGCTGCTCGCTCCCGAGAGCAAAACGCCATGGGAGTGACACATTGGAAAGGAGGTGGGACATGCACCCGCCTTTGGCCTTTTGCGTACTTTCATTATTGAAAGACACACGCAAAGGCCAATCCAATGTGTGGGAGGAGTCAGACCCACACGGAGAAGTTTAGAGTGCTCACAAGAAGCCTTCCATAGAGCACCGCATGCGCGCCGCGCTAGGCTCAACCTAAAAAATGTGCAGTAAGTGTGATTTGTTACGCTAAGGTCTGCCAGGGTTAAGCCTGGAAACAAATACATTTGCGACCAACTGCTCTCCTAGCAAATCAAAGATAGTGTTTGGACAGGCTGGGGTTTATGTCATCTTGCTATATGAGGAGGAACCCAGCTCGGCTGGAAGCTTTAGGACAAATTGAAGCAGGCTGCCTGCCCCACCTCCCTCCTACACACAGTGGGGGTAGAGGGACTTGCAATGATAGAACGAGAGGGCGAGCCAGTCATAAATATCCCATGTAACCTTCATCTGAAACGTCGGGCTGAAGCCATTTAGGCAAAAACAGGAGATTTATGTGCAAAAACCAGATCTCACTGAGCAGGCAGTGCTGTCTCAGACCCAAAAATCACATTGGTGTAGAAACTCTAGCCCATGACTGCCCGAGGAAGGTAGTGACGGCGTGAAATACAACCACCTGGCATCCAAGGTTATTAAAAGGAGTGTTTTCTTTCATTAGAGGTAGGGAGGGACTAAGCGATGGGCCGCAGAGAATGTATAGCGTTACCTACGTCACATTACAAGAACTTACCTGCACATCCCCGGGGAAGTAAACCACATGGTGTGCGGTTGTTCCCCGTAGCAGCAGCAACTCGTTGGTCCTGTGGGGGTTGGAGCTGGCAGTCTGATGACGGGGAGCATGCTCATAGTTCAGCACTGCAGCACCCACCAGGGGCGTAACACAGGCCCCCGCGGTGTGGGGGGGCCCGAGCTGCAGGGGGTCCCCTCAGCACTGTACTCAGGCCTGACAGATCCGGATTAAATCCGGAGCGGGGGCCCCTCTGTGTACCTTGCAGGGGGGCCCCTTCAATTTTCGTTACGCCACTGGCACCCACACGCAACAGCAGAGCACAGCTCGGACTGCGCTAACCGTAGGGCAAAAGTGGGGGCGTGACTTTACACCGCCACACAAACCGCCGACCGAACGCACCAATGACTCTTGTTTTCATTTCTTCTATAAGATTGACTGCATCTAAGTCAATGACACAAAAAAGGTCTGCAAGGTCAACTCCCTTTTGATTGAGATTGTTGAAAGAGACAAGAGACGAGGGATACGGGATACAGACGTGTTAGGGCTCAAAATGATTCGCAGACTGCACTGTGGTCAGAGGCACGGCAGAGACTTTGAGAGTCACTCGAGTGTAAAGCGGCTGTAAAGGTAAGTGTGTGCAAGGACGTCAAATGGGAGAACAGACTTCCAGTATTTGGCTGCCATGCCCTTTATTTGTGTTCTGTCTCACAAACATTTCCTGCCAAAAAGAAATGATTTTTTCTGAAGCGCTCACGTGCACCAGGCATCCCAGTTGTTCCTCTTATCTCAGGAATGCTGGCTGCCGGCCTGCTCAGTGTGCATTCACACCTGAGCCCGACTCCAACTGTGAGACACTGGAGGAGATAAGAAACGAGTTTTTGAAACAACAGATATAAACTTTGTTGGAACAGCTGCTGTCACAAGCGAGGGGCGCTGAGGAAGAGAGGCAAGGGAATTGGCTGATAATGGAGGAGGGGTGGGGAGATGAGAGGCTGGGGCAGCGACAGCAACAGCGAACAGTGGGAGGAGGGTGTTTGGGGGACGGGAGAAGAGCCAGCTGTCGGGTGAACGCGTTTGGAAAGGCAATAAACACGTCAAGCTTAAAACATGAGCCTAAGGCAAATGAATAGAGACTAACAAACAAGCACAGCAAACCTTTCATCAAGCCAAAGAAAACACGAGCAGAGGCTGGCAAACTAAAAAAAGAGTGCTCACAAGGGTGATAAATAACATGGAGAGTAAGAGCACATGTAACAGGGGCAGTCCTCATGGGAGGTTATAAAAGTAGAAAAGGAGGGACTACTAAGCATATTAACCAAAGAAAAGAGAGAGGTAAAGCGGCAGGGGGTGTCTGGTAGTGGATTAAAGAGGCATGAGGTAGATTCAAGACTACGCATTTAGTGCACCCACAGTTAATAGCACCGGCTGCGGGATTCTGAGCAGCGTTTTGAGCACTGGCACTTATTCTTTTACAAATTAAGCACTAGTTCCACCCCAGCCTCTTCTCCTTGTTTTAGAGCAGACAGCTGGTTTTACGGCCTAAAGACAGCTGAATATTACCTCTGCTCACCTTACTTATTCCAGTGGGCACTATTCTTGTTTTTTTTTTTCTTCAATGAACTGGCGTGATTTCATTTGATTTATTGATTAAACGCCTAGGGTGTGCACATCCATTCCTTGATGAGCATTGACAAAGCAACTAGAGCTGGGATTTTCTACAGTGAAATGTGTTAGTGGAATGAGGATGACGATATGTGTGAAGTTTGTAAGATTGTGAACCTGAAGACGGTACCTGAAGAAGGATCATGCCTTTGATCGCTGGTAGTTTCAACAGCTAGAGCAGGAGATAACATAAAAAAAGAGTTGAAACTCAGTATTACCTTCCTGAGCAGGCATAATGCACACTGGTGGAAGGTTCAAGAAACTACCTCCTCTTCTCTGGAGGGCTGCTTTACTTTTAACAGGACAGAGCCATGACTTTCAGTATTGCTCCGGTACCTGAAATAAAGCAGCACCAACACTTTTAGCCAACTGGCTGCGCTTTTAGTGGGACAATATGGGCACTTCCCACCAGGCCTGCCACACTTTGAATGAGGCAGAAGTGGAAATACTACTACTAAGTGCTAAGGGTCTATGATGTACTTTCTTGCACGTCTTAAGGCTCTTGCATTTTGGCTAGGATAGTACAGACACTCCATATCACAGCTTTTTAGCGGTGCTGCTGTATTTTAAATGGGAGGGGCTAGGCCAGTGTTTCCCAAATTGTGGTCGCAAGTCAATTTTTGGGGCGTCGTGAATGTCAAAGCAATAAATACAGATGCTTTTAAATTCTGTATCTTGTCACATTTGCTGCGCTTCAGTGACAGAGGTCACATGTCAGGCTATGCCTTCTGACAAATTAGTGCTTATATTTGTTTAACATAGGGACTGGCGTTTACAAACTCCTCTCACTCTGCAGTCAGAGAAAGAAGAGTAAAGGGAATTATGTGACAATCTTACAAGAGTACAGAGAGTGAAAAATGGAAAGGCTGTAGGATGTCATTTTTGTAACACACAAATTTTTTTAAATATCTGTAGATGAACTGTACACATTCAGCGGTTCAGAAAGGAAAAATGAAGCACCTTTTTTGTAATTGTGAAGAGTGATGGAAACCAGGGGCGGTGCGTCCATTAGGGTGCTGGGGCGTTGCCCCACCAGCCGCCCGCGCCCGCAGCTCCCTCGGCGTCTCTGAACTTAAGTAAACTCTCAGTTTACTTACGTTCAGAGACGCGGAGGGAGAACTGACAATGCATGTCAGTCAGCATAACGTCGGACAGCCCACCCCCTTCAGAGTCTGAAGGGGTGGGCGGTCCGGCGTCATGTTGACTGACAGGCATTGTCAGGGGCAGGCAGCAGCACAAGTGCGCATGAGTGGGGAAGGTCAGCGAATCTTTCGCCCGTGCCCAGTCATGCGCACTGGTGTCTGCTCAGGCTGGCGCATGCCCATTAGGAGAGCGAGGGTTGAGCAAAGGCTCAAACCTCGGTCTCCTAATGGGCTGGTGGGCGGAGAGTTAGTGTGCCCTAAGTCAATCCTGGCGCTGCTCCAGCGCCAGGATTGGCTGAGAGGGGTTGCCACTCACTTGCCAGCACTGCGCAGTGATGCGGCATTTGAAGGCGCCAACGGACCCGAGGCGGCGCGGACCAGGTAAGATTATTTTTATTTTATTTAACCGCCCCCACCCCCGCGCGACACGCACCCCCACCCCCGAGCCGCGACTGTCTAATATCGGTCTCCCCGACCCTGCTTACTTGGCTTAGCTCGTATTGCATGCTGCTTTTCTTAGTGGACACTCCGTGAATTAAACGAAATGGCCCCACACTCACGGGATCAGTTAAAAAGAAACACGCATGGAGTCTGAGTCCGGTAGTTTCCTGGCGAAGGCATGCATCGTCCGTATCAGGTTACACATTGCTGGATATTTATGTGTCTTCGTAATGTTTTTCTATCGGACTACGCCGTTGATGTCTGTCTACACACATACCTTGAGATGCCTATAAACTAACGGGGCCATTCAGGAATGTGCGGACTGCACTGAGGCATTATGGTATGGGTAGTCTTTGCTGGGGTGGCGAAATATTGTTTCAGTTCCATATTCACTCTGGTACACACAGTTTCTAGTTATCAGCAATTATGTCTAGAGTGTCTCTTGGTGATTCATCTGGGCTAAATCCCCTGCGTTAATGAGCATTATTGCCATCTTAACACAATGAATTGTCAATGCAATTATGATGTTACGGACTCTGACTTGTGGTGCTCCCTTTTAGAGAAGGAAGTAAATGTACTCCAGAAAGCCATATTTTAAATGCAGCATGACGTAGTTTTAACAGTGTTCATTTTAGGATTAGCGCGACATGGTTTTTTATTTTCAAGATTTTATTGAAACCCTGTTTCTGATTACAATATGGCAATGCTTTCTCTGTACAATGTGCAGGGGTTTGGTTATGCACTAGGCATTTAAGGGGGGCAGCATGATGCACTATGCATTTTTCAAGTTACCTACTATATTTTCCACCTAGCACATTGTTTATGTCAACTGAGCAATTTGCATGCCTCCCTCTCTCTCTAGCAACCACTTTCAATTGACAGGAGGGCGTCGTTTGTAACTAGCATCCATGCTAAGCGATCTCCCGTTGTTCCTTGTCTGATCTAAATAACGTAACACTTTCTGGCTTTGGCTGTGCATTCTGGTACGTGTCGTCTAGATATTCCCTTTAGGGATGCAGGACTACATTTAACACCGGGACTGACTGAACTCCTCACACCTGACACAGGGTTGCTTGAGATCTGTGTTAGTCTTGACATATATGTAAAGGTCAGTCAGTGTCTTACTGCTACAGAGTACAATGCTCGATAGACCCTTTATTTTAGCTTTAAATTTAAAAAAGTTAATTCGTAATGTTGAAGGGAACACCTTTAGGAAGTTGCTGGTGGCGTTTTCCAACTGGCATGTGGTATATTTCCAACAGATGTACAATTCTAAAAAGAACTCCTTGCAGATAATTAGAAAGGTGAAGGGCTGTGGGGAATCACTGCAAGGCAGGTTCTGGATGGAGTGGCAGCGCCACTATGTCTGTCACTGCGAGCTTTGTTCATTTTAATGCATCACTGGCCCATCGCGACAGAGGCATGGTGTCCAATGCAGGCCTCCGTCGCTGTTTTTGAGACTGTGTGCAATGAAGGGTACAGCCGGTTCACGCCATGCAAACATCCATTCCAGCAGTTTGTCTGTGCACATTTGGCGACTAACACATGGGTTCCGGAGTAGCGTGCTACTGTGTTTGCAAGCTACTGCTGTGTTCTGTATATTGTGCCAAGACCCCTCATCATGCTTACCTCCCCACTGACACCCCAGGCCCTCCTGCACAGCACATTGCTCGCTCCTTTAGAAGTGGAGCTGCAGCATTTGCTCCCTTGTGAAATGGATCCAAATATCCGAGTCAGGCCCAAAGCGAGAGAAATGTGCTTACTGTGTAACATGTGCACTGCTTACAGTGGCCAGTCCTCTGATGTATGGCATTAAAACTGGCTTTGTGTACATGCCCCTAAGTTAACACTGATGCCAAAAACATGGATTGACTTGCAAACACAATGAATGTTAAAACGTCGAGGGAATGCATTTTAGCGATTTAGTTCCTCTCTTATTTTACATGTTTTCTTAATCGTGCATTCCCCACGAGTTAGCTATTTTATAATGTTGTTGTTTATCTGTATTTTTTTCTGTGCATACTTTGAGGCTTGAGCCATGCCAGGTGTTTATGAGGGGCTTTGATTGAGCACGCAGGCGCTAAGGCTAAAGCCAAACAAAGTGCCTGTCAGTGTGTTGGCCTCTCTGCAGAGCACACAGAACAATGTTTGTATTCCATTTGCAACTGAAATTCTGTGGAAATGTGTGTGAAGGGGGTACACTGATGTCAAAATATTTAAGGCAAAAGTAAGAGAAATTAAGGTGCTTATATTTGAGGGAGTGCAGTGCATGTTGGGGGCGGTGAAGTGACAGATGTGAGGACGTGCATTCGGGGAAGAGTGAAAAGAGGAAAAAGAGGGGGTTGAAGATGTGCAGATGGACAAGATATGCAGAGAAAAAGAGGATACATATCTAACATAAAACACACATAATTGAAGGCCAAAACTCCTTCCACAGGCCTCAATGCTATTTAATTCACAGACTCACTATTTCAGAATTTAAACATTTTCAATGTTAATTATTTATAAGAAATCATTGTTGTTACTCATTTATCTTAACCCGCTAACACCCAGTGACAAAGCCAATCATACTGACAGGCTTTACGCGTATGTCAGTTGCTGTGCCATTTATCTGGATAAAATTACATCTCAGAGAGAAACCAAAATACCGGTCTGATGGCACACTATGGGAATCACAGAAATGTATTTGGCATGTTCCTTTATAGGGAGCACCCACTTTTTTCATCTCACTTAAAGACCTGTCTGCACATATTTCTATATGACTGGTTACAGCCAGCAGCTGTGGGTGCTTCCCGAAGTCTGGTTAGAGCATATTTTTCCAAAGTTAATGCTGCATGCAGTGCAAGACACTGGGCAAGCTAAGCATACATTTTAAAGGGCTAAAGTTGTCATGCAGAACAATTTACATATTACAGTAACTGTTGAACAAATTAATGCAAGAAGATACGGGGCAGTTTTACATTTGTTTAATATTTCAAGACTATACGTTCCCACTGCTTAATAAGCTTTGCTTTATCGCTGCATTCATTTGCTTTAAAATGCACCATTTGCCAATCTTTTTTAAATTTCTTTCTCAGGAGAGGGACTCTCCCTAGACCCCAGGTTTGTCCATTGAACTTGTTCACATCGCTAACTAGTGTCTTCTATTAGAAAGGGTAGAGCCAAAGCAGTCTTGCTTAGTACCCTAGCCCTCTTCAGAAGTCAGACTTGCTTGGCAACCCAGAAATTCTCTGAAATAATGTTTGAGTTTTCTTTTATGAATGCCTAGAACTACTGAATTTTTAGTCCATTTATCACAGATATAGTGCTGAATATCGCACCAAAAAGATGCCAATTTTTTAAAAAATTCTTCACGGGGGAGAACCCCCCGAACCCCCCTTATTGCCGTTGGGCTCGCTCGCTGCGCTCGCTCGCATGCGTTGATTTGCTCTGCATACGCCACACCAGTTTCAAATTCCACCAGCCGCCCCTGATGGAAACAAAGATTTTAATAGGAACAAAACAAATGAAGACACTTTTACTTGATGCACAAATGATAAAGATTCATGGAAACCCAATTACCACACATTATCTTTTGTGTGCAGTGTAGTTTTATCAGTGAAACTGTATGTCTATGCAAATTTAGTGCCCATTTCAATGGAAAATGGGTTGTTTGTAAATGGCAGTGCGCTATCACATGATTCTCTATTTACATTAAAAAATCGCCTGACTCGTCCATTAAAGCTAGGTGGATCGCAAAAATTTGTCATGCTAAAAAGTGGGTTGCGGTCCTAAAATGTTTGGGAACAACTAGTCTAGGCACTTTAAACCCATATGCCTTCTATGGAACAGTTTCTGCTCTTCCGAGCACGAATGTCTTGTTTACTCAGCCAGTTTCAGAAAATCTAAGCAGAACTGCCAGACATTTTGTGAGGTATTACCAACTTCCTCAGCAATGCTGCTAAAATTTGAATGGGACAGAGCTGCCACTTTTTAAAGGGGATGCTACATGTAGGAGAGTAGGATCTGCTTCACATGGGTACCCCCACTTTTTGCTGATGCTTCACTGTTTTTCGACATTAGTCTGGCTGGGGCCCTGCTAATCAGAACCCCAGCCTAGCTGCTTCCTCTCTAAAATGGTTTCCATGTGCCTTAGGCACATCACTGATTGGGATCTGGAGTGCCCTTATAAGTCCCTAGTATATGGTATACTATGTACCAAGGGCATAGGTACCTCAGAGGCCTGCCAGGGGCTGCAGCATGTATTATGCCACCCCTGGAAGGCCATCCAAACTGACACCACAGGTCTGCTACTGCAGCCTGGGTAAGGTGGTGCATGCACCCCTTACTGTGATATAGGTTACCTATATCACTAAATACATACACACATATAAACCTATAAGTCACTCCTAAGGCAGGCCTTATCAATCCTAAAGGCAGAGTGCATGGTTCCTATGTGAGAGGGTGCCCCTGCATGAGCAGGGCCCCTCTGCAGCGTTCGGAGACCATCTCTGATGCGGTTTGTAGTGCAGCCTGACCATATACTCTTAAGCGCATTATATCCTCGCGGTAAAATGCTAACTTTGGAATGGCTGCACCTAAACATGTCGTGTTTGGTGTCAAACATCTTGGAATACTACCCCCCCGCCAATCCTGGCGGCGGGGGTAACATTCCACCCTTCTAGAGGGAAAGACATGTTAACTCTGACTAGTCCGGTAACTTCTTTCCAGAGCCCTGGCATCACAAAATGGATGCTGCTGCCACAGACACGAGTCTGGCCTCCTGCTGCTGGACGAAACTCCGGCAGGGGAGGCCTGGACAATAGGTTTCCTGTCCCAGGGAGGTGTGACCACCTCCCCAGACAGGATAATGTGTATTGGGGCGGGGCGGGAGCACTTTCGGGTGCTTTGAAGTCCTGCACTGGGGGCACATTTGGTGTCCCTGTGCATATCCTAGTTCAAACCGGATCAGGGGCTTGCAGCCCCTGCTTTGGCGCGAACTGGACAAAGGAAAGGGTGTAGCCACCCCTCTGCCCTGACCCACCCATAGGTGGGGCCACAGAGTAGTCCAACCCTATCTTTAGTATAAAGGTAGGAACCCAGTCCTTAGGACTTTAGATTATCCCTGGACGAAACTCTGAAACTGAATCCTGGACCTTCGACGCTCTACTCACGATTAGAGGACAGAAGAATCTCCCTTGGGGTCAAGGAGTGACTCCCCTGCTTGGCAGGCACCAAAGAAGCATCTGTCCGGTTCGCATTTCTGAAGCTCCCGTCGGACGCCTGAAGTCATCGCATCACCAGAGGTAGATTCTCAGACTTCCCGAGGCTACCCTGAGTCCCCAGCAAAGCTGAGGCCTGTGGCTATCGTGGGTGACTTGAGACCGTGACCCCTGGACACCAAGCACATTTGCAAGTGCATCCTCTTCTGGGTCTCCCAAGAAGTCGTGCTTTGGGCTCCGAGTAGCCCTAGTCTCCAGCACCATCTGCACCGAAGATCACTGGCCCCCACTCCACGAGTGTCCTGTAAGCCAGATCCACATGCGGCGTCACAAGGCTCCTTCGCGGCCGCTAGCCCGTTGGCTAGTAGCCTTTAACGAAGGCCAATCCTTTTCTAACTTGGCATCCTGGTTGCTCCAGGCCTGCCCTCACTTACCCTCGCTGGGTGAGTTCCACAGACCTTGCTGGTCTGCACCATCGACAATCTACATCTTCACCGAGACTTGCCGTTGCCAAGGCTTGTTGGGTCCAATCCGGTCGCCGACACCTCAGCACTCGACAGACATCGTGTACCAGCCCGAATCCTGCTCCTGGTTGCCGACAACGGCTCCTGGACCTCGTGTCTGAAGAGTCAAGACGACCGTCAACGCACCTGAAGCACTCGACATCGGTGGGCATCTGTCCATCGCCTTCCTGGTCACTGGCTAGTGACCCAGACTCTGTCCCCTCTGCTTTCAGGTTCTTCAGAACTCCGATCCACTCTTGGATCCACCCGGACACTTTTCTCTTGGCCGCCAGCAGCACTTTGCAGCAGATCGCCATTCGAATCGACGACGAAACCCGACCCCGAAAGGCACCTATGCACCCGGCTTCCCTGGGTGAGGTAACACGAGTACTCCGGTGCTCCCGTGGGTAGAGACTCTTCAAAGTCCTAGATCTCAAAGGGTTTTGTCCTAGTCCTCTTTTAAGTGTCCCCTTTCTCTAATTTCCCGATCCCGACTTTCTCCATAGAAGTCAACGGCGTATCGCGGTTGTGTATTTACACTGCACGCGTCTCCCGTGGGTCCCCTGTGTCACTACCTTGGGTGGTTCCTTGTGGTCCAAGCACTTCTAGAGGCTCTAAGCCTAGTGTCTAGTTCAGTCGTGGTTCGCATACCACTTTATTGGTATATGGTTTGGTACGCCCCTAGGGCCCAAACGTGTATTTGTGCTATTACTGTGATTTAATATCTTCTAACTTATGTACTTGAACTCTAGCCTCATAAAGAGACTAGAGGGGTGTGTTTAGCAATAAATACATATATTTTGAATATATACCTGGTGTGGTGCTCTTTCATTTGATCACTCAAGAGATTATAGACTGGTAAAACAAGCTGCTTTACATTCCTTCAAGACTTAGCCTGAAGGCTGCTCTCCATAGCTACCACTAGGATAGCTTTCAATAAGGTTGTCTTTAACCTATCTCCAATAAGGGGTTGTTTGGACTGGTGCAAGGTGCCCACTATAATTAGTGGACAGCATATACCAGGCCAACTTCTCACATTGGTGTGCAGCGTGTGGGATTCCAGCTTGCTATTGTTTTACCAGATAATCTCAATTGAATTGATCAACTGAAAACCACTAAAGGTACCTAAGGTACATATAATTTAAGCTTAGAATACAGTAAGTTCTACTGAACTTAGAGTTGTGTGTTAAGGGATAGCACAACCCTTTCTACAACTCAAGAGAGTTTAGTAGGCCACACTAGAGTAGGTAGTGCATACACCACACCACACTAGTAATGTCTTTAAGGGTAGGATCTAAAGAATCCTTGCAGGAAGCCATTGAGCTTCCACCCTCCAAGTATGATACACTCCCATTCTTGGAATTGAGAGCTTTATGCAACTTGAGAAAACTAAGGACAGGCCAAAGCCCCACCACCCAACACCTCAAGGAGTTGTTGGTGGCTTATGACCTTAGTAAGCCCTTGGGGACTGAAGGGGTAGGAGCTGAGGGTGGGGCAGAGGAAGAGGAGGAGGCCAGGGGTACCAATACCCCCAGCCCCCCTCTGAGACTGGCCAGGAGGGTGACAATGACCCTGACCTGGATAACCCAATCCCTCCTGTGGAAGATGATGAGGATGATCAGAATGATGCCCTCTTTGTCCCCCAGGAAGGATTAAGAGTGTGCCCAGGAAGTCTAGATCTCCTTCTCAGGAGTCTAACCACTCTGGCACCTCCATAGGGAGCTCTATCTCCTCTCACAGGAGGGAATCCTCTCATGAGAGAAGAGACAGACTGGTCCAGTATGAGGAAACTCAGCTGGAAATCAGAAAAAAGCAATTGGCTTTAGATAGGGAATCCCTAGATCTCCTTAGAGAGAGAAGAAAGTTGGGACTAGAGTCCCATGGTGGCAGCCATGTCCCTAGAGACAGGGAAAGGTCCTATGACCATAGGAACCTGAGCAAGATTGTCCCTCCCTACCAGAGTGGGGATGACATCCACAAATGGATAACTGCATTAGAGAGGGCCTGTAAGGTACAGAAGGTCCCTCAGGAGCAGTGGGCAGCAATCTTGTGGCTCTCCTTTGCTGACAAAGGTAGAGATAAGCTCCTCACTGTTAGAGAGGAGGATGCTGATAATTACAAGGTCTTGAAGAGTGCTCTTATTGATGGGTTTGGCCTAACCACTGAACAGTACAGGTTGAAGTTCAGAGACACCCAAAAAGCACAGACTCAAGACTGGGTAGACTATGTGGATTGTTCTGCCAAGGCTCTGGAAGGCTGGTTGATGGGCAGTAAGGTGTGTGACTTCTCAGGATTATATAATCTGATAATGAGGGAGCAGATTCTTAATAACTGTCAAAATCAGCTGTTGCATCAATACCTGGTGGACTCTGATCTGACCTCTCCCCAAGAATTGGGAAAGAAGGCAGACAAATGGGTCAGAACCAGGGTGAAGCAGAAGGTACAGAACCAAGGTGGGGAAACCAAGAAGCAAGATGCTAAGAACTCTGACAAGGGTGGGGAGAAGGGTAAAGATCAAAAGTCTTCATCAGGCCCCCAAAAATCTTCTTCTGGTGGGGATTCACAGTCTACCAAAGGGAAAGGCCAAAGAAAACCATGGTGCAAGGTCTGTAAGCAAAAGACCCACTGGACCAGTGATTGCACCAAGTCCAAAGACTCCAGTCCAGCACCCACCAATGCCCCTAAGGCACCTGTTCCCCCTAGTACAGTTGGTGGGAGTGCTCCAGCCAAGGGTTTAGTAGGGTTCACCCTGGGTACTGAGTTGGGCTCTGACCTAGTCAGAGAACTGACTCAGGCTGTGTTAGTCTGTGATGGAGGCATGGATGTGACCTCCTCTGTGAGTCCCAGTAATCTGGGCAAGTACAGACAACAGCCTTTAATCAATGGACGAGAGGCTTTGGCATTTAGGGACACAGGGGCAAGTGTCACAATGGTGACACAAGACCTTGTGCATCCTGGGCAAGTTATGCTTGGTGAGATGTACCAAGTGACCAATGCTAGCAATGTCAGAACAGACCATACTCTGGCAGTTGTTAACTTCTCCTGGGGAGGGGTAACTGGCCTTAAGAAGGTTGTGGTAAGTGCAAACCTACCAGTCGAATGCTTGCTTGGCAATGACTTAGAGACTTCTGCTTGGGCAGAAGTGGAGCTCAGGACCCATGCAGAAATGCTGGGGATCCCTGCAGATGTGTTTGCTGTGACCAGGTCACAAGCCAAAATGTCTAGCACTGAACAGGCCTTGGATTCTGGAAGAATGGACCAAGTGCCTTCCAAGAGGAGGAGTAGTAGGGTTAAGGCAGTGCCTTCCCCTTGGCTCAGGAGGAAGATCAGTCCCTTGAGGGGGATGATCTCAGCCCTGAAGAAGGAACTGTCCCAGAGGAACTTGAACCTGACCAGGTTGAGTTCTTGGGGACAGGGGGACCTTCTAGGGCAGATCTGAGCCAGGAGCAGCAGAGCTGCCCCTCTCTTGAACCCCTCAGACAGCAAGCTGCTGCTGAGGCTGCTGGGAAAGCTAGTGGTCCCCATACAGTGTATTGGGATGATGGACTCCTGTACTCAGAGAGTAGAGACCCCAAGCCTGGTGCTACCAGGAGGTTGGTTATACCTCTGAAGTTCAGGGGCTTCCTATTGACCCTAGCCCATGATATTCCCTTAGCAGGTCACCTGGGCCAGAACAAGACATGGGACAGAATTGTCCCTCACTTTCACTGGCCCCACATGTCTGAAGACAGTAAGGAGTTTTGTCGCTCCTGTGTAACCTGCCAAGCCAGTGGCAAGGCAGGTGGCACTACAAAGGCCCCCTGATACCACTACCTGTGGTGGGGGTGCCCTTTGAAAGGGTAGGGATTGACATTGTTGGTCCCATGGATCCCCAAACAGCCTCTGGGCACAGGTTTATCCTGGTGGTAGTGGATCATGCCACCAGGTACCCAGAAGCTATTCCCCTCAGGACCACTACAGCACCTGTGGTGGCAAGGGCCCTCCTGGGAATCTTCTCAAGAGTGGGCTTTCCTAAGGAGGTAGTATCAGACAGGGGTGCTAACTTCATGTCGGGGTACTTAAAAGCAATGTGGAAGGAGTGTGGAGTGACTTATAAGTTCACCACACCCTATCACCCACAATGCAATGGTTTAGTTGAGAGATTCAACAAAACCTTGAAGGGCATGATTAAAGGGCTCTCAGAAAAGCTTAGGCGTAGATGGGACATACTCTTGCCCTGCCTTTTATTCGCATATAGGGAGGTGCCTCAGAAGGGGTTGGTTACAGCCCTTTTGAACTTCTGTTTGGCCACCCTGTGAGGGGTCCACTGTGCTTGGTGAAGGAAGGATGGGAGTTACCTCTCAAGCCCCCAAAGCAAGATATAGTGGACTATGTACTTGGTCTCCGCTCCAGGATGGCTGAGTACATGAAAAAGGCAACCAAAAACCTTGAGGCTAGCCAGGAACTTCAAAAGGCCTGGCATGACCAAAGGCTGTTCTGACTGTTTACCAGCCAGGACAGAAGGTGTGGAGTGTTGGAGCCAGTGGCCCCAGCAGCTCTCCAAGATAAATGGAGTGGACCCCACACTATTGTTGAGCAGAAGGGTGAGGTCACTTATTTAGTAGACCTAGGAACACCCAGGAGTCCCCACAGGGTTCTCCATGTCCACAGGTTAAAACCATATGTGGACAGGGCAGACATGGGCTTGCTCATGGCTACTGATGAAGGGCAGGAGGAAGAGAGTGACCCACTCCCTGACCTGCTCTCACAGAACCCTGACGATGGGTCAGTTGATGGTGTAGCCTTGGCAGGCAGCCTCACTACCCAGCAACAAACTGATTGCAGGCAAGTCCTCAATCAGTTTAGACATATGTTTTCACTGACACCCAGTCAGACCACCTGGTGCACTCATGAAGTGGACACTGGGGACAGTCTGCCTATTAAAAACAAGATTTATAGGCAACCTGACCATGTCAGGGACTGTATCAGGACTGAAGTCCAGAAAATGTTGGAATTGGGAGTTATTGAACCCTCAGATAGCCCTTGGGCTAGTCCAGTGGTCCTTGTACCGAAACCTCACACCAGTGGTGGAAAAAGAGAGATGAGGTTTTGTGTGGACTACAGGGGTCTCAATGCAGTCACTAGGACTGATGCCCATCCAATACCCAGGGCAGATGAGCTCATAGATACTTTGGCCTCTGCCAAATATCTCAGCACATTTGACCTAACAGCTGGCTACTGGCAGATCAGACTAGCTGATACTGCAAAGCCCAAAACAGCATTCTCAACCCCTAGTGGGCATTATCAATTTGTGGTAATGCCCTTTGGTCTGAAGAATGCACCTGCCACTTTCCAGAGGTTGGTGAATACAGTTCTCACAGGACTGGAAGCCTATAGTGCAGCTTATCTAGATGATATTGCTGTCTTTAGCTCCACCTGAGAGGATCACCTGGTCCACCTCAGGAATGTTTTACAGGCCCTGCAAAGGCAGGCCTGACTATCAAGGCCACTAAGTGCCAGATAGGGCAGAGTCAGGTTGTGTACCTGGGCCACCTTGTGGGTGGAGGCCAGGTTCAACCTTTGCAGAGCAAGATCCAGACCATCATGGACTGGACTGCTCCCACTACCCAGACTCAGGTGAGAGCCTTCTTAGGCCTGACTGGGTACTATAGGAGATTTGTCAAGGGGTATGGATCAATAGTGACACCCCTGAATGACTTAACTTCTAAGAAAATGCCCAAAAGGTTCAGTGGACAGTTAGCTGTCAAAAGGCATTTGATGACCTGAAGCAGGCCATGTGCACTGCTCCAATTCTGCAGAGTCCTGATTACTCCAAGAAGTTCATTGTTCAAACTGATGCATCTGAATTGGGGGTAGGGGCTGTACTGTCACAATTGAATGAAGAAGGTCAGGATCAGCCAGTAGCTTTCATTAGCAGAAGGCTGACCCCTAGAGAGAAACGTTGGTCAGCCATAGAGAGGGAGGCCTTTGCTGTGGTCTGGGCTCTGAAGAAGTTGAGGCCATACTTGTTTGGTACACACTTCCTGGTTCAGACAGACCATAAGCCCCTCTTATGGCTAAAACAAATGAAGGGTGAAAACCCCAAACTGCTTAGGTGGTCCATTTCCCTACAGGGGATGGACTTTACAGTGGAACATAGGCCTGGGAGTAACCATGCGAATGCAGATGGACTCTCTAGGTATTTCCACTTAGAACATGAAGACTTAACTGGGCAAGGTTAGTTTAATGTCCCTACGTTTGGGGGGTTGTGTAGGAGAGTAGGATCTGCTTCACATGGGTACCCCCACTTTTGCTGATGCTTCACTGTTTTTCGACATTAGTCTGGCTGGGGCCCTGCTAATCAGAACCCCAGCCTAGCTGCTTCCTCTCTAAAATGGTTTCCATGTGCCTTAGGCACATCACTGATTGGGATCTGGAGTGCCCTTATAAGTCCCTAGTATATGGTATACTATGTACCAAGGGCATAGGTACCTCAGAGGCCTGCCAGGGGCTGCAGCATGTATTATGCCACCCCTGGAAGGCCATCCAAACTGACACCACAGGTCTGCTACTGCAGCCTGGGTAAGGTGGTGCATGCACCCCTTACTGTGATATAGGTTACCTATATCACTAAATACATACACACATATAAACCTATAAGTCACTCCTAAGGCAGGCCTTATCAATCCTAAAGGCAGAGTGCATGGTTCCTATGTGAGAGGGTGCCCCTGCATGAGCAGGGCCCCTCTGCAGCGTTCGGAGACCATCTCTGATGCTGTTTGTAGTGCAGCCTGACCATATACTCTTAAGCGCATTATATCCTCGCGGTAAAATGCTAACTTTGGAATGGCTGCACCTAAACATGTCGTGTTTGGTGTCAAACATCTTGGAATACTACCCCCCCGCCAATCCTGGCGGCGGGGGTAGCATTCCACCCTTCTAGAGGGAAAGACATGTTAACTCTGACTAGTCCGGTAACTTCTTTCCAGAGCCCTGGCATCACAAAATGGATGCTGCTGCCACAGACACGAGTCTGGCCTCCTGCTGCTGGACGAAACTCCGGCAGGGGAGGCCTGGACAATAGGTTTCCTGTCCCAGGGAGGTGTGACCACCTCCCCAGACAGGATAATGTGTATTGGGGCTGGGCGGGAGCACTTTCGGGTGCTTTGAAGTCCTGCACTGGGGGCACATTTGGTGTCCCTGTGCATACCCCAGTTCAAACCGGATCAGGGGCTTGCAGCCCCTGCTTTGGCGCGAACTGGACAAAGGGAAAGGGGTGTAGCCACCCCTCTGCCCTGACCCACCCATAGGTGGGGCCACAGAGTAGTCCAACCCTATCTTTAGTATAAAGGTAGGAACCCAGTCCTTAGGACTTTAGATTATCCCTGGACGAAACTCTGAAACTGAATCCTGGACCTTCGACGCTCTACTCACGATTAGAGGACAGAAGAATCTCCCTTGGGGTCAAGGAGTGACTCCCCTGCTTGGCAGGCACCAAAGAAGCATCTGTCCGGTTCGCATTTCTGAAGCTCCCGTCGGACGCCGAAGTCATCCCATCACCAGAGGTAGATTCTCAGACTTCCCCGAGGCTACCCTGAGTCCCCAGCAAAGCTGAGGCCCGTGGCTATTGTGGGTGACTTGAGACCGTGACCCCTGGACACCAAGCACATTTGCAAGTGCATCCTCTTCTGGGTCTCCCAAGAAGTCGTGCTTTGGGCTCCGAGTAGCCCTAGCCTCCAGCACCACCTGCACCGAAGATCACTGGCCCCCACTCCACGAGTGTCCTGTAAGCCAGATCCACGTGCGGCGTCACGAGGCTCCTTCGCGGTCGCTAGCCCGTTGGCTAGTAGCCCTTAACGAAGGCCAATCCTTTTCTAACTTAGCATCCTGGTTGCTCCAGGCCTGCCCTCACTTACCCTCGCTGGGTGAGTTCCACAGACCTTGCTGGTCTGCACCATCGACGATCTACATCTTCACCGAGACTTGCCGTTGCCAAGGCTTGTTGGGTCCAATCCGGTCGCCGACACCTCAGCACTCGACAGACATCGTGTACCAGCCCGAATCCTGCTCCTGGTCGCCGACAACGCCTCCTGGACCTCGTGGCTGAAGAGTCAAGACGACCATCAACGCACCTGAAGCACTCGACATCGGTGGGCATCTGTCCATCGCCTTCCTGGTCACTGGCTAGTGACCCAGACTCTGTCCCCTCTGCTTTCAGGTTCTTCAGAACTCCGATCCACTCTTGGATCCACCCGGACACTTTTCTCTTGGCCGCCAGCAGCACTTTGCAGCAGATCGCCATTCGAATCGGCGAGCGAAACCCGACCCGAAAGGCACCTATGCACCCGGCTTCCCTGGGTGAGGTAACACGAGTACTCCGGTGCTCCCGTGGGTAGAGACTCTTCAAAGTCCTAGATCTCAAAGGGTTTTGTCCTAGTCCTCTTTTAAGTGTCCCCTTTCTCTAATTTCCCGATCCCGACTTTCTCCATAGAAGTCAACGGCGTATCGCGGTTGTGTATTTACACTGCACGCGTCTCCCGTGGGTCCCCTGTGTCACTACCTTGGGTGGTTCCTTGTGGTCCAAGCACTTCTAGAGGCTCTAGGCCTAGTGTCTAGTTCAGTTGTGGTTCGCATACCACTTTATTGGTATATGGTTTGGTACGCCCCTAGGGCCCAAACGTGTATTTGTGCTATTACTGTGATTTAATATCTTCTAACTTATGTACTTCGAACTCTAGCCTCATAAAGAGACTAGAGGGTGTGTTTAGCAATAAATACATATATTTTGAATATATACCTGGTGTGGTGCTCTTTCATTTGATCACTCAAGAGATTATAGACTGGTAAAACAAGCTGCTTTACATTCCTTCAAGACTTAGCCTGAAGGCTGCTCTCCATAGCTACCACTAGGATAGCTTTCAATAAGGTTGTCTTTAACCTATCTCCAATAAGGGGTTGTTTGGACTGGTGCAAGGTGCCCACTATAATTAGTGGACAGCATATACCAGGCCAACTTCTCACACTACACATGTACTGGGACAGTACCAGAACTTCTCAGCATAGCTGCCATGCTTTTAGACTGACAGCATCAGAACTCATCAGACAGTATTTTTAATAGAATAGTATCAGAACTTCTCAGGAGGATTGCTTTATTTTTCACAGTACAATACTGAGCACTGTTTGCAGCCTCAGCAAAGAGACCAATATATGAATGGGCATGGAGTGTGGGAGACTTTTATGGACTCCTGAGCAGGGACCATGGATAATAGCCCACTCTCACAGCTTGCACCCCTGCAAGCTTTTCTAACACACAGGACAATTACAGCACCTGCAGGTGTGTGCCAACCTTCTCTAATAAAAAAACAAAACAGGCACAGCACAGGCAGCGTTGTTTACTTCTCTGACACACACAGGCAGGCAGAATACAGGCAGCAGTGGTGCATCTTTCAGACATGGCAGGCATAGTAAAGACAGAATCAGGATGTGCTTAGGTCCACGACGAGAGGGAGTAGTTAATGTCTTTCTCTTAAGTTGCACTTTGCTCTCTAGTTAGGCATTTCTAACTTCAGAACTACGCGTGCCTGAATGTACAGACGAAGCGATCGAGGAGCTACCATGCCTGACATGAGCCCTCGTGAAATCTCTGTAGTATTTCCAAGCCAATGTGCAAACAATAGTTAAACATGCATTGGCAAAGCCAATAGGCCCTGTGTGAGATCTGTTGGCTTTGTCAATGTTTTTAAGCCATTTTGTACAACTATGGTGCAAAGGATTATTATATTATAAATATAATATATCACGATATAACATATTATATAATAATATTATAATATGATGTATGTTAACTTTTGTATGGTATGGTATGGTATGGTTTGTCATTGTATGGTATGGTATGGCCTGTTATTGTTTAGTATGGTATGGTATGAAAATCTTTGTTACAATGTACACATTAAGCAGTGGCTGGGGAGAAGCACAACAGGAGCGGCCACTGAAGCAAAAAAGCACTATACAATGTAATGTTATTTACATGCTGGAATGTTCTATTCAATCCGTAATCATACAAACATAAACCAATTTAAAACACAGCCGTTTTTTTTGCTTAAAACATTTGTAACATGCCCAAGACATCCTATAAATCATGAAACATACTGAAAAAACACAAGCCTTAACATACTATACAAAGACATACCATACCATACCATACTATACCATACTATTCCCTACCATACAATGACAGACCATACCATGCAATACCATAACACATACAATCCATACCATATGATGACAGACCATACCATACCAGAATATACAATGACAGGCCATACCATAAGATACCATACGATGATAGGCCATACCTTACCATACAATGACAGACCATACCATACCATAATATACAAGACAGGCCATATCAAATAGCTGGGCTTGACCTGAAAAGGCCACTGTTCCAATGAAGTGCAGACATTTGAGAGCACCGGGGAGTGAGACTCCCATTGAAGCCTCTGACAGCTGTCAGAGCAGGAGTGAGACTCTGCAAGAGGTATTAAAGCCGAACAGCTTGCGTGCATTAGTCAAAGACACAGCTAAAAATGACTCTGCGCAGACCACAGTCAACACCGGACGCTCAACACTGCATGTGGCTGCGCTTTGCTTACTTCCCCAAACAACCATCTATGGTGTGTTTATATTATTTTTGTCAAGAGCATCAAGCTGGACTACCTAAGACAGCTCAAAACATTCTATAGCTTTCTGATAAATCTCGCAGTCCCCTTTACGGAGAGGGTCATGAAAGAGGTGGCTCTGGAGAACGGCATAGGGTGACGCAGCCTGCACCATGCCAAGTGGTCATACCAACCCACATGGAGGAAGTATGTATTTTGGGATTTTGTTTGTGTTACATGTTGTTTTGCTGGGGCGTAACGTAGGCGTATGCAGTGCAGGAAAGGCCCCACCCATCAGGGGGCCCCCTTTCAACACAAAGCTATGAGTATCTGTCAGATATGGGACTTTCAGGGGGCCCCAAGCCACATTTTGCAGAGGAGCATCATCGGGTGTCCTTGCGCCACTGCTTTTTGTCTAACAGAATGTTCACCAATTACTTGGCATCATGTGGCCTTGGATGAATGTGTCCACACAATCAGTGGTATTAGCTTATAACAAAGCCTGTAGCACATTATTTATCATGCAATCTACACAGCTCCAGAGTAAAGAATTTAACACCCTAGGCTAAATGATGTTTTACCGTTCAGGCACTCCCCTTCCTCTAGCAACAAGGCAATTTTGAAGGTCTTTAGTTGCAATCTGGCACCCTCTTGTGGTCATCTGTGGTTGAGCGATAAGGTAGCTGACTACAATGGCCTTTCCCGCCCTGCAGGTTGGAGAATGCTTGTGTAGCAGTCTGTGGATATGTTATGGGCATTTCACTGGAGGGTGCCTGCAACCAGACGACACGATTGCATCAAAGGACAATAGAGGGCAAAAATGGTGAACACAGAGAGAAAGAAGGGAGAGGCATTTGTTGATTGCAAAGTACTGTTGTATTGTCCTGGAAGGATGTATAGTTTCTCAACAAGACCATAACCACCATCTGTGCTTGGAGAAAGTTTGAGGGCTTTCTAGGCATTTACCGCCATTACCATGAAACCAGACAATGATGAAGGAGGTGATGCAGTTATAGTGGTCAGCAGATCTCAAGCATAAAGTATGCTTTTGTGACCTCAGCCCAAAAAAACAAAGCCTTAATTATTTGAAGGCTATCTGATTCCTTCATGTGTTTAGTGCAGGAAACTGCAAAAGATCCTAGATATTGCCACATGGTCACAATCAGATGACAATCGACAATGGGTTACCATAAAAGATGGTGGACATCCAACTAGAACCAGACCTGATGTCACCCAGTTGTTAAAAGCAATCTGTGCTCAAACACAAACAATGCTTCAGAATATTCTAGAACACAGCCACACAGCTGGACTAGAAACCAAAATTAGCCTTAGCAAAAAGCTCAAACCAGCCCCCCTTTGCAGGTGGTCACAGCTAGAATCGGGTAATAGGGCGTTGCTGGCTTATGGTAGCCCATTTTGCTCTAAAACCAACCTCCTGACCTGCAACCCCTCAAAAAAATGCCATAGTAGCAGAATGGTTTGCCCGGACCTGCATAGCCACAGTGTTCAGTAGAGGAAAAGCTGGTCATAGTCACTTACTTTCCATACTCACACAAGCTACAGTTGAGAAAGAGTTGGTCATTAAAGGTGGTGCAGACTCAGAAATTACCAGGCTCGTTACAAGGGTGATAACAGGTGGTAGGACAAAGTGACCCCTGTGCAAATATAGGAAGTACTTCAAAAATTCAAAACAGTTCCACCCTGTTGTTCATTCGTATCCCAGTGCAGGCAAAAGCGTAAGCCGAGTCCAGCAGGAAAGGTTGTGTGGTCCCAGGAACTATCAGATACATTACCAGGCCGCTCTCAGGGAGTAGGCCCAGATGGACCCATGCCCAAACACTGACAATGTTTCAAAGGATTCTAGAGCCTTCCACAGCGCCCCCACCAAACCCGCGAGGGAGACGGTCAAGGACGAGGCGGCGGCAGCAGGGGGTCCTGGCTGCCTAGCGGTTGCTAGGCCGCACGCAGGAAGTGGGCCTTAGCGACCTGCTCCCAAACACAGGAAACGCTTCGAAAGAATAGCTCTGGCCTCGCGACCAGAGCCGCCCCAGCAGGAACAATAGGAAGAGGGAGGAAAGAAGAAAAAAGTATCGCAAATATATGTATATATATAAATATAAAAAAATAGCTGAACGTCGGCCAAGGTGCCCTGTATTTTCTTCTGTGGCCTCTGAACACAATGTGGGTTTGGTAATACATCCTCATAAGGAAGCCGGTGTCTTGCGTGCGTTGCGCTTCCTCGAGGGCGCATTGTCTACGCACGGAGTGAATGCCAGGGCTTGGAGGCGCATTGTTCTTGCAAAACAATGCAGCAAGCGGCCCATGGCATCTTCCCCACAGCCAGCCTACTCTTGGGGTGCTCTAAGCGAGGGTAGGCAGTCAGGGGAGGGAAATGAGCGATACTCCATTACACAACATAGAGCCAGGGATCAGACTCCTTTACAGAGTGTAGCGCTAGCAGTCAGCATTGAATGAAACTCCACTGAAGCATTTGGCCCCACCCTCAGGCATCACCCCTAGCCTTACTACCTCTTTCCAACCAGCTCCCCTACAATTGTGGTCGAAGGAAAAACTTCGATTTCAACCGTGCCAATATTTTTTTTCCTTATTTCACCTTTTGAGGATCATCTTAGCCCTTGATACTAATGCAGTGGTGGGGGTGGAGGGGGGGGGGGGGCAATGAAATCTTGGCACCTGCACTGTTCAGATGTTTCCTTCGAAAATAACCCCAGCTGGAATCTCAGAGGAATTTTTCGCTCCGAAACCTTGACATACCTGACGCCATAAAAAAATGTATTTTTTTGTTTGCTGGTGGGAGGGGCGGATGCCATAGAAAAATAGGAACATTATTAGAGGCCGGCGGGGCCTTATGAGTCGCTGCCCCGACTCGCTCCGGGAAATAAAACGTTGCCTGGCGCTTGTGTATCTGGGCCCAGGACTCAGCCGGCAGGTCGGGTTACCAATTTTTTCTTTCTAAACCAAAAATGAAAAGGAATACGTTTTAGAACTGTTGGTGAAACGTGTATAATCTGTCTTTAACAGGAGGCATGTGAAAATGGCGCACTTTGAGAGTCACTGTGTGAACACGGCTCACACAGGTCAACCCAGTGTTACACTTTGCACAGATCACCATGTTGTGAGCATTCTGCAAAGATAACTGCTGTTAACATTTAGCATTGATAACCCTGGTGTTAACACATTCAGATAACCCTTATATCTCTACAGTTAACAATTCGCAAGAAAAACTCGCTTGTTTGGGACTAAAGCTAACCCTAGTATTAACCCTCAGCAGTGATAATTCTGGTGTTTACACTAACCACCGATAACCCTTGGGCTTATAACACCTACCACTCGTGACACAGGTGTTAACATAGACCATGGCTAACTCTTCTGTCAACAATTAGAACTGTCAGCCCTCCTGTTAACTAGTAGCTCTGCTATTAACGCATATCATGGATAACTCAACAGTTAACACTTACCACTGTGAGCCCTAGTGTTAATACGTCTCACTTATAACACGGCTGTTATCATTTAGTACTGATACCCTTGTTCTTAATACTTAACACTTTTGTTAACCACTTGCACTGTGAGCCCTAGCGTTAATACTGAGCATTGATAACACTAGTGTTTTCACACTTTGCACTGATGATAACATGGGTGTTGATGCATCTCAATGATTATACTAGTGTTAACACTAATCACTAATAACATGGATGTAGCACGAGAAATACTAGTGCATACCCTTAGCACTGACAGACCTTGTATTAGTAATTGGGACTTACAACTCTGGTGTTAACTCTGAGCACTGAAAACCTTCGTATTAACATCTAGCCTTGGTAACATATAGCACCGATTTCAATCCTGTTAAAACGTAGCCTTTTCAGGTAAAATATTAGTACTTGGCACTGATAACACAAATGCTAACACTGAGCACTGATAGCCCTAGTGTTAACATTTAGCACTGTCACCCTTAATATTATGACTTATCACTGACGTGTTAACACTAGTGTTAACTAGAACGTTGAGACATTTTTAACAGTAATTACGTGTTGGAATGTTTTCTGCACCAGAATTTCAATGTAACTGTAGGACCAGGTTTTTTAAATGGAAGTCAGTGCTAGAATTTTGTATTTAAATTTAGTGCTATTTCTCACTGAAAAGTTTGTGGAAGAAAGTTTAACATAATTTGTATTTGAATATCTAAACTATAACTCAAGAATACATGAGGTTGCCTGTGTCCAGGTTATGCAAAACGTGTGTACCACTTCAGCCTGGTTAAGTCTACTTTTCATTCATCCAGAGAAAGGAAGGAGCCAATACCTTACTTACACTAACAAAATCATCAATTTGCAAGCTTTTCTGACAGACAGATTGCCGCACCCTTCAAGAGGCATTCTTTGAAAACTCACAGGATGACTTTACAGGGAAACTCAGGACTGTGTGCAGTTTCTGTAAAACCTAACAAAAAGATAGGCCATAAATTGTTTGATTTTGAACAGGCTCGTTCCTTCGTTTCTCAGACTTCGAAAGGAGCTGGAAACATTTATCCTAAAATAAAAAAAATTACACCCACCACATATGATGGCCCTGAAGCTTTCTCCCCACCAGTGCTTAATTTGAGTCAGTGGTTTCCGGTGCTCGGCACCAGCACTTAATTGCTGGCGCTTATGATAGCTGCCGCATGGTGGCGCTGTTTGTGTAATTCAAAGATGAGCAGAAAAATAGTTGTTTGTTAGTTCAATATGTATTAAAAACCACGAATTCCTGCCACCCAAACCATTCTTAAAGCTTTGGCGTCCTGGAATAGTCTGAATTGTCACACTTGTAGCAGTGTAATGGTCAGTAGTAGTGTAAGTACAATGGTAATGTGTGGTGCAAACTGTGGTGGCCTCCTGACGATGGCCCCAGCACTTATTTTTTTACAAATTAAGCACTGCTCCCCATGTGGACTGAACGAGAAGAGGATCCCCACAGCCATTTTAGGGAATCCCTTACTCTGTATAGCACCACTTTTCTTGCTGGCAAGCAGTCGCAGCCGGCATGACTCGCAGGTGGGGGGGCCGCGCGGGGGTTCGTGGGGGTGGGTTAATTAAAAAAAATTAAAATAAACGTACCTTCCCGGGTTTCGCGCCGTCGCAGCTCCTGGCCGGGTCCCGCTGTAAGGAACAGGAAGCAAGCAGCCTCCCTCCCCTCCCCTAAGCCAATCACAACGCTGCAATGGCAGCGTTGTGATTGGTGGGACGATGCCCAACCGGGCGCCTAAGCGGAGGCCATTTTCTCTTTGTAGACTGCATGCAGCTTACATAGAGAAAAGGAAGAGTGCGCATGACTGGTTTGGTCGGCCGCAGAGGGCTGACTAAACAGTTAGGGCCCACAGCATTGGGCTAGCCACTCCTCCCCTGCTTTCCAGCTGACCCGCCCACCCGCCCGCCCTCAACCAAACACTTCTGCTTTCTCACAGTGCGAGAAGCAGAAACATAAAATGGGAGGTTTACCATTTACCGCCCTAATGGAGGAGCCGCCCCTTCTGACAAGATTCATGCTTACCCTACATTTTAAAGTGCCAAAATGGTAGCACACTCTGCAGCCCTCACACACAACATAAAACACAACACAAAACACCACACTAAGAAAGGCCTCTTCAGCCAACAGCTTATCAGAGCCATGCACTGGCGAACTAGTATACTACTAATCTGACCATCTGCTTTGGTGATTCGAAGTGGAGTAAGAAAGCACTATAGAGGGATTGGCACCAGCCAAGATGGCCACATAACAAGAAAGCTCCGTACGATCCCTGGCCCATTCGCCGAAACTACGGCATTAATCAGCCCAGAACAGAAGAGCACGGAACACCGGGATGAACCTGGTAATGTGGTGACCCCGAAAATCTGCAGTTAAATCGGTTCCAGCGCTGCTGAAGGCCGGACGACAGGAGGCGGGTACTGCAGCCAGGAAACGAAACCACTCGCCGGGCGCTGAGAAAGGAGCGGGGATCCGGCGCGCACTGGACTGCGTCGGAAGAGGCCGCAGCGGGAGCAAAGTCCCCAGCACAACGGCGGGTGACGCACCGCGACCTCCACTTGGCATCCGGCGGTAAGTGGGAATAGGGAGGCAACCGGCAAGGCAGAGGGGGGGGCTGCCCTCACGGAGTGACGGGCAGCCCAAAGCAACCATTTTGACGGAGCAGACCCAGCTATGGCCAGAGAAGTGCCCGCCGAGGCTTTCACGTCGCATAGCTGAGCGATCGGTAGGGCGAGCGTGGGAGGGCACTGCTGGTAGGCAACAGAAAGGAAGAATTTGGAAGAAACAAGGGAGTACAAAGGAACCAAGCCGGGCAGAAATACTCACCCAATAGAGTACGAGACTCCTGGACCTCGCACTGGAACGAACAAAGGCAAAGCCAAGCTGGCCCACAAAAATCAGGAAACAGTTGGGTCATTAAGAGACTGGGTAACAAGTATAAAGAAGAACAGAAGGGAAACCGATAACAGCAACTCAGGGGCAAACAGGGCTGTGCGTCGCGACGAGGGGAGTAGGCCCAGATACACAGAGGCCAAGTATCAAGAAGCAGGTGAGGAGAAGGATCAATCCTCGCGACGCCAGCGACATCGAGACCCAAGGGAGCCTACTCAAAGAGGGGACCGCACTGAAAGTAACCGCCACAGCCCAGGACTCGGGGAACCGACTAACCAAAAGAGTGAAGCAACCGGTAGGCCAGACCAGATGCGACCAAAAGGAGCACCGGTCCCCCAGAGCAATAGACTGGACAAATACACAGTCCCCCGGAGCACGGCAGTAGAGGGAACAGAGGCATCTGGAACCCAGGATACGGAAGAGCCAACATTAGGGCCAATAATGGCGGCGATACACAGTCTGGGGGCAACACTTGAAACCCAAATAGACAAAGTCACAATAGACGTAAACATTCTCTGTGCCGACATGAACAAAACCTCGGAAAAAGTCAAACTTGCTGAAACAAATATCAGAGACTTGCAGGTGGTCACCAAAAAACTGGAAGACAAGGTGCAACGACTAGTGCAGCAGCAGAAAACGATTGCAGCGAAGTTGGAAGATCAAGAAGGGTGGGCCCGCAGGAACAACATTAGGATGGTGGGGGTGCCGGAGGGAATAGAGAGACCCTCCATGGACCTTTTTCTGGAGGACTTAATCCTAAACCGACAAGCCTCTCCAGATTCTTTACAGTAGAAAGAGCCCACAGAGCACCGGTTCCACTGCCCAAACCAGGAGCGCCACCTAGAACGATAATAGCTTGGATATTAAACTATCGAGATCAAGATGCCATCCTACAGGCCGCCCAGACTCAGGGTGACCTGCTCCATGACTATGCCACGATACGTTTCTTCCCAAACGTTACCTTGATGGTGCAACGACAGTGGCGGACCTTCGATGAGGTTAAGAGGGCATTGAGGAAAGAGAACCTCAAATACGCAATGTTGTTCCCAGCCAAACTAAGAGTAATAGACAACAGGAAAACCTGGTATTTCACAGCACCAGAAACAGTTTGGGACTGGCTTGAAAGGGGCAGGAAAAGTGACAACAGAGGATGGCGAAACAGTGAGAGACCACAACTGGGAAAGCCGGATGACAATCTGCCTGGCAACGGATGAGGAGACGAAACGGACACAGGACCCAAGCAGAAGCATGGCCCGCTGAATAGGTGCCCGACTGCAGAAGAGGGGGTGGGAATAAGGAGCAGCGAAGCTGTGACTAGATGGTCCATAGCCACGGTAATGACTCCTGTAAGGGCAAGAATACCAAAAGGGGTGATGTCGGAGTACTGATCGGGCAGATCCCCCAAAACGACGAACTGTAAGTGTGGACCTTATGGACATAAGCAGGGGGATACACAAGACAGCATATGAAAGGCGGATGGGGAGGGGGAAACAGCACGGAAACCAAAAAACCGGTGCCAACCGACCCCACTTAGTAGAATGTTGCTTAAGGGGCAACAGACGCTCTGCAAATTGGGGACAATGGTAGTTCTACACCTACAGTGCAGGGTGGCAGGGAGGGGGGGTTTAAATGACGGGAACCGTACTTACATACTGTTTGTTTAGCTTGTATAGATAAGTATTTGTTTGCATTAGAAGTAGTGGCACCCCAATATATGATTCATATCAAAAGAGCACATGAGAAACAGGGGCGGGAGGGACATGAGATAGAGTGGACACTCAACATTACGAAATGGCTTCGCCATCATTCAAAACTATGACGATCCTATCCTGGAATGTCAACGGACTTGGGCACAAAATTAAACGCACAATGGTCCTCCAATATCCACGCAGACATTCTCAGGATCTTGTGTTGCTACAAGAAACACATTTAAAAGGCAATCATTACTTAGCTCTGAATAGGTTCGGCTACACATTAATAGCCCATGCGGGATTTACATCCTGCTCAAGGTGAGTGGCTATCCTTAGTAAAAACACACACCCCTTTGTGGTGGGCCGCATTTGGCGCGACCCTGAGGGCAGATATGTAGCTTTGACCAGGACATGGTCGGGAAGAACTGTTAATATATGCTCCACCTACATACCGCACAAACGCCACTCAGAGACCTTTCCAGAGATAAGTAAAACACTCCTTGAAATGCCCCAAGGGCTTCTCCTATTGGGCGGGGATATGAATGCAGTGATGGCCCCAGAAATGGATAGGAGTATAAGACCGGACAAAGTAACCGGACCGGGCCTATTGAAGACATTCACAGCAGCGATGGAGCTAGTGGCTTTGTGGAGAACACACAATCCCAGCACTAGACAGTACACTCATATCTCTGTGGCACACACCAGCGGGTCATGATTAGACTATATTTTTACACAGACAATGCTTGCTGATCTATGTATGGAGGCGAGGCACAGGGCCAGAGGAATATCGGATCACTCACCGGTAGAAGTAGTGATAAGGGGCCCGGTCAGGGAATTCACCCTCTCACCACGACTACAGTCATGGCAGTTCAAGGACAAAGATTTCGTGGATAAATTTAGGGAGAGAACGGAACAATATTTTGAAGAAAATACAGGGACAGTTGACTCTCAATGCACTTTGTGGGAAGCATATAAGGCAGTGGCAAGGGGATACGCCCAAGCACTATCGGGTGGGCAAAGAAAAGAAAGACGCACTAGATATGAGGAGCTACAGCTTGAGATTGCGGACATAGAAGAGCAATTAGGGCGAGAGGACACACTGGGCCCCACCTTAATGCACAAACTAAGGCTAAAACAATCCGAACTGAGAGAGCTAGAAGAGGGAGCAGCTAGATCTCACGCAATAGCCACACAACGACATATTTATGATGTAGGGGACAAAGCTAATAAGCTAATAGTGTGGTTAAGAAGAAGATATACAGCCCATAATTGGCTCCTAGCAATACAGAAGCCTGATGGCGCAACAAGTAAATCAAATAGGGAAATAGCGGAGGCTTTCGCCACCCATTATGAGGCACTGTACCAGTCGGCAACAACAAGGACAGCAGGGGATAGTGCAGAACATTTGAGAGAAATTCGCTTAATGGTACTCTACCCGGAAGACAGGGATGAAATGGATAAAGAACTGACAGTAGAGGAAGTGACCGGAGCCATATGAGACCTGCAGTCAGGCAAAGCTGCCGGCCCGAATGGACTACCCGCTGAAATGTATTAATATGTAACTGATAAGATTGCTCAACCAATGCTCAATATGTTTCATAGGTTACTAGAGGAAGGGAAATTACCGGAAGATTTGCGACTGGCAACGATAGCGGTCATACCAAAAGAGGGAAAACCCCCAGAACAGTGCAGTTCATATAGACCTATATCGTTAATTAATTTTGAAGCTAAGGTACTGGCCAAGGTATTAGCAATAGAATACAGCCGATAATCTCGACAATAATCCACCCGGACCAATCCGGCTTTATACCACACAGAAGCACTAGACTAAATCTCTGCAGATTGTTTGTGGTTCTGCATGAAACTGCGCAGAAACCGGGAGAGGCAACGGCGGTGCTGGCTCTAGACGCCAGAATGGCATTCGACAGTATCAAATGGATATACCTCTTCGCGGTGCTCGAAAGGTTGGGCTTTGGGCCGAAATTGAGAGCTTGGATTGACCTTCTGTATAGGGATCCACTAGCAAGGGTAAGGGTAAATGGGATAGTCTCGAGACCCTTACAGTTACATAGAGGGACACGTCAAGGATGCCCTCTCTCCCCTTTAATTTTTGCAATGGCAATGGAGCCGCTTGCAGCGTGAGTACGAAACGACCCAATAGTCTGTGGTATTAACATTGGAGGAGACTGGGAGGAACGCATTTCCCTTTACGCGGACGACGTGCTGCTATATGCTAGTAGACCGCGTCACATGATACACAGACTCATACACGTGTTTCGGCTCTTTGGCAGCTATTCTGGTTACCAAATAAATTGGGGAAAATCGCTAATGTTCCCACTGACAACGGACCTTCCGCCCCTTTCGTCCGCTTGTGCAGCACTGGAGCGAAGGCAGGAATTTAAATACTTGGGAATATATATCATTAGATCTGAAAAGGACTTTATGGCCCTGAACTTGAATTTGCAGCTGGCGAGCCTGCGAAAGGATGTGGTTAATTGGAGACGGCTTCCAGTCTCATTGATCGGTAGGGTGGTATTATTCAAAATGATGGCGCTCCCTCGCCTGTTGTACGCACTACAAAACACCCCGTATCAGATCCTCAGTACATTCTTTAAGTCCTTTGACGGTGAGATTAGGAGTCTACTATGGGATGGAGGGGCCACGCGCATCGCACTTAAAAAGTTGCAGCTAAGAGTTTATGAAGGGGGGTTGGCGATCCCAAAGATTAGAGGATATTACCTGGCGACACAACTTGTCAATATTAATGACTGGGTCTTCTCCACAGTATCGGAGCCAGCATATATGGTGGACAGAGGGGCCATAGGGTCACGTGGCTGGTTATCAGCCCTATATTGGAAGAGAGTGGGGGAATCCTTTCCAATACACACACACACAGTGAGACGAGCATGGTGGGAAGCAACGAAAAGATTGGGGTGGGCTGGAAGGGTGACTGACCAGACCCCGCTCTGGGAAAGTGATACGCTGAAGGAAGTGAGGCAATTGAAAGGTTTTCATAAGTGGACACTCATAGGTATAGAGCGATTGGGAGACGTATGGAAAAAGGGCTCTATGCTTTAATTGGAGGAGATGCAAGGCGAATATCAAATGGCGGAATCAGAGAGGTATCGCTACTTGCAGCTCAGACATGCCCTGCAGAGTCATATAAAAGAAGGAGATGTGCTGCCGGAGTATTCTCCTCTGGAGGATAGGTTGTTACTAGACCCGATGACAGATAAAGCGATGTCTCTCACCTACCATAAAATCATGAATAATTCCACGGACCCCTTGATCTCTCTGAGGGAGGCATGGGAATCTGATATAGGAATTCTAGAAGAGGAGGATTGGAGGGAAGTAGTTCAAAGTCCTAGAGAGATCGCTATAAGGTCAAGGTTTAGATTGCTCCAACTCCGCATCCTTCATAGGTCATACACCCCGAGAACGCTCCATTATCGACTGGGCTGGAGCGAATCAGATCATTGTATCTGGGGGTGTGGGGAGAAGGGCACATTCTTTCATATACTTTGGGTGTGCCCTAGACTGCAACGGTACTGGAAAGGGATTGTCCGTATCATGGCGAGGGTAGTGGGACAACAGGTACCAATAGACGCAAGATGGCACATACTGGGTGTCACAGGAGACATAAGTTGGCCCAGTCATACCAAGAAGTGGTTGATGTTAGCAGCAGGTGTTGCTAAAATGAATATTGCCAGAAACTGGGGAAGTGCAAAACCTCCAAGGATTAAAGACTTGGGAGAGGACCTAGACTGGTGTCAGCTGGCAGAGAAAGCGGTATACCAGAGTAGAGGATGCCCAGGGAAATGGGGAAAGATCTGGTCTGCATGGCAGAAACAGGGTGATGCACAAGGGAAAGTTGATGCAAGCGAGGAAGCTCATGTGAAAGATGGCAAACAAACAGAAGTGGTAATGAGAATACAATGTATTGATATGTACCTGTCCGGTTTTATCATGTGTCTAGAACAATGTAAGTTGGTGCACTACAGTTTATTAATAAAAAGAGTTTTAAAAAAAAAGAAAGCACTATAGAAATGCTGTAATACAATCAGTCTCAAAGCCCAGACTCTTCACTTGAAAGTAGAGTTTGATCCCACACAAAGATCTACTAAGCTTTTCATCCTTCAAAACCAAAAACTGAGAACCATTTTCATTGAGTAAAAACTACACTGCCTCCTTAAAGCATGTACAAACATGCACTTGGGTATGAAGCACTATATAAATTACTTGAATGACTAACGGGTAGATTTATCAACACTTTGTATCAGTGCAAATAGGTGCAAAATATGGTATTTAGGGCCTTATTTACAAGCCTCTTGTGCCGCCCGTACGTCACTTTTTCCCATGTTAAAAATGATGCACTGGCGGTGCAATGGGCTTGTAAAAAAGCCCTTTAGTTTCCAGCACAAAGCTTTTTTTGTGGTGGAAGGTAGTCCTTAAAGTAAAACGAGTAGCCCTTTGTGCTACGTTGTGCTACTTTCAATCAAAGGTTCATTGCATAGTCAGTCATGGGCGTTCCCACCTTACCACCCATGGTTTATGATACAAATCTCGATCTACTAAAAGTGTTAGACAGGGCTGTGCACTAAAACAATAACACTTCTGTGAGGAAGGCACTTAGTAGGAGAAATCTTTTAGTTTTTCTAACTTTTCACACAATCCATGTGTACTGCGATGTACAGCATGCATGACATGTGTAAAACATTTTAAAGTTTGGCTAGGTATAGTGTATTGTACTGGTAGTGTTCCCATCCTGTACAAACCTTATGCTAAACAGTACACACATACATCTTTGCACTGTTGTGTAAAGCTGCGTGCTTGGCACTAGGCAGCCTGTTTGTGACCAGCGCTGGGGAAGAAAGCAGTAGCGCCATCTCTTAGTAGACATGGCTTTACACCACTCTCTCCCTAGTACAACACAGCACAGCAACTTTGGTTATTGTGTTGCAATTGCACTATTGTTTTTTAGGCAATCTGCCCATAGTCCCTCATTATGAGTGGCACAGTGTTTGATATTGGGCTACTGGTTGACTGTGGTATAAGCCCTGGTAAGCAATAAACACAATACTAGTCATGGTAAAAGGCAGGCAACTCTCAATTAACCTGTGCTTACCCTCTGGTAGCTTGACACAGAGCAGTCAGGCTAAACTTTAGAGGCAATGTGTAAAGTATTTGTGCAACACTTCAAGCAGTAAAACAGTGAAAACACCACCCAAAATGTATCTACAACAGGTTAGGAAAATAGAGCTTAATTTAATAATTAAAACTAGACCAAAAAAGTCAAAAATCCAATAAGTAGGTTGAGGCCTGACCGAGCATGGCGTGAGACGTACTTCGCAAGGGCTTCGCATTCCGAAACCTTTTTTGCCTTGCCTGGCAGGTTGGGAGCCCCACTACTCCTGGGTTCTGTGGGGGCTTCGTTGGTGCCCTGGATATCCATCTTGGCACTGCTGGCAGCGCCCACGTGGAGGCACCACCATCTTGAGTGGAAGCCCAAGGGTGTGTCAGCCCTGGTCCATGGGGCATGCGAGTGCCGGGCCTGCGACCATACACCCTGAAGCGGTGTCCTGGGTGGCCCGCGAATCCGGAGCACAGGGGCCCAAAGAAGCCCCCAAGGTATTGGATTGTGGAGCGGGACAGGGAGCGTGCCAGACGGGGACCCCGACATGAGGTGGGCCTGGCGTCCAGCAGTGAGCTGAGGCAATCAGCAGGAGACGTGAGGCCGGACCCTGCGGCATTCGTGTGCACATCTGGCAAGCAACTGCCCCTGTGAGTGCCGGCCTCCTCCCACATCGTTTTGAGACTCGGCGGCTTCTGGGTGGGGCCTAGTGGAGGTTGTGGCCCTGGTAGGGCGCTGCCGCTGCGGGCGCCTGACTACACTGCTGGAGGCCTCATTAGACCGAATGCTGCCCTACTGATTCCCAGCGGGGGTGGAGGCTTCCTCGAGGAATGCCTTGGCAGGGCCCTACGGCTGATAGCTGGATGCCTGCTACATCTTCCCCCTGCTTTCGATAAGCGACTGGAGTCCTGTAGCTGGGCCTAGGGATGGAGATCCAACGAGAGACCTGAACTGCACTGCAGGTCTCACACGAGGAAAAGGTACGAGGTGAGAGGCGATTGGGGGTAGACAATCTTGGCCCTAGCAGGTGTTTTCCTGCAGTCTCCACCCCATACAATTAACCACAGTCATACTCCAGCAGTCCTTGCCTACTGAACAGCTTAGTGGGGCCCCACTGTGGAAATTGTGCTCTGGGCTCCTGGAGGAGGGTGCCCCTTCAACTCCCTGCTGCTGCTCATCTGAGTGAAGGGCTGCACTTTACTGCTGGGACCCGAGCTGCTGACTGAAGCCCATGCTGGGCTTGTGAGGACACTGCCATCTGTCGAATCGGAGGGGCGCATGTCCTGCTAAATCGTCCACTTGTGGTCTGGGTGCAGGAGGGATGAACACCTCTGCGTTCCCTGCTCTGGGTACGTAAATCTTTTCACCTCCAAGGGGGTGTCTGAGATTCCCCCTGAGAGCGCCTACCCCGCAGCATCGGAGAGGCTTCCCCCCCCACTCATAGTCTACACCAGGAGGCCCCCTGGCATGAAAACCCAACCTCAACACTCCTGGGAGACCCCCACTTGCATCCTATTTTCCAATTCCATGGCCTCTTTCACCTTGCACTTCGCCTTGTGTGCTTTCTCCCCTTGGGCAACATAGCTGGGGCCCCTGATCTGAAGCAGATACTCCCCCTTGGCTCACTCCTGTCACCCTGTCATGCCCCGCCGCATGTCCTCTAGGGTCACATCTGGTGCTGCGACTAAGGCTGTATCTGTCACCTCCTTGTGGCACAAAGCGAACGTACTGTATATGGAGCCCTCATTGGCTGGCGCGGGGTCGCCCTCGAGGCTACATCCTCTGCACTTCTCACTCAAGCCTATATGGACAACTTCCTCCAGGAACTCTGAGAAGAGATTGGCTCCCGCAAGTCTGAATTTTAGTCCTGAATCCCTGAAGTCAGGCGCAATGTAGAGGGGCTCGGCAAACGACTGAACGACCTGGAATAAACGTTGGATCCCCACACAGAAGACCTGGAGGCCCTCTGGCGCTGGATGGCGAACCTGGAGGACCAGCAAATTAACATTCAGCTGAAGCAAGAAGATATTGAAAATTGCAGCCAGAGGAACAATATCCGCATCAGGGGTGTCCCGAGGGGCATGGAGGGCTCTGACATCATGGCCCTTACAGCTTACCTCCGGCATGCCATCCAGGTGGACCCGGAGGCCTCTCCTCCGGTGCTGGACAGGGTGCATCGAGTGGTGGTGATCCCGAGATGTCCGGACTTCCCACTTCTTTGTTGAGAAAGAGACAATCCTGCAGGCCTCTTGGAAGAAAGCAGATCTGGTATACAAGGGCCACACCGTCCAGCTATGTTAGGATCTTGCACCCACTGCCTTACGATGCCACAGAGATTTCCATCCAATCACCAACAAGCTCCTCGGTCTAAACAATTGTTTCCAGTTGGGACACTCCTTTGCTATTATCTTCGACTGGGAGGGCAAACGCAAGACCATCCGGTCGCTGAGGGAAGGTCTGCACCTTCTGAATATTTTGCCAGCTTCGGTGGGGACAGCCCACTCTCACCCAGCTCCCCAGCTCATACAGCTTTGCGCCCCTCATGGGCCACAGTAGCCTCCAAGAACACTTCTAAAAGCAACGGGGACCTCCTGTCCGCAAAGTCAAGAAAGACATTATTCAACGCCTCAGTAATTTAGAAAAGCCCTCCACTCCCCTCCTTCGACATCAGGATCAGTCTAAGCTGCTGGTTCCCCCAATAATGCACCCCCAGATCCCGGCCTCCAGGGTCCACCCCCCGCCCCATGGATTGATCACCAACCTGCTGAACGCATTTCTGCCGGACTGTTCTCCATCTGCTCTTCAGAGCCCTAAGGAGGTACATAGCCTGGCTTCTTCCTGGCCATGCACTACATGGAACACTCTGTAATTCCTCACTCCTCTCACGCCATCAGTGGACACTGACTCCACAAGAGAGGAAAAGTGACCTACTGCTGGCCCTGGCAGTCGGAGGCCCTAGGGTCCTGGATGGCCTTGAGTCTGCAGTTGCCACCGACCCGTCCCACCGATCCAGACTTTTGGGGAGTGACATCCTCTATATGGGCTGACGTAGTCTTTCGTTGGTCATAATCAGTCCTGGGTCAATTGTTTCGGAATGGTTGGCCTTTGCCTCGTGTTCACATTAATATGCATTTATCTTTCGCTAGATTTTCTGGCACCCCTGGGGACCATTCTACCCCCTTCCACTGTACTCGACCCATCGCACATGCCATACGCCCCTTCACTTTTTTTTGCTGTAGGCAACCTGTCCCTCTCATATGATTGCCTCCTGTCCTCCACAACGACCATGGGTCACCAGGGGATTACCTGCCGCCTCTCCCCCCCCCCCCCCACATTTGCTCTATTGGTGTATCGAAAAACAAAAAGAGGGGGGACTGGGAGCAAAAGGAAAGATAGGTCCAGACCCCGAGCTCCCAAGACTAATGTTATAATCACTGGAGGGTGACTGTTCCTGAAGAAAGAAAAGCTGGCCTATTTGGTCGCTAGAAGGACTGGTGAGAGAGACTTTCTCATAGAGTAGGTTGGAGGTGAGACATTATTAAGGCAGGGGAATTCCTCCTTTTGGAAAAAGTGCCCTCACACACCCATGCGGGTGTCATGCTTCATCATTGGGCGTTGCTCCTCGTGGGGGTGGCGCTGCAGTCCTCCACAGGCCCCGCGAAAGGGCTCTTTGTTGGAGTTCTTTTTGGAGAAATGCCGCAGTGGTGAGTGCGGGTATGTGGGGGGGAAAAAGGTGAGTGAATTAAAAATACTGCACTGGTACCCTAAAAAACTTTATTCAGGGGTCCGTGTAGTATGGTTAAAACAGGTGACAAGAGAAGGCCTCTTGATTCACTTTATCAGAGGGGTGAGTATGTTCCTTCTGCTTATTGTCAAGGTGAAAGTGATAGTGGAAGGTGGATCAGTTAGGTCGACATGTTTCACGCCTTTAATAGGTCCCTAATGGAACCTTCGGCGTTTCATCAGGACCGTGCTAATAGTGAAAGAAGTTAAAAAAATAGGAATCTGAGACAACGACACTCAGTAATCCCTGTGGTACCTATATTCAGGTTTACTGTCTGGGCGTCAATGCACCCTGAAAGGAACGCCCACTAGGAGTTCCTAAATCCAACCTAGAAGGGAAAAGGAAAAGGAGAGAAAGCAAAACTGTTCCTTTAGAGAGATAGTCTTGGCACTCATTTGTATCGTGCAGAAGAAGTGAGTATGACTCATACATTGCATTAGTGTCTTAATGAGGGGCAAGGAGGCATGCTGTCACATTCATACCCCAGTTGCCGAAAACCGGCTAATGCAGTGCTCACACACACTGCACATCAATGCCCAAAGTTGTGTCGCTGGTCGCAAAATGTACGGCACCTCAACACACATGGACTGTGTAGAAGAGTCAGCATGCTGGTGTGCGCATACTTGGATACATGTATCCACATTTATGATAAGAGCACAAAGACTCACGCCTGTGATGTCTATAACAAATGGCGTGGGAGCCGTGATATGTGGTGCAGTCCGTTAAAAGTACACTTGCCTTGCAAATTCCAGTCAAAAAGTTACTCCGGTGCGAATAACAGCGCCAAACATAATCGTGTGACAAACAGACAAAAACACATACAACATATACATCATACCCCAACAAGTAGAAAGGCTGGCCTCATCGGCGTGGAGCGCGGAATGAAGAGGACTACCTGTGAGTGACATGGTGGATATGAACAATCGGCGGTTATGCTTGAGAACATACCTCTCTCGTAGTAGATGCAAGATGGAAAATACTCACAGAGCCTCCCCAGGAACGCAGCGTTTAACCTGCCCTCCGCTGCTCGAATGCCGGTGGGAGGCGGAAAAAGCTGCTTCCATATTTGTACCAAGCCCGCGCGTCAACTCGGGGGCCGAGTGACATGGGGGAGTGGAGCGTTGTATCGCGTAACTCTGTTTACGTGTCATGGCGGCCATGTTGGGGGTAGCAATTCCAGTTCATCTACCTGGTTACAACGAGTTTGGTTGACGAATTGCTGGAGGATTTCGGCACCAAATGTCACATTGGCAGACATACTCAGGCTCATTTACAGGGTTATAAAGAAGCCGTGTTGGCAGCATTACGGCCACAGTAAATGATACGTGAGAGTGAGAATAACAGTGCATATTGCCACAACGGTGATAATGGAAAGGGTAATATGGCCAGAGGAAATGGTTAAAGTGAATGAAAAAGAGGGTAACTGGCAATGTTATGCCCAAAAAGAGGTTGAAGGGAATAGAAATCCCGGAGTATGTTGTTACAATGGTGGTCATTTCCAGCTTTTCGAGTGGGCATATTGGCCGTATTATGTCACAATAATAGTCGTGTTCAGCGTATCGGAGGGCATATTGGTAATAGCACGGCCATGAGAAGCTTGTCAGGGATAGGCTACGAAAGCTGTGTGGTGTTAAGCTCACAGTGCTCGTGGCCATAATAGCTGTCATATTCAGGGCCTGAAGACCTCAGTGCGTTTGGACCTCACCAGCATCAGGTGGCAATTTTACAGGAATATGCTCAATGGGATAGACCTCTGCTTGGACATGAGATAGTACGTGTGCCTGGCAGAGCTTCCTAATTGTGGGGTGTTGGACGCTCAAAACTGAGGAATGAAAGTGATTGTCAAAACTCAGTTGTACCAGGACATCATAGGGCTTGTAATCTGTGGTGCGGGAGGTTCCTCTATGTCTCAGGTGTTCGTACAAGGAGGCGCTCCTGTATCATTAGTTGTTATGGGTGATACAGGTTGTTGATATCAGGGGCAACCTTTGGCTGGAACTGTGATCAGGGGATGTCGTCATTCAGGCCTCTGGTGTTGCTCCATAGGCGGAACACCCAGCGTTGTTCCTGTGTAAAGAGGGTTCTCGCTGACCAGTTGGGATTGGACTCGATAATGGTCCAACGCAAGCTATCAGGCGTATGGTTGGTCTCTGAAAAATGACTAAGCATTCTGGTATTTGTCTTCTTGCATCGGATAGTGCTTCTATGTTCACTAATCCGGACCTTGATAGGTCTCGTAGTCATGCCCACGTACTGCAGGTTGCAGGGGCACGTGATAATGCATACACAATTTTTGGTGTTGCAATTGGTATGTCTCTTTTGATGCCAAGGTCTCTGAAGACCCAGATCTATGTGTTTTGTTGCTGTAGTCAGGCGGCATACGGCGCAAAACCCACAGGGAAAATGTCCCTCTACTGGAGGAAGAGGCCACACAGTCGGTTGCCTTGTCAGTTGGGGTTTTGGGCGAGTATGTACAAGTAAGTCCTTCATGTTCTGGGTGCGTTTAAAGGCAAACAAGGGAGTAGGTCCAGGGTAGAAGTTGCCCATTTGTAACTTGCCCCAATGTTTTTTAATCACCGTTTGTATCCTGTTAGAACTGGGGGTGAATGTGGTGACACAGGTAAGAGTGTCAGTTGGTGTCTTGACCCTGCTTTCCAAGAGGCTCTCTCTGTGATTATTCCTGGCCCTTTTGTATGCTTGACGTATCACTTTCTGCAGATAGTGACGTTCAGCAAGATTAGTTATCAGGATAGTAGCTTGATTCTCATACTCAGCCATGGTGTTACAGTTCCTACGGAGACGGAGGAACTGCCCCACCGGGAGATTATCCCTGAGGGCCTTCGGGTGATGGCTGTCGTAAAGTAGGAGACTGTTCCTGTCAGTAGGTTTTTTGTAGTTGGTGGTTAGTATTACCCCATTTTGAATGGAGATCAATAAGTCAAGAAAGGGGATACTGCTGTTTGACTTTGTGCTCGTGAATTTCAAAAAAGGGTCAAGAGTATTGGCCCAGTCACAGAAGGTGTCACATCTTTCTGTATCACCCCTCCAAAACACCAGGATGTCGTCTATGTAGCGGCGCCACATTAGTAAGTTTTCTTGGAAAGGGTTGCTCTCACGTAGGATGAATTTTTTCTCGAAGGCAGCCATGTACAGGCAGGCCAGACTGGGAGTGAAGGTACCCATGCTGGTCCCCTGTACCTGGTGGTAAAGTTTGGCCTGGAAGGCAAAGAAGTTCTCTTTCAGGGCCAAGGCTGCACACTACAAAATAAAGGAAATCGGGGTCTGGGAAGGCCAAGGGTCCGTTTCCTGCAAAGTTGCCTCTAGAACCTCAAGGGTGGCATCCTGGGGGATATTCGGATATAACGCCTCCACATCCAGGGTGACCAGGAGACTGATTCTGTCAGGATTGGGGAAGGTCGCTATCAGGTTCAAGATTTCAGTTGTGTCTCTGAGGTAAGTCGGTGTCTTCATCATGATCGGTCTGAGGTAAAAGTTGCAAAATTTGCTCAATGGTTCGAGGAGGGATTCGATGCCAGAGACAATGGGTTGTCCAGGCGGCGGGCTGACTCCTTCATGAATTTTCGGGAGGGTGTAGAAGTACGGGATCCGTGGTTGATCGTTAATCAGGAACTCCGCTTCATGTGAAGTGATCCAACCCTCTGTCTCTGCTTCCGATACCAAACTCCTGATCTTCGGTGTTAGGCGTCCAGTCGGGTCGTCCTCAATAGGGAGGTAGTAGCGGGTATTGGTAAGTTGGTGGTGGCATTCTTCGTTGTATGTGCTCACGTCCTGGATGACGATGGCACCACCTTTATCGGCTGGTTTTATCATGATGGTTGTGTCTTCCGTGAGTCCCTTGAGCTGTTCTCTTTCTTGTGTGGACAGGTTGTTGAATGTCCGTACGCTGGTGATGGCAGAAATATCCTTCAGGATGGCCTGTTCGAAAGTCAGGATCTCATGGGGCGTCATCGCAGTGGGGGGCGTGAACCGTGATTTTTTTCTTAGACCTGTTCCCGCTTCTGGAGTCTCTGGTTTATTCTGAAAAAAGGCCCGGAGCCTAATCTTATGGAAGAATTGGTGAAGTTCTTGATGTAGGCGGAACGAGTCCTCTCGTGGTGTCGGGACAAATCCCAAACCCTTCTCCAAGAGTTTGATTTCGCCCTCGGCAAGTGGGCATGAGGACAGGTTAACCACTATCGTTTTTGACCCGTCATCTTGCTCCTCAGCGTCATCTGGGCGTCTGGTTCCTGCCAGTGCACGTTCTTGTGCCCTCCTCTTCTTCTGCCTCTTCCTCTGCCCCTCCCTCTGTTGAAAAAAAGGGGGGTTCGGAAATTGTTGGTACTGTTGGACTTGTAGAGAGTGACCTGATAGTATGTTCCACATCGGTGGTGGTCCATCCATTGTCCCGGAAACATCTGAGGTTGGTAAGGGTGTGTAGGGAAGTTTTGGAAGAGGGGCAGTGGTTGGTTGGTCTGGCGCCCCTGGATGTAGGTGGATAGCTCCTACCCTCATAACTATAGTCACTGCTCGTAGACCCTGACCTTCTTGAGAAATTACTGGTACTCTCATTTGATGAGGTATCGTTGGTCTGGTACTCATAGTCCTCTTTTATGTAGGGGTATATTTTCTCCTGGTCAAAGCGTTTCACATCCTTTTGTAATTTTGTGATTTTCTGTTTGGTGAAGTACTCCTTGTGCTCATTCATGTCCTCATTGATCTCAGCTAGGCGTGATTTAAAAGCCGTGATGGTGATGCCTGCTTTAAGTGTGTTTTCTGCTACGGTGATTTGTACAAGTAGGGCATCTGAGAGGCATTTAGCTGTGTTAATAATGAGCACAAGCCAATCACGAGTACACTTCCACGCTATCTTGGACCACTCCCTACGAAAGGTGATGTCTTCTAAGAAGATTCATGGGGTGAGAGTTACTAGTAGGCCATTAGGAGCTATATTGGCCCAGAGGTACTCAGTCATTATTGACCCATGGAGAGCAGTTTTAATGTGTTGCTTTTTGAGAGCATGCAGTGCCTTCCAGACCTCTGTCTTACTCCCCGTTGCCATACTCCCCTCTGCAGTTAGTAATAATGGGGCCCTGGGAATCTCTGCCACGGTGTCATCGTCAAAACTAAAACCTGGGTTGTCCATGCCTTACTTTATTGGGTTGAGAGATGGTACCAGAACTCTCAATAGGTGTAGTCGTGTGGACTAGACTAAGTGACTGCCACACGTAGGTGGATGGAGAAAAAAGGCTAAGTGTGTTGTGTGCTACTATAGTTGTAGAGTAAAGGAGAAAGGAAAGCTAAAATGACCCACGGCTATCAGCCATACTAAATCTCGAAAAACAAAAAGAGGGGGGACTGGGAGCAAAAGGAAAGCGAGGTCCAGATCCCAAGCTCCCAAGACTAACGTTATAATCACTGGAGGGTGACTGTTCCTGAGGAAAGAAAAGCTGGCCTATTTGGTCGCTAGAAGGACTTGTGAGAGAGACTATCTCATAGAGTAGGTTGTAAGTGAGACATTATTAAGGCGGGGGAATTCCTCCTTTTGGAAAAAGTGCCCTCACACACCCATGAGGGTGTCATGCTTCATCATCGGGCATTGCTCCTCGTGGGGGTGGCGCTGCAGTCCCCCACGGGCCCCGCGAGAGGGCTCTTTGTCGGAGTTCTTTTTGGAGAAATGCCACAGTGGTGAGTGCGGGTGTGTGGGGGGGGAAAGAGGTGAGTGAATTAAAAATACTACACTGTTACCCTAAAAAACTTTATCCAGGGGTCCGTGTAGTATGGTTAAAACAGGTGACAAGAGAAGGCCTCTTGATTCACTTTATCAGAGGGGTGAGTATTTTACTTCTGCTTATTGTCAAGGTGAAAGTGATAGTGGAAGGTGGATCAGTTAGGTCGACATGTTTCACGCCTTTAATAGGTCCCTAATGGAACCTTCGGCGTTTCATCAGGACCGTGCTAATAGTGAAAGAAGTTAAAAAAAATAGGAATCTGAGACAACGACACTCAGTAATCCCTGTGGTACCTATATTCAGGTTTACTGTCTAGGCATCAATGCACCCTGAGAGGAACGCCCACTAGGAGTTCCTAAATCCAACCTAGAAGGGAAAAGGAAAAGGAAAGAAAGCAAAACTGTTCCTTTAGAGAGATAGTCTTGGCACTCATTTGTATTGTGCAGAAGAAGTGCGTATGACTCATACACTGCATTAGTGTCTTAATGAGGGGCAAGGAGGTATGCTATCACATTCATACCCCAGTTGCTGAAAACCGGCTAATGCAGTGCTCACACACACTGCACATCAATGCCCAAAGTTGTGTCGCTGGTCGCAAAATGTACGGCACCTCAACACACATGGACTGTGTAGAAGAGTCAGCATGCTGGTGTGCGCATACTTGGATACATGTATCCACATTCATGATAAGAGCACAAAGACACACGCCTGTGATGTCTATAACAAATGGCGTGGGAGCCGTGATTTGTGGTGCAGTCCATTAAAAGTACACTTGCTGTGCAAATTCCAGTCAAAAATTTACTCCGGTGCGGGTAACAGCGCCAAACATAATCGTGTGACAAACAGACAAAAAGACATACAACATATACATCCTAACCCAACAAGTAGAAAGGCTGGCCTCATCGGCGTGGAGCACGAATGGAGAGGACTACCTATGAGTGACATGGTGGATATGAACAATCGGCGGTTATGCTTGAGAACATACCTCTCTCGTGGTAGATGCGAGATGGAAAATACTCACGGAGCCTCCCCAGGAACGCAGCGTTTAACCTGCCCTCTGCTGCTCGAATGCCGGTGGGAGGCGGAAAACGCTGCTTCCATATTTCTACCAAGCCCGCGCGTCAACTCGGGGGTAGAGTGACATGGGGGAGTGGAGCGTTGTATCGCGTAACTCTGTTTACGCGTCATGGTGGCCATGTTGGGGGTAGCAATACCAGTTCATCTACTTGGTTACAACGAGTTTGGTTGACGAATTGCTGGAGGATTTCGGCACCAAAGGTCACAATGGCAGACATACTCAGGCTCGTTTACAGGGTTATAAATAGGCCGTGTTGGCAGCATTACGTCCATAGTAAATGATACGTGAGAGTGAGAATAACAGTGCATATTGCCACAACGGTGATAATGAAAAGGGTAATATGGCCAGAGGAAATGGTTACAGTGAATGAAAAAGAGGGTAGCTGGCAATGTTATGCCCAAAAAGAGGTTGAAGGGAATAGAAATCCCGGAGTATGTTGTCACAATGGTGGTCATGTTCAGCTTATCGAGTGGGCATATTGGCCGTATTATGTCACAATGATAGTCGTGTTCAGCGTAGCGGGAGGGCATATTGGTAATAGCATGGCCATGAGAAGCTTGTCAGGGATAGGCTACGAAAGCTGTGTGGAGTTAAGCTCACAGTGCTCATGGCCATAATAGCTGTCATATTCAGGGCCTGGAGACCTCAGTGCGGTTGAACCTCACCAGCAGCAGGTGGCAATTTTACAGGGATATGCTCAATGGGATAGACCTCTGCTTGGACATGAGATTGTACGTGTGCCTGGCAGAGCTTCCTAATTGTGGGTTGTTGGACGCTCAAAACTGAGGAATGAAAGTGATTGTCAAAACTCAGTTGTACCAGGACATCATAGGGCTTGCAATCTGTGGTGCGGGAGGTTCCTCTATGTCTCAGGTGTTCGTACAAGGAGGCGCTCCTTTATCATTAGTTGTTATGGGTGATACAGGTTGTTGATATCAGGGGCAACCTTTGGCTGGAACTGTGATCAGGGGATGTCGTCATTCAGGCCTCTGGTGTTGCTCCGTAGGCGGAACACCCAGCGTTGTTCCTGTGTAAAAAGGGTTCTCGCTGACCAGTTGGGATTGGACTCGATAATGGTCCAACGCAAGCTATCAGGCGTATGGTTGGTCTCTGAAAAATGACTAAGCATTCTGGTATTTGTCTTCTTGCATCGGATAGTGCTTCTATGTTCACTAATCCGGACCTTGACAGGTCTCGTAGTCATGCCCACGTACTGCAGGTTGCAGGGGCACGTGATAAGGTATACACAATTTTTGGTGTTGCAATTGGTATGTCTCTTTTGATGCGAAGGTCTCTGAAGACCCAGATCTATGTGTTTTGTTGCTGTAGTCAGGTGGCATACGGCACAAGACCCTTCTTTCACTATTAGCACGGTCCTGATGAAATGCCGAAGGATCCATTAGGGACCTATTAAAGGCGTGAAACATGTCGACCTAACTGATCCACCTTCCACTATCACTTTCACCTTGACAATAAGCAGAAGGAAAATACTCACCCCTCTGATAAAGTTAATCAAGAGGCCTTCTCTTGTCACCTGTTTTAACCATACTACACGGACCCCTGGATAAAGTTTTTTAGGGTACCAGTGCAGTATTTTCAATTCACTCACCTCTTTCCCCCCCACATACCCGCACTCACCACTGCAGTGTTTCTCCGAAAAGAACTCCGACAAAGAGCCCTTTCGCGGGGCCCGTGGGGGACTGCAGTGCCACCCCCACGAGGAGCAATGCCCGATGATGAAGCATGACACCCGCATGGGTGTGTGAGGGCACTTTTTCCAAAAGGAGGAATTTCCCCGCCTTAATAATGTCTCACATCTCCCTGATGGGGAGAGCAGTTTTGTTCAAAATGATGACACTACCGCGTATGCTCTATGTCCTCCAAAATACTCCATATCCAGTCTTGGACGGATACTTTAGGGAAGTGAATAGCGAACTGCGGAAACTGCTGTGGGACGGGGTGGGGCAAGAATTGCACTGACAAACTTCAGAGAGGGGTATATGAGGGTGGCCTAGCAATACCAGGTCACAACTAATGATCATTAACGATTGTGTATTTGCAGACAGAAATGACCCCGCATATCGGGTAGATCATTGGGTAATGGGGATCAGAGGATACCCAGGAGCGCTATATCGTAGGGTGGATAGGAAATGCATGCCCCACACACGATGACTGTGTTGGAGGTGTGGACGTGGGCCAACAAATTCCTCGGGTGGGACAATAAATTGACTGAACGAACCCCGCTCTGGGACAGTGATATGTTAAGGGAGGTGGGCAACCTACAGGGCTTTGGTAAGTGGAAACTGCTAGATATAGTACACCTCAGCGACGTATGGAGGGGCCAAGCGATCATTTCGTTTGAAGATCTCCAAAGGGAATACCAGATGGCAGACGCGGAAAGATATAGGTACATGCAGCTAGGACACGCATTGCGGAAACACATGAGAGAAGGGGAACGAATCCCTGAATATAGTCCACTAGAGGACCGACTCATACTAGACCCTATCCCAGAAAAGGCACTATCCTGCACATACAGGAAGATCATCAATAATTCCCCCGATCAACTGAGGACCTTGCAAGAGAGGTGGGAGGCAGATATCGGCTTATTAGAAGATGATGACTGGGGAGAGGCCATACAGAGCCCAAGAGAGGTAGCAATAAGGGCGAGATTCGGGTTAATACAATTAAGAATTCTCCATGGGTCCTATTCCACTAGCATGATCATGCACAAGATAGGGCGCACCCCTAAGGATCGCTGTATGCGGGGTTGCGATCAAAGAGGTACCTTTTTCCACATTATCTGGGAGTGCCCAGCCATACAACAGTTTTGGGGGCGGGTGGTACGAGTAATGTCGGAGGTGATTGGACAGACCGTGCCGCTGGAGGCCAGATGGCACATATTGTGTGTAACGGGGATCAGACATGGGCGAAATATCAGAAAATGTGGCTATCAGTGGCGGCGATGGTGGCCAAGAGGAACATCGCCAGAGCGTGGGGGGCTGCCCTCCCCCGACAGTAGGCCAATGGAAGGCAGATCTTGATTGGTGCTGTGCAGCAGAAAAAACAATATATGAGAGTAGGGGTTGCCCCAAAAAATGGGAGAAAGTGTGGAACCAATGGGAGACATATAGGAATCCGTGAAGGAGGAGAGGGAGGGAGGGTAGACAGGGAGTTAGAGCAGGGTGGGGGTGGTCACCTAAGAATAGTGGGGAGGGAGAGTGGAGATCCATCCTGAGTACTGTAACAAAACATGGAATCTTATGTAACGGTGACTGTATTGGTGCCTTCAGGCAATCGTCAATGTAATACTGTATGCAGTAACTGACATATGTTTAATAAAAAGATTTTTTTTTTTAAATAATGTCTCACTTCCAACCTACTCTATGAGATAGTCTCTCTCACCAGTCCTTCTAGTGACCAAATAGGCCAGCTTTTCTTTCTTCAGGAACAGTCACCCTCCAGTGATTATAACTCTATTGGTGTATCCCATAGTCCTCTCTCTTGACCTCCCTCATGAGCTGTCTCTGGTGTTAAACTTCTCACCCTGAATGTGCGAGAACTAAAAGCGCCAAACAAGAGAAAGCAGGTGTGGCGATATCTCTTCAAGCAGAATGCTGATGTTATTTTTCTGCAAAAAACCCACCTCCTCTGACACAACACTCCCCGTATGGCACACCCTATGTACCCCAATCATCACTGGGCATACGCCCCCACCAAGGCAGCTGGAGTTGCGATTCTTTTCAAGGCTACCTTTTGTTCCAAGGTCTTGCGGGTTGGCCCGGGAATGAGAGGATCATTTCTTGAAGCTAACTGTTCAACGGGGTTCACAAACCTCACTCTCTTAAACGTCTACGCTCCCAATCAGGCCCAAGATACCTATCTCAGGGGCTTGCTTAAAGACTACATGTCACAGGACAGGGGGAATGTGGTGATAGGGGGGACTTCAATCTGGTCTGGGACCCTGACTGTGACCATAGCGCTGCCGCCTTCAAAGGAACTGGTGCTATGTCTGAGGCTCTCAAACGAGACATTGCCGACATGGGCATGGTTGATGTATGGCAATATCACCACCCAGAAACCTGGGATTTCTCATTCTTCTCCCATGTCCACCAGTTATACTCACGTATCGACTGCTTCTTTCTTACCCACTCCCTACTGTGTGACCTGGACACTACCTTCATATCGGATATTTCAATCTCCGACCACGCGCACCTAAAATTGGCCTGGTCTAGAAAAGGGAAAATAACCCAGTCGTGCCCGCGTTGGCGCATTCCCGTACAACTACTATGCGACCCAGTAGATGTTGAGAACTTCTGAAAAGCAATATCCAGCTACTTTGAGCTCAACACACACCCTGAAATCTCGGCACATACACTCTGTGACGGGTTTAAGGCCACCATTAAAGGTGCAATCACTACTATAGCTATCGCCCGGACACGGGAGGCCAAACTAGTTGAGGCAGGCCTGACAGCTGACATAAAGGAACTGGATATTTATAGAGCTACATATATACATAAATATATATGCTCGTAAAATTCCAAACTGTTGACGCACACTCCGGGCACAGTCAAGTACATTATATTTTAAGTCAAATTTCTTTATTCATAATCTGATAACATATTCCATCCCACATGCGGTCTTGATCACACAAATTATGGGATTATGAATAAAGAAATTTGACTGGCATCGTGACTGTTGTAGTGAGCCACCCGGCCACTGCAATACAATGTTGCCACCCGCAACTCCCCCGGACCGGGCTCGGGCCGGGAGTATAAATAAGGGACGACGTCAGCGCACGTGGCTGACGCCGTGAACCCGATCCAAGGTGTGGTTGCCCCTTATTGCCGGCGCATGCAGTAACTAGGCCCCGCATCCCTCTATGACCCTAGTAGTCGGCTGTAGCCCCCAAGCCGCATGCCCTTAGGTCAAGGACCCGATACCCACACTATCACACTGGCGACGAGTACGGAGAAGGAACCACGCGTGTCGCTCGCGCTTGCTGCCCGCGGTGAATGCCGGTGGCGGCGTGAGGTGAAGAGCGTGACGGCGAGGAGTGGTGTGTCGATCGCCGCCTGCCGTGGTGCGGTAAGAGGAGTGCCAGAGAGGGGGCGAAGAGCATTGCGGGGGAGGTGCGAGAGGTGGTCGAGCCGCCCGTGATAGGCGCGCCGAGTGTGGGCCCCGCATCTACTGCAGCAGGGAGAGTACGGGTGTGCGCTGGGAAGGGCGCGGCCTGTCGACACGGCGAGGAGCGTGAAGCGCTCGAGGCAGCAGGCCAGCCTGCGAGTGAAGCAGGAGTGACACAGCGGCGCGTGGAAGGCCCCGAGGAGGCCGGGAGCGGCGCTGCAACCCCAGAAGGGGTGCCCCTTCAGTCACAGGCCGTGGGGTGCAGGGCTGAGTGCCCCGTCTGAAGGTGCACACAGTGCACACAGGGAGCTGTGCGTGTGCGAAGCAGCGGAGAGGCCCGCCCCAGGATGACTACGCCCGCGGTTGCGGCGGAGGGGCTGTGCCCCCGGAAGCAGGGGCGGTTGGGCACCGGCCGGGGAGGATGGCTGTTAAGGCTCTCCCAGAATTCAGTCAACTGGCTGATCCGGCGACGGCGGCGCCACGGTGGCGCAAATGGTTGGGGCAGTTGGACAACTACTTTAGTGGCTACTAGGGAAACTGATAACGCAGTTAAGAGGTCGACGATGCTCCTGATGGGAGGGGATGAACTGTATGACCTCTTCCAGGACCTGCCCGACACAGGAGATGAGCAGTGACTATGAGAAGAGCGGTGAGAGCCCTGAATAGACATTTTGATCCACAAGTTAACCCGGATTTCGAACATTTCAAATTGCGCCAGGCCAAGCAGAGGGAGGATGAATCTGTGGACATGTTTTTCGCGCGCCTCGTAAACTGGCGAGCACATGCTCAGGGATTGATCGCCAATTTGAAACAAGGGCACAACTCATCGTGGGGTGCAAGTCACTTGAGTTACGGAAGCTCATATTACGGCAGCCAGGGATCTCACTGGATGACATTTTGGTCCTGGGACGGTCGCATGAACTGGCAGATGTCCGCGCAGGGGCCATGGAGGAGGCACTGGCCAGAAAGTCAGGGACAGTTCGACCCACAAACCCGATTCCAATCAAGGAGGAACGGGTGGACGCTATCCGGAAGTCGTATGCCCGAGGGGATACTCGGCGCCCGGGCGGGAGACCGCCCGAATGGCAAGGGGTGCAAGAATTGTGGGCTGGCTATGCACTCCCAGAGGGGATGCCCGGCGCAAGGCAGACAGTGCCTGAAATGCAACAGGTATGGACACTTCGCGAAAGTATGCCGAGGTGGGGGCAACCTCGGAAGTGACGCGGACGAGAGGGACACGCAGGTCAGAGGCATGCCAGGAATGTCCAAGAAGTGGAAGACCTCGATAAGCCGGTGTCAGAAGCTGGCGGTGGCGGAGGATGAAGAGGACGATAACGTGTTCGTGATATCTAATGTGAGAGGGGCAAACACCACGAGGAGGCCGCCACCAATGTGCCAGGTCTGGATTGGCAGTAACTGCGTAAGGACACTAATTGACACAGGGCGTCAGTGAACATTCTTGACGCAGCGCAGTACGGCGAATTAAGACCCCGACCAAGGTTGATAGCGACGACCGCGAAGATCCTCACGTATGGAGGACACACACCCATTCGTTTGCAAGGCGTCATAGACGCGGAGGTCAAGCACAAAGAGAGAACTACATGTGCCAGGTTCTATGTTACGTGCGACAGGGCTGGGTCTCTGCTGAGTGGCCACACGGCGGAAGATTTAGGATTGATAATGTTTGCCAGACATATCCACCAGTCGCAAGCCGAAGCGGTGTTAAGTGAATTCCCGGAGCTGTTCAGAGGGCTGGGGCGTTTGAAAGGGGTAGAAGTTCAACTACACATTGACGACACTGTCAAGCCAATAGCACTCAGACATCGGAGGGTGCCTTTCCACTCTGCGGCCGTTGGTGGAAGAGGAATTAGAGCGGCTAGAGAGAGAGGGTGATTGAAAAAGTGTCAGGACCCACCCCGTGGGTGTCCCGTTGGTAATTGCGCCCAAGCCCAAACAGCCGGGAGCCATCAGGCTGTGTGTGACCATGCGGCTGCCCAACAAAGCAATACGGAGGGAGAGGCACATAACACCGACCATTGATGAGATTGTAGCGGACATTAACGGAGCACAGTGGTTCTCCAAAGTGGACCTCAATTCTGGATACCATCAGCTGGTGCTGGCCGAGAAGAGTCGGCACATCACGACCTTCTCAACACACGTAGGCCTGCGACGTTTCAAGCGCCTGAGTTTTGGAGTGTCCTCAGCGGCGGAAGTTTTCAGGATGCCGTGAGGGAGGCGTTGTCAGGATTAGTGGGGTACTCAATGTCAGTGACGACATACTGATATTCTCCAAGTCGTTGGAAGAACACCACGTGCGACTGCGAGCCACACTAAAGAGATTAGTGGAGCAGGGCCTAACATTACACCGAGCCAAATGTGATTTCTACGCCAAGGAAGTGGAATTCTTCGGCTACAGGTTTTCTGCCCGAGGATTGCAGGTGGATCCGGGGAAGGTGGAAGCCATTCGAGCGGCAGCGATCCCGCAAACTCAGTCCGAAGTCAGAAGTTTTCTGGGCATGGCTACTTATTGTGGCCGGTTTATTCCGCATTTGGCGACGCTGTCGGAACCCCTCCGAAGGCTGACAAAGAAAGACTCGCCTTGGAGGTGGACGGATGAAGAAGCACGAGCATTCGACGACATCAAGAAGGCATTGGTGACAGGGGCCACCGTTGCATATTTTCAGCCGGGAGCATCCACGGAACTCATTGTGGACGCTAGCCCAGCTGGGTTGGGCACAGTATTGCTCCAGAAGAATGGGCAGGGGACTGGGTTCCCATTGCCTATGCTAGCCGGGCGCTCACCGCAGTGGAGACAAGATACGCCCAAATCGAGAGGAGGCGCTGGCTATTCGGTGGGCGTGCCAACATTTCGATATCTACCTCTGTGGGCACACGTTCACTGTGGTAACTGATCACAAGCCTTTGGTCCCAATATTTTCGGGCACAGCAAGGAATGGGCCACCTCGGATTGAACGCTGGGCTGTCCAAATTCAGCATTACCGGTTTGGCGTGGAGTATCGCCCCGGGGTCAATAATCCCGCAGACTATCTGTCACGACATCCCCTGGCTCAAGGTAATGGGAGCAAGGGGAGAGGTGGACGAAGGTACCGAGTCGTTCATACGATTGATCGTGGAGGAGGCGTGCCCGCAGGCAGTGACCATCGGAGAGCTCATCGAGGCAACAGGACAGGACCGGTGCCTACAGGTGGTGAAAAGAACTCTGCGAGACCACCGGTGGAAATGGTTCTTACAAGGGGCGGAACGTCCAGCCGATGACGATAAGGAATATTGGGAGAGTATTTGGAGGTGTCGGGAGGAGCTCAGCGAGTCCGGACAAGAGGCTCATCCTGAGAGGCACTCGTCTGGTAATCCCGGCACGCCTCAGGGGAAGAATCGTGGAGCTGGCGCACCAGGGACACCAGGGTGTCGAGAAAACAAAGGCCAGGCTGAGAGCGAAGGTGTGGTTCCCGGGAATGGACCAGATGGTCGTGGAGAAGGTGCGAGGATGCCATGCATGTTTGATCACGGGATCCGATCCACCTGTCACCCCGGTGATCACTGAAGGGCCCAGCAAGGTGCCGTGGCGTAATGTGAGCCTGGATTTTGGAAGTTTTCCCGAGGGACGGCATACCGTGGTCCTGGTTGACAGTCACTCTAAGTTTCCTGTCGTGGAGGTGGTACCGTCTACATCTTTCGAGTGTGTGCAGCCAGTGTTGGAGAAGGTTTTCGCCCTGCTAGGAATGCCCGAGGAAATAAGAACCGACAATGGGCCACCGTTTCAGGGGCAGGAATTCAAGGAATTTCTGGAGCATTATGGCATTCGACATCGCAGAGTGACTCCACAGTGGCCGCAGGCCAACGGGGATGTGGAGCGGTTCATGAGGACTCTGAATAAGACCATCAGAATTGGGGTGGACCAAGGGGAGCATCTAGAGAATTGCCTACACCGTTTCCTAAGGGCCTATCGTAACACCCCTCATTGCACCACAAAGTGTGCCCCAGTGAGGTACTCATGAACAGAGTGGTGAGAGACAGTATTCCCGTCAGTGAGCTGGAAGTGCCGACAACCCTGGATGTGGCGGGTACCCAGAGTCGGCGACAGCATAACAATGACCGGGCGAGTCGGAAGCGAAGAGCACAACCGGTGAACATTCAGGAAGGTGATTATGTGGTGATCAAAGACCGGCATCCAGGTTCAAAGTTCCGGACCCCTTTTGAAAGAGACTTGTGGAAGGTGGTGCAAATCAAGGGTCCATGATCACAGCGAGGAGGGGACTCAACAGGTAGCACGCAATGTGTCGTGGTTCAAAAGCGAGGTCCCTGAACAAGGCCCCAGAAACCAAGAGGTGGGAGGACTGGCCGGAAGAGGAGGTCGAGTTGGAGGGGAACATCCGCTATCCCCAGAGATGGACGGGCCGGTTGGAAGCGGAGTAGCAACGAGAGAGAAAGCCCCGAGAGCCGGGCGACAGGCACCGTTGTAGCCCACCAACACGGAGGACAGGGGGAAAGCGAGGGTCGTGGCAGTCAACATTATGGCTTGCGAGGAACCCCGACCCAGTACCAAATTGAGAGACTTTCTATGCTGAGGACGTTGGCGAGATGACCGAGCTGGAAAGGCCCGACAACCAGAGTTATTGTGCATCACGTTGTGTTTGTGATTCTTGTTGCACCAATGTTTTGTGTTTTGTTTTCCGTGGGTTAGATGGGATGTAGTGAGCCACCCGGCCACTGCAATACAATGTTGCCACCCGCAACTCCCGGACCGGGCTCGGGCCGGGGAGTATAAATAAGGGACGACGTCAGCGCGCGTGGCTGACGCCGTGAACCCGATCCAAGGTGTGGTTGCCCCTTATTGCCGGCGCATGCAGTAACTAGGCCCCGCATCCCTCTATGACCCTAGTAGTCGGCTGTAGCCCCCAAGCCGCATGCCCTTAGGTCAAGGACCCCGATACCCACACTATCACAACTGTGTCAACAGTTTGGAATCTTGCGAATGATTAGAGCTGGTACGCTCCACCTGCATTGCGCACCACCCCTCACAGGACCTGGGTAACGGAAGGAACCTTCTTTATAGATAGATAGATAGATAGATAGATAGATAGATAGATAGATAGATAGATAGATAGATAGATAGATAGATAGATAGATAGATATCAAATTTTACATGTTATACCTCAACAACTTGTAATCGAAATGTATTTATCCCATCCAATAAATTCTGAATTAGAGGAGTCGGATTTTATCAGGTGCTATAAATATCACAATAATGTACTCGTAATGAGGGCCTAATAGTCATGACATAAATCCATGTCCGTTTGCAACAAAAGTTGACTGTTGTTGCTATGACTGCTGGAGACTGGAGCAAGAACGCCCCCTAGTGGGTAAAGCCTTTGCTACCACTCTTATAGGTATCTGGATGACATATTTAGTTCTGAAAATAAGTCTTCTTACAGTGACAGGGAGAGGGTGTCCCTGGGTGCTCACACCTGCAAAAGTAAGTGAATCACACAAACTCACAAGTCTGTGGGTATTCACAAACGTTTGCAGACAGCTACCCACCCTAAACACACTCCTACAAGCTCATGTCAAGAGGAGAGATAAATGCATATTTGGGGTGGAAAAGTGGAAGGAATGCCACAAAATTGATGTAGTTTTAAGGGACTTGTGGAGGGAATCATTTTATTCATGGAGAAAAAAAGCTTTCATTTGCAAATGCATTTTAGTGTAACATTTAAGCTTGCAGATATGATCACTATGAACCAATACACAAGCATAGATCTTAAAATGTGAATAACATGGAATTTGCAAAGCATTCCACAGCTCCTCCTCAGTATCTGCGACTGTTGCCGATACACTGAAGTTTTGGAATTCTTTGTGAACTCCATGGTAGTCTGTAATTTAATAAAAACTAGGAAGAACCCTATAGGGAATACACTTGGGGGAACGTTTTGCAAATATGGCTGTCTGTCCCTGCACCAAGATACCTACAGACAGTGCTTAGTTTGTGAAATAAATAAATACGTAAATAGGAGCAGAGATCCAAAGTTTTTCTTGGTAACCTACTGCCAGTCGTGCCAAATACTGGGGTTGCTGAATACTACCTAATGCCCCCTTTTGCCACCACTCCACACTTTCTACCTCTTCATCTCATTCTTGTGTCATCTTTTTCATCTAGAATATAGAATATCCACAGAAACCGTTGTCAGCAAGTTATAATATTTGTGTGAACTGAAGTGAGAACTCACCACTTGGATATGTTAGGGTTGTCCTTGTGACATTATACATGATACATGATACATAATTATGTATTGCTGTGTCTGCTGTTTACAGCGCTTGTGTTTTTTGCACTATTCTATTGGCGCAAAATGCATCCTCGTGCCCATCTTGGAGATGAGGACACATTTCAAGCTAAAATATAATTCCAAATGCTGTTCTTCCATTTGGTGGAATTATGTGTAATTTTGCATAATTTTTCCTAAATTTCACATAGTTAGGCAAAAGCAAATTACACAAAATTCCCAAAGCCCTAGTTCTAATGTAAAGCATGCAATACTATTTTGATTCAACATCACTGTATAAAATAGTGAAATAAATAAAATATTCTGCATTCCAATGCAGGTCAGGGGTCAGGTCATAATCTCACACTTTCTTTTTCCAAAACTGCGCTCTTGACGGTTTCCAAGTGGTGGCTGGTACGAGTAAAGTTTTGGAAAGCCAAGAGACTCTTGGTAAATGTTGCCAACATATAGCATGATTATTTTTTTCTAGAGGAAAGTGGAATTGTGTTGTGTTCTAGACTCCTAAGAACACGTATCGTGAAAAAAGGAGGGCAAGTTGCCTGCAGGACATTTGTTATCTGCATTTGACCAGAAATTATTGTATTGTATTGTATTTTAATTATACAAGAATTTGATGGTGCAATCACTGATGGCTATAGTTGTTTATTATAAAAAAAATTCTCATGACAGAATTGTTTGTGGGCATTTAGGCCACTTCCACTACATGGGCAGCCAGTGACACAGGAAATTACATTTTGCTGTTCAGGTGCTCCCTTTCCTGTGGCAACACAGCCTTTGTTAGCACATTTGTTACAATCTGGCATACTCTAGTGGTCCTGTGTAGTAAGGCCATGAGGCAGCTGTCTGCAGTGACCTTATTGTAGCAACACTGTGTGCAGTAGCCTTAATGTAATACCAGACCTGGTCAAAGAAGCAGCCCCATGTTTTTAGGATGAAACTTGCCAGACAGCGCAACTGTCTGGGCAGTGGCGTAACGAAAGTTTAAAGGGCCCCCCCCTGCAATGTACACGGAGGGGCCCCCGTTCCGGATTTAATCCGGAGCGCTCAGACCTGAGTACTGTGCTGAGGGGGCCCCCTGCAGCTCGGGGGCCACACCGCATTGCGGGGGATGTGGGGGCCTGTGTTACGCCCCTGTGTCTGGGTGCGAAAGACTTATTAGGGACATGTCAATAGCTGACATGAAAAAAACTCTGCCGATTGCTTTCCATTGGCTTTTTGTTTTGTCACTCTTATTTCCTTGCTTTCCATTTAACTGTTTTATTTGTTTTAGCCCTTCCATCTAGTCTTTGTGCCTGTTGTGGAACAAAGCCTGTTTACCTTAGTTTGATTGGCTCCTTTTATCCTTCCACAAGTGTCTGCTTTTCAGGAACTTATTTTCTTTTTCTAAAACACTCCAAGAGAGTGCATGTGTTTCCCCCATCCTCTGTGTTTTCCCACTTTTCCCAGTTCTATTATCAACATCTTTTTTCTTCAAGTCACTCTCAGTACTTTTACAGTTTTATGCAGATTCGCTCTTCCACTTTATCACGCGTGAACTATTCCTGTGCAGTTTTAAACCATTTAATCTAGGGCCTGCCAACTCACATGGTGCCACAGTGTCACACAATTTCGGCTCCCCTCACATGGTCACACGGTGAGGAGCCGAAATTACATGGTGGCAGGAATACCGAGCTGACAACCATTGTAAACAGTGGATTTTCAGCTCGTTTTCAGAGGCTGTAAGCAGCCGATGTCCATTAAAAGGTATGAATACACCCCAGGACATCGGCCTTAGCCTCAATGACCCTTTGCTTTTATTTGTCTGGGAGAGGCGCAGGGGTGGGGGGCTCGTTAAGGGCAGAGTGCCTCTTAGGTAGCCCTCAGCATGAGGCCCCGCTCCCTTCAAGGCCCCGCCCCCCCCCCACAGGGGGGGGGGGCATTAATTTGTAAGCTGGCAGGTATGCAGGCGCGCAACGCCCATTGGGCTCAAAGGGCTTCAGCCCCTCCCGTCGTGTGTGGCAGCCCGGGCTGAGACAGCTTCCCGGGCACACACACAGCCGCACCCGAGTACTTCACAGGTCTTTAAAAGACCATTTGCTTGTTAATGAGGCTTTGTTGTTTTTTCACCCCTTCTTAGAGCCCCTGCATCTCCACTCTGCATATTGCTGGAAGAATTAGCCCCCCCCGAAATTTTTCCTTAGCCCCCCCCTGAAATCTGGCTCTAGTTGCGCCTCTGCAGGTATGCCTTTGTGATTCAGCTCTCCGTGTTGCTCCCCCACCTACGTTCTTTCCTCCACCCGCATTCTTTCCCCACCCGCATTCTTTCCCTACCCGCTCGTGTTACTTTTTTTTTTAATGGACAGATCCAACTCAGATCAGTAAAATAAATGTAAAAACAACGTGCATCATTTCGTAGGTGTGTGCATGCTTGGTGCACATATTCTTTTTTTCACCTGTTTATTAGCCTTGCTGCATGCTGGTTTAGCATGACTAAAACCTTTGGCAGAGCCAATAGATCCCAATCCCAAAAGCTTTGCCAATGCTTGTTTTTCGGTAGTGCTGACCTCTTCCTCCCTGCCCACATGCCACCCCCCGCCCCCCCCCCCCCCCCACACACACACACACCCTAATCAATTGCTGTCAAAGTCTTGATTCTAACATAACTGCATTCGAAGTAAATTCCATGGTCACCTCCTGCTCCGACATATCGACTCTGTGAGAAATTATTTTTTTTTGTCCCCGAATCATTGAGCCACTACAGCTAATGTGGTCGGCCAGGAGGCTCTGGTGTCCCGGTTCACCACAGTGTGACAAAGGCCTACTGTAGCAGTTAGTGCGGAACCACGTCAAAACCTCGTTGAAAACTTCAAGGACAACATCCATCGCTCGTCCGTCAATCGCTTCCATTCATACAGTAAAATAGATTTAAATTGTCTAGCATGAGCTCCCCCTTGTGGCGAATTCATGGTACAATAGACAATGTAATCAATCTTGGCAATTTTCTTCTGGAACTTTTTCCTTTAATCTCGCCATCACCTCGGTCAGTCCTTAGGGTCAGTGTAGGGGTGGGTCAAAATTACAATACGCTCATGAAGATTTAGAACTTCTCACTTTGCGGAGGCTGCAACCTTTTACAAACTGGATTTACGGGGGAAAATTCCTGCACAATAAGTTTATGCAGAACAATTTTTTCAGCAAAAAAAAAAGTTTTTATGCAAGCCATTAAGCCACCAAAATTGCATTTTTGAGCTTTTTTTCTGCACTATCCTTTTGCAATTTTTGTACACGTAATTTAAAATCCACAACCTTTGCTAAGCTAGCGAAGCTTCTGAAAATGCATATTTTTTTTAAAGTCACACATCTTGTGGTGGAAACACTTTGCTAACCCCAATGCCTATAAGCTGCATATAATTGCCAGGTTCCGGCCTCTGAGAAGTAGCTGGTACCACATCTGTCTCCTGCAAGCGCTTAAAGGGGTCATCCAGTGTACAGAAAGAAGACAGTTCATTCTGCCCAGTTTTGCAGTGCAACAGTCAACAACAATTTGCATTCTAGAATGTTCATTGTTTAATGATGTCAGCTTTGTTTTTGACAGAGGTTAGCGCTCCAACAAATTAACAGGGAGAGCTGAGTCAAGGAAATACTTGGTGTGTAAATCTTGCAATAAACATCAAGTAAATATATGATAAAGTCTCTTAAAACAGTGTATGCAACATGCTGAAGTGTTTCACCCCTGCAAATAGAACAATTGATAGACCAAATGCTGAACAATGTCAAACATTCACCCCAGTACAGAGATCTAGGCCTAAATCCATCTTTTTTTTGCTTCCCATGGCCTTCCAGTTTAAACCCAGCCATATGCAAATCAGTCTTGACCCTGCGCCCAATGGGAACAGTCCAGCCTGAACTGCCAGGCCAGGTCCTCCCTGTACCAGAAACAAGCATCCTGAGTCCGGTTTCGGGGTATTACCCCTCATCAGCCAAGCTAGCTTGAATTTAATGGCATAGTGAGCACAGGACCCACGTCTGGGAATACATTCCCACTTGGGGTAACTATAACAACACAAAAAGATGATGGACGCTGAGGTGATGGGTCAAGAGGTCCCACTGGATGCTCCATGGCATATACTATGCGTGACAGGGGACACCCCATGGCTGAAATACACCAAGATATGGTTAATGTCAGCCGATATTGGAACTAAAAGGAATATTGCAAGGGGATGGGGGGACGGTGCAACCCCCAAGGGTCACAGAATATGAGGCGGACTTTGACTGGTGCTGCACAACTGAAAAAGTGGTATACCAAAGCCGTGGGTGCCCGAGGAAGTGGGGCGAGGTGTAGGGTAAGTGGGTGAAACATAGAGGGATTTGAAGCACCACAATAGTGAGTGGTGTTGTGGGAAGGGAGGACACAAATAATCTCTTAACTGCAATAATATGTCATTGGGCTCAGGATCCTTGATACTGTGTTGTCCTGGAAAGACTGTTTTAACCATAAGTGATGAACCTGCCAACCTTGCCGAACATAACCTGATGTTTCTGCGTACTTATGAAGTGTAGCTGAGCATTTGTCAAATGTTAACCCTTAGTACAGAGATCTGGGACTAAATCCATCTTTTTTTTGCTTCTCATGACATTCCAGTTTAAACCCAGCCATATGCAAATCAGTCTTGGCCCTGCTCCCCATGGGAACAGTCCAGCCCAAACTGCCATGCCAGGTTCTCCCTGGACTGGAAACAAGCATCCTGGGACCAGTTTCGAGGTATCACCCTTCAACAGCCAGGCTAGCTTGACTCCAGTGTTTCACTCCAGCACCATAAATTATATCACAGCATGGAAAACATTTATTGAAAGTGATAGTTTTTACACATGAACTTAAAAACGTACCTGCCAAGAAGACAATGCCAGTGGAAAACTAAGAAGCAAACTAGTTGCCATTTGTACCCTGCATGTGACCTAGGTTCTTATATGCATGGAGCAACATTACAGTCTATTAAATCAAACACAAGACAGGTTTTTGTAATAATAATAATAATAATACAGTCATTTGTAGAGCGCGAACAGCTACCTCCCGAAGGGGGTGTCCCAGCGCTATAGCAACAAGTGACACACGTGGAGCAGGGCTAGAGCAAAATTAGTCACAACTGAAAAGCCACGTTTTAACTGCTTTTCTAAATTGTTGATCAGAGGTTATCAAGCGTAGCGTATTGGGGAGAGAATTCCATAACCTGGACGCCCCGAACATAAAAGATCTGCCACTCATCCGGGCTTTCCTGACACGTGGGGTACAAAGTCGGTTCTGAAAATTTGACCTCAGTAGGCGAGTCTGCTTGTACGCACCTAACCGTTGTCTCAAGTAGCTGGGGCAGGCGCCATGAATTGACTGATGTGCTAGAGTTAAGGCCTTGAATTTAATTCTTTTGGCAACTGGTAACCAGTGTAGTTCTTTAATATGCGGAGAGATATGATGCCGGAGAGGGACATTTCTGATCAATCTCGCAGCCGCATTTTGAACCATTTGCAACTTTCTGACAAGGTAAGCCGGAAGGCCAAGATACAGGCCGTTTGCGTAGTCCAGCCGGGATGTCACTGTGGCATGGACTATGACCTGACGACAATTCACAGGCAGCAGATGTATAAACTTCCGGAGGTTTTTCAACCTGCCAAAACATACCCCTGTTACCTGCTGAATTTGGGCCGAGAAGGAAAGGTCAATGTCCCATTTAACTCCCAAATTTTTGGCAGATCTAACAGGAATAGGTGGAGGGCCCATCTCCAATGGCCACCAGAGATTAGCATCTGGAAGTTGGTTAGTGCCAAAAACAGCACCTCTGTTTTATCGGCATTGAGCCTAAGTTTATTGTTGTTCATCCAGTTAGCGATGTCTTTTAGACATCCCTTGAGGCTCCTAAAAGAATCTTCTGACTGATCATGGAAAGGAAAAACCAATTGGGTGTCGTCGGCGTAGGAGATCGCCTTCACACCCCAGTTGGCTATTAGTGAGAATAAAGGAGCCAAATATATGTTGAACAGCAATGGACTCAAGGCCGAGCCCTGCGGCACTCCACACCATAAGTGTTTGCGGCTGGACCCATAAGGTTGTAAGGCCACCCGTTGAGTGCGTTTATGTAGGAAGGATTTCAGCGAGGCCAAAGCAGTCCCCTCTATGCCGACATCCAGAAGACGTTGAACCAGTAGCGAATGATCAACTGTATCAAACGCGGCAGAAAGATCCAGGAGCACCAGCACCGCTGATGCCCCTGGATCCAGAGCCATCCTAACAGAGTCCGCCACCTCTAGCAGCGCCGTCTCGGTGCTAAAACCAGCACGAAAGCCAGATTGGGTATCGTGCAAAAGCCTGTGATTCTCAATAAAGCTAGCCAGTTGACGCTGTGCTATCTTTTCTAACATCTTTGCAGGAGCAGGCAGCAAAGAAATAGGTCGATAGTTATTCAGTTCACTAGAATCAACATTGGGGTTTTTTTTTAAGGGGAAGGAGAGTGGCGTGCTTCCAAGCATCAGGAAAAATACCTGAAGAGAAGGAGGTATTCCATAATTTGCATAGCACATGAGCAAGAAGATGTGCTAATTCATGCCATAATTTAGGGGGGCATGGATCCTCTGGAGAGCCAGATTTACAGCCCTGTATCGCAGCTAATGCCTCCGTCTGAGAGACAGGAGCAAATGCCGAGAAGGGGTGCACCTGTGCCTCCCGTTCCAGCACATCTGCCTTGATAGTTTCCACTGTAGTAGAATTGTAGATCTTCCGAATTTTATGATCAAAAAAATCCGAAATACTCTCACACAGCCCCTCAGAGGGCTGGGCATCAATCACCAGTTCTCTGCCTTAAAAATTACTTTAGCAGGTTGCTCCGCATCATCAATACACTTAGCTATAAATTCCCTCCTCGCCTCCTTCATCAATTTATGCATTGCTTTCAGGGCGTTCCTGTAAATCATTTTAGCCGTAATATCGTAATCCCCCCTCCACTGTCGTTCCAGACGTTTACACCTGCTTTTCATGGACCTAAGTGACTCTGTAAACCATGGAGCTGATGGTGATTTCCTCATAGATTTAGTAACTGTTGCCGGGGCAATAGACTCTACTGCCGCAGAAATCCAGTTATTTAAGGTCAGGGCATCACTATTTGGGTCCGAAATCAGTACCGGTTGGCTAGCCAGCAGTGACGGACCTAAAAACTCTGCTGTAAGCATCTTCCGGTTTCTTTTTAGGAAGTAGCGGGAGCTTTCTGGCTGGCTGTATTTTGCCAAGCTAAAAGAAAAAGGTACAAGATAGTGATCAGACCAAACCAGCTGGTTTGGCTCATACATCTTAAATAGTGGAACATTAGAGAACACCAAGTCTAAGGTATGCCCTGCTTTATGGGTGGGACATGTGACCAATTGCGCCAAGTTGGCCCAGGCAAGGGAGGAGACCAGCTGCATGGCCTGGGCACAAGAAGGGTCATTAACATGGAGATTAAAGTCCCCTAAAACAATAAAATTAGTGAATAATAGAGATTTTTTAGCAATATAATTGCAGAGATCCGATAGTATATAAGGCCGGCAATCTGGAGGTCTGTACACCAGTAGCCCAGCAAAGGAGGTGGTAGGGTTAATCTTAATACAGAAATTGAGTCCCTCCACCACATCCATATCTAGCAGTGCAGAGGAGGCTATATCCCAGGACTCCTTTAATATAATCGCTACCCCCCCTCCTTTTTTATCGGTTTCCCTGTTTGTACAGGGCACATCTTGAATTCACACATGTGAAGGTGCTCTCATATGCGATAATGAAGCAAAAGGAAGCACAGTGAAATATAATATTTGCTGAGGCTCGCACAATTTGTTCAAGCAGGGAATCCAGGATTGATCCCATGTTTTCTGGTTTCACAACGTGCAACTCTGCAGGGGGGGCTCCTCCACTAAGGCAGAGGAGCAGCGCCCACTGCTCTTTTAGCAGGAAAAATAAAATGATAATAACACAGTTATTATCATTTTATTTTTTGCAGGTTCAGAGCTGGGGCGGGGCTGGGGGCACAGGGGGAGGAGTGGTTTGCACATTCCAAGTAGGCATGACTGCTTGGTCGGCCGTCCTGGCCCGGCCAAATAGTCATGTGCACTTTGTATGTTACCCACCAGGCTGCATTACACAGCCTGGTGGGGAACATGCACAGGCCCCCAGTCCCCATCTGAGCGCCAATTCACAGCGCTCAGACCAATCACAACGCTGCATTGCAGTGTTGTGATTGGCTTAGGGGAGCCAATCACAATGCTGCATTGCAGCGTTGTGATTGACTATGGGAAGCCTGGGTGCTTCCTAGTTCCAGGACGGAGACGCAGAGAAAAGAGGCGGAAAAGATAAGTGGTATTTTTGTTTTTTTTAGTTTGGCCCCCCACCACCCTCCTCCCCCTCTGCCACCCTCCTCCCCCCTGCCGCCCTCCACCCCCCAGCCGCTACTGCAACTGTGCCACTAGTTAGGTATCTCTTTCATGCTCCTCTTTTACATAAAAGGTTGATGTTTTTTCTTATTTCTTTGTGCATGAAGATAGAGTGTGGGTGGCAGGCAGAAGCCACATGAAAGCTCAGCTTGCTTTGGGCTTAATGGTCCAAAAGGACCTTGAGCTAAGCCAGAGCTAGCCATCTGGCTTGAGCTTGTCTTGAGCTTTCAGTGGTTCACCCAGCTCTAGTTTTTAAAACCTATTGTGACATCATTTACAGCATGGCCCCTTTAAACAAGATTGGTAATGCAGCTGCAAGTACTTTCTTTAGTGCCAATAGATATCTTATTCTCGTCCTATTGCCAAACTCATCCTTCATTTTGCAGGTCCCAGATTGAATTGTATGGTTATTTATATACAGGGCCACTGGAATCATGTGATTGTGCAGCTGCGGTGTTTTTCGCATAATTATAGATTTGCTGCATTTGCCACACAATCCATCATCTGCTACATAAATTGCATATTTTAACAAAAAATTTAGTTTCTAGCTCAAATGGTTCAAAAGTTACTAAAAATGCAACAATGCTTGTTGCAGCACAGTGGAAGCCCTGTTGCAAAAGCTTGACAAGTCACCTTTCTGTTTATTGCTATATTTAGGTGTTAAACTGGTACTAATGACGTGCAACCAATGCCCAAACAGTGTTAACAAGTGTAAAAAGGACACAGTAATGAATCAATACTGTCACAAAATGTGCCGCATAACATCAGAAAATTTGCCTTTTCTTGCAGCATAATTTTCTAAAATCTCCCGCATAATTTGGCCCTCCCCTGCCACATAGTTCCAGTTGCCCTGTTTATATGCAAAAAGAACAATTGATGGACAGAATGCAGAACAATGTCATACATTCACCCCAGTACAGAGATCTGGGCCTAAATCCATCGTTTTTTTGCTCACCATACCATTCCAGTTTGCACCCAGCCATATGCAAATCAGTCTTGACCCTGTGCCCAATGTGAACAGTCCAGCCCGAACTGCCAGGCCAGGTCCTCCCTGGACTAGAAACAAGCATCCTAGGTCCGGTTTCGGGGTTTCACCCCTCATCAGCCAGGATAGCTTGACTCCAGTGGCATGGAGAGCACAGGACCCACGTCTGGGCATACCCGTCCCACTCGGGGTGACAAATGCAAAAAGAACAATTGATGGACAGAATGCAGAACAATGTCATACATTCACCCCAGTACAGAGATCTGGGCCTAAATCCATTGTTTTTTTGCTCACCATGCCATTCCAGTTTGGACCCAGCCATATGCAAATCAGTCTTGACCCTGAGCCCAATGGGAACAGTCCAGCCCGAACTGCCAGGCCAGGTCCTCCCTAGACTAGAAACAAGCATCCTAGGACCGGTTTCGGGGTTTCACCCCTCATCAGCCAGGATAGCTTGACTCCAGTGGCATGGAGAGTACAGGACCCACGTCTGGGCATACCCGTCCCACTCAGGGTGACAAATGCAAAAAGAACAATTGATGGACAGAATGCAGAACAATGTCATACATTCACCCCAGTACAGAGATCTGGGCCTAAATCCATTGTTTTTTTGCTCACCATGCCATTCCAGTTTGGACCCAGCCATATGCAAATCAGTCTTGACCCTGTGCCCAATGGGAACAGTCCAGCCCGAACTGCCTGGCCAGGTCCTCCCTGGACTGGAAACAAGCATCCTAGGACTGGTTTCGGGGTTTCACTCCACGGGACCCACGTCTGGGCATACCCTTCCCACTTGGGGTGACAAATGCAAAAAGAACAATTGATGGACAGAATGCAGAACAATGTCATACATTCACCCCAGTACAGAGATTTGGGCCTAAATCCATAGTTTTTTTGCTCACCATGCCAATCCAGTTTGGACCCAGCCATATGCAAAGCAGTCTTGACCCTGTGCCCAATGGGAACAGTCCAGCCCGAACTGCCAGGCCAGGTCCTCCCTGGACTGGAAACAAGCATCCTAGGACCGGTTTCGGCGTTTCATCCCTCATCAGCCAGGATAGCTTGACTCCAGTGGCATGGAGAGCACGGGACCCACGTCTGGGCATACCCGTCCCACTCAGGGTGACAAATGCAAAAAGAACAATTGATGGACAGAATGCAGAACAATGTCATACATTCACCCCAGTACAGAGATCTGGGCCTAAATCCATCGTTTTTTGCTCACCATGCCATTCCAGTTTGGACCCAGCCATATGCAAATCAGTCTTCACCCTGTGCCCAATGGGAACAGTCCAGCCCGAACTACCAGCCCAGGTCCTCCCTGGACTGGAAACAAGCATCCTAGGACTGGTTTCGGGGTTTCACTCCTCATCAGCCAGGATAGCTTGACTCCAGTGGCATGGAGAGCACGGGACCCACGTCTGGGCACACCCTTCCCACTTGGGGTGACAAATGCAAAAAGAACAATTGATGGACAGAATGCAGAACAATGTCATACATTCACCTCAGTACAGAGATTTGGGCCTAAATCCATTGTTTTTTTGCTCACCATGCCAATCCAGTATGGACCCAGCCATATGCAAATCAGTCTTGACCCTGTGCCCAATGGGAACAGTCCAGACCGAACTGCCAGGCCAGGTCCTCCCTGGACTGGAAACAAGCATCCTCGGACCGGTTTTGGGGTTTCACCCCTCATCAGCCAGGATAGCTTGACTCCAGTGGCATGGAGAGCACAGGACCCATGTCTGGGCATACCCGTCCCACTCGGGGTGACAAATGCAAAAAGAACAATTGATGGACAGAATGCAGAAGAATGTCATACATTCACCCCAGTACAGAGATCTGGGCCTAAATCCATAGTTTTTTGCTCACCATGCCATTCCAGTTTCGACCCAGCCATATGCAAATCAGTCTTGACCCTGTGCCCAATGGGAACAGTCCAGCCCGAACTGCCAGGCCACGTCCTCCCTGGACTGGAAATAAGCATCCTAGGACCGGTTTTGGGGTTTTACCCCTCATCAGTCAGGATAGCTTAACTCCAGTGGCATGGAGAGCACGGGACCCACGTCTGGGCATACCCGTCCCACTCGGGGTGACAAATGCAAAAAGAACAATTGATGGACAGAATGCAGAACAATGTCATACATTCACCCCAGTACAGAGATCTGGGCCTAAATCCATCGTTTTTTTGCTCACCATGCCATTCCAGTTTGGACCCAGCCATATGCAAATCAGTCTTGACCCTGTGCCCAATGGGACCAGTCCAGCCCGAACTGCCAGACCAGGTCCTCCCTTGACCTGAAACAAGCATCCTAGGACCGGTTTCGGGGTTTCACCCCATCATCAGCCAGGATAGCTTGACTCCAGTGGCATGGAGAGCACGGGACCCACGTCTGGGCATACCCGTCCCACTTGGGGTGACGAATGCAAAAAGAACAATTGATGGACAGAATGCAGAACAATGTCATACATTCACCCCAGTACAGAGATCTGGGCCTAAATCCATCGTTTTTTGCTCACCATGCCAATCCAGTTTGGACCCAGCCATATGCAAATCAGTCTTGACCCTGTGCCCAATGGGAACAGTCCAGCCTGAACTGCCAGGCCAGGTCCTCCCTGGACTGGAAACAAGCATCCTAGAACCGGTTTCGGGGTTTCACCCCTCATCAGCCAGGATAGCTTGACTCCAGTGGCATGGAGAGCACGGGACCCACGTCTGGGCATACCAGTCCCACTCGGGGTGACAAATGCAAAAAGAACAATTGATAGACAGAATGCAGAACAATGTCATACATTCACTCCAGTACAGAGATCTGGGCCTAAATCCATCGTTTTTTTGCTCACCATGCCATTCCAGTTTGGACCCAGCCATATGCAAATCAGTCTTGACCCTGTGCCCAATGGGAACAGTCCAGCCCGAACTGCCAGGCCAGGTCCTCCCTGGACTGGAAACAAGCATCCTAGGACCGGTTTTGGGGTTTCACCCTCATCAGCCAGGATAGCTTGACTCCAGTGGCATGGAGAGCACAGGACCCACGTCTGGGCATACCCGTCCCACTCGGGGTGACAGATGCAAAAAGAACAATTGATGGACAGAATGCAGAACAATGTCATACCTTCACCCCAGTACAGAGATTTGGGCCTAAATCCATAGTTTTTTTGCTCACCATGCCAATCCAGTTTGGACCCAGCCATATGCAAATCAGTCTTGACCCTGTGCCCAATGGGAACAGTCCAGCCCGAACTGCCAGGCCAGGTCCTCCCTGGACTGGAAACAAGCATCCTAGGACCGGTTTCGGCGTTTCATCCCTCATCAGCCAGGATAGCTTGACTCCAGTGGCATGGAGAGCACGGGACCCACGTCTGGGCATACCCGTCCCACTCAAGGTGACAAATGCAAAAAGAACAATTGATGGACAGAATGCAGAACAATGTCATACATTCACCCCAGTACAGAGATCTGGGCCTAAATCCATCGTTTTTTTGCTCACCATGCCATTCCAGTTTGGACCCAGCCATATGCAAATCAGTCTTCACCCTGTGCCCAATGGGAACAGTCCAGCCCGAACTACCAGCCCAGGTCCTCCTGGACTGGAAACAAGCATCCTAGGACTGGTTTCGGGGTTTCACTCCTCATCAGCCAGGATAGCTTGACTCCAGTGGCATGGAGAGCACGGGACCCACGTCTGGGCACACCCTTCCCACTTGGGGTGACAAATGCAAAAAGAACAATTGATGGACAGAATGCAGAACAATGTCATACATTCACCTCAGTACAGAGATTTGGGCCTAAATCCATTGTTTTTTTGCTCACCATGCCAATCCAGTATGGACCCAGCCATATGCAAATCAGTCTTGACCCTGTGCCCAGTGGGAACAGTCCAGCCCGAACTGCCAGGCCAGGTCCTCCCTGGACTGGAAACAAGCATCCTAGGACCGGTTTCAGCATTTCACGCCTCATCAGCCAGGATAACTTGACTCCAGTGGCATGGAGAGCACAGGACCCACGTCTGGGCATACCCGTCCCACTCGGGGTGACAAATGCAAAAAGAACAATTGATGGACAGAATGCAGAACAATGTCATACATTCACCCCAGTACAGAGATCTGGGCCTAAATCCATCGTTTTTGTGCTCGCCATGCCATTCCAGTTTGGTCCCAGCCATATGCATATCAGTCTTGACACTGTGCCCAATAGGAACAGTCCAGCCCGAACTGCCAGGCCAGGTCCTCCCTGGACTGAAAACAAGCATCCTAGGACCAGTTTCAGGGTTTCACCCCTCATAAGCCAGGATAGCTTGACTCCAGTGGCATGGAGAGCACGGGACCCACGTCTGGGCATACCCGTTGCACTCGGGGTGACAAATTGCAAAAAGAACAATTGATGGACAGAATGCAGAACAATGTCATACATTCACCCCAGTACAGAGATCTGGGCGTAAATCCATTGTTTTTTTGCTCACCATGCCAATCGAGTTTGGACCCAACCATATGCAAATCAGTCTTGACCCTGTGCCCAATGGTAACAGTCCAGCCCAAACTGCCAGGCCAGGTCCTCCCTGGACTGGAAACAAGCATCCTAGGACCGGTTTCGGGGTTTCACCCCTCATCAGTCAGGATAGCTTGACTCTAGTGGCATGGAGAGCACGGGACCCACGTCTGGGCATACACGTCCCACTCGGGGTGACAAATGCAAAAAGAACAATTCATGGACAGAATGCAGAACAATGTCATACATTCACCCCAGTACAGAGATCTAGGCCTAAATCCATCGTTTTTTTGCTCACCATGCCAATTCAGTTTGGACCCAGCCATATACAAATCAGTCTTCACCCTGTGCCCTATGGGAACAGTCCAGCCTGAACTGCCAGGCCAGGTCCTCCCTGGACTGGAAACAAGCATCCTCGGACCGGTTTTGGGGTTTCACCCTCATCAGCCAGGATAGCTTGACTCCAGTGGCATGGAGAGCACAGAACCCACGTCTGGGCATACCCGTCCCACTCGGGGTGACAAATGCAAAAAGAACAATTGATGGACAGAATGCAGAAGAATGTCATACATTCACCCCAGTACAGAGATCTGGGCCTAAATCCATAGTTTTTTTGCTCACCATGCCATTCCAGTTTCGACCCAGCCATATGCAAATCAGTCTTGACCCTGTGCCCAATGGGAACAGTCCAGCTCGAACTGCCAGGCCACGTCCTCCCTGGACTGGAAATAAGCATCCTAGGACCGGTTTCGGGTTTTACCCTCATCAGTCAGGATAGCTTAACTCCAGTGGCATGGAGAGCACGGGACCCACGTCTGGGCATACCCGTCCCACTCGGGGTGACAAATGCAAAAAGAACAATTGATGGACAGAATGCAGAACAATGTCATACATTCACCCCAGTACAGAGATCTGGGCCTAAATCCATCGTTTTTTTGCTCACCATGCCATTCCAGTTTGGACCCAGCCATATGCAAATCAGTCTTGACCCTGTGCCCAATGGGACCAGTCCAGCCCGAACTTCCAGACCAGGTCCTCCCTTGACCTGGAAACAAGCATCCTAGGACCGGTTTCGGGGTTTCACCCCATATCAGCCAGGATAGCTTGACTCCAGTGGCATGGAGAGCACGGGACCCACGTCTGGGCATACCCGTCCCACTTGGGGTGACGAATGCAAAAAGAACAATTGATGGACAGAATGCAGAACAATGTCATACATTCACCCCAGTACAGAGATCTGGGCCTAAATCCATCGTTTTTTGCTCACCATGCCAATCCAGTTTGGACCCAGCCATATGCAAATCAGTCTTGACCCTGTGCCCAATGGGAACAGTCCAGCCTGAACTGCCAGGCCAGGTCCTCCCTGGACTGGAAACAAGCATCCTAGAACCGGTTTCGGGGTTTCACCCTCATCAGCCAGGATAGCTTGACTCCAGTGGCATGGAGAGCACGGGACCCACGTCTGGGCATACCAGTCCCACTCGGGGTGACAAATGCAAAAAGAACAATTGATAGACAGAATGCAGAACAATGTCATACATTCACTCCAGTACAGAGATCTGGGCCTAAATCCATCGTTTTTTGCTCACCATGCCATTCCAGTTTGGACCCAGCCATATGCAAATCAGTCTTGACCCTGTGCCCAATGGGAACAGTCCAGCCCGAACTGCCAGGCCAGGTCCTCCCTGGACTGGAAACAAGCATCCTAGGACCGGTTTTGGGGTTTCACCCTCATCAGCCAGGATAGCTTGACTCCAGTGGCATGGAGAGCACAGGACCCACGTCTGGGCATACCCGTCCCACTCGGGGTGACAGATGCAAAAGAACAATTGATGGACAGAATGCAGAACAATGTCATACCTTCACCCCAGTACAGAGATCTGGGCCTAAATCCATCGTTTTTTGCTCACCATGCCATTCCAGTTTGGACCCAGCCATATGCAAATCAGTCTTGACCCTGTGCCCAATGGGAACAGTCCAGCCCGAACTGCCAGGCCAGGTCCTCCCTGGACTGGAGACAAGCATCCTAGGACCAGTTTCGGGTTTCACCCCTCATCAGCCACGATAGCTTGACTCCAGTGGCATGGAGAGCACGGGACCCACGTCTGGGCATACCCGTCCCACTCGGGGTGACAAATGCAAAAAGAACAATTGATGGACATAATGCAGGACAATGTCATACATTCACCCCAGTACAGAGATCTGTGCCTAAATCCATTGTTTTTGTGCTCACCATGCCATTCCAGTTTGGACCCAGCCATATGCAAATCAGTCTTGACCCTGTGCCCAATGGGAACAGTCCAGCCCGAACTGCCAGGTCAGGTCCTCTCTGGACTGGAAACAAGCATCCTGGGACTGGTTTCGGGGTTTCACCCCTCATCAGCCAGGATAGCTTGACTCCAGTGGCATGGAGAGCACGGGACCCACGTCTGGGCATACCCGTCCCACTCGGGGTGACAAATGCAAAAAGAACAATTGATGGACAGAATGCAGAACAATGTCATACATTCACCCCAGTACAGAGATCTGGGCCTAAATCCATCGTTTTTTGCTCACCATGCCATTCCAGTTTGGACCCAGCCATATGCAAATCAGTCTTGACCCTGTGCCCAATGGGAACAGTCCAGCCCGAACTGCCAGGCCAGGTCCTCCCTGGACTGGAAACAAGCATCCTAGGACCGGTTTCGGGGTTTCACCCTCATCAGCCAGGATAGCTTGACTCCAGTGGCATGGAGAGCACGGGACCCACGTCTGGGCATACCCGTCCCACTCGGGGTGACAAATGCAAAAAGAACAATTGATGGACAGAATGCAGGACAATGTCCTACACTCACCCCAGTACAGAGATCTGGGCCTAAATCCATCGTTTTTTGGCTCACCATGCCATTCCAGTTTGGACCCAGCCATATGCAAATCAGTCTTCACCCTGTGCCCAATGGGAACAGTCCAGCCCGAACTGCCAGGCCAGGTCCTCCCTGGACTGGAAACAAGCATCCTAGGACCGGTTTTGGGGTTTCACCCCTCATCAGCCAGGATAGCTTGACTCCAGTGGCATGGAGAGCACAGGACCCACGTCTGGGCATACCCGTCCCACTCGGGGTGACAAATGCAAAAAGAACAATTGATGGACAGAATGCAGAACAATGTCATACATTCACCCCAGTACAGAGATCTGGGCCTAAATCCATCGTTTTTTGCTCACCATGCCAATCCAGTTTGGACCCAGCCATATGCAAATCAGTCTTGACCCTGTGCCCAATGGGAACAGTCCAGCCCGAACTGCCAGGCCAGGTCCTCCCTGGACTGGAAACAAGCATCCTAGGACCGGTTTCGGCGTTTCATCCCTCATCAGCCAGGATAGCTTGACTCCAGTGGCATGGAGAGCACGGGACCCACGTCTGGGCATACCCGTCCCACTCAGGGTGACAAATGCAAAAAGAACAATTGATGGACAGAATGCAGAACAATGTCATACATTCACCCCAGTACAGAGATCTGGGCCTAAATCCATCGTTTTTTGCTCACCATGCCATTCCAGTTTGGACCCAGCCATATGCAAATCAGTCTTCACCCTGTGCCCAATGGGAACAGTCCAGCCCGAACTACCAGCCCAGGTCCTCCCTGGACTGGAAACAAGCATCCTAGGACTGGTTTCGGGGTTTCACTCCTCATCAGCCAGGATAGCTTGACTCCAGTGGCATGGAGAGCACGGGACCCACGTCTGGGCACACCCTTCCCACTTGGGGTGACAAATGCAAAAAGAACAATTGATGGACAGAATGCAGAACAATGTCATACATTCACCTCAGTACAGAGATTTGGGCCTAAATCCATTGTTTTTTTGCTCACCATGCCAATCCAGTATGGACCCAGCCATATGCAAATCAGTCTTGACCCTGTGCCCAATGGGAACAGTCCAGCCCGAACTGCCAGGCCAGGTCCTCCCTGGACTGGAAACAAGCATCCTAGGACCGGTTTCAGCGTTTCACGCCTCATCAGCCAGGATAACTTGACTCCAGTGGCATGGAGAGCACAGGACCCACGTCTGGGCATACCCGTCCCACTCGGGGTGACAAATGCAAAAAGAACAATTGATGGACAGAATGCAGAACAATGTCATACATTCACCCCAGTACAGAGATCTGGGCCTTAATCCATCGTTTTTGTGCTCGCCATGCCATTCCAGTTTGGTCCCAGCCATATGCATATCAGTCTTGACCCTGTGCCCAATGGTAACAGTCCAGCCCAAACTGCCAGGCCAGGTCCTCCCTGGACTGGAAACAAGCATCCTAGGACCGGTTTCGGGGTTTCACCCCTCATCAGTCAGGATAGCTTGACTCTAGTGGCATGGAGAGCACGGGACCCACGTCTGGGCATACCCGTCCCACTCGGGGTGACAAATGCAAAAAGAACAATTCATGGACAGAATGCAGAACAATGTCATACATTCACCCCAGTACAGAGATCTAGGCCTAAATCCATCGTTTTTTTGCTCACCATGCCAATTCAGTTTGGACCCAGCCATATACAAATCAGTCTTCACCCTGTGCCCTATGGGAACAGTCCAGCCTGAACTGCCAGGCCAGGTCCTCCCTGGACTGGAAACAAGCATCCTCGGACCGGTTTTGGGGTTTCACCCCTCATCAGCCAGGATAGCTTGACTCCAGTGGCATGGAGAGCACAGAACCCACGTCTGGGCATACCCGTCCCACTCGGGGTGACAAATGCAAAAAGAACAATTGATGGACAGAATGCAGAAGAATGTCATACATTCACCCCAGTACAGAGATCTGGGCCTAAATCCATAGTTTTTTTGCTCACCATGCCATTCCAGTTTCGACCCAGCCATATGCAAATCAGTCTTGACCCTGTGCCCAATGGGAACAGTCCAGCTCGAACTGCCAGGCCACGTCCTCCCTGGACTGGAAATAAGCATCCTAGGACCGGTTTCGGGGTTTTACCCCTCATCAGTCAGGATAGCTTAACTCCAGTGGCATGGAGAGCACGGGACCCACGTCTGGGCATACCCGTCCCACTCGGGGTGACAAATGCAAAAGAACAATTGATGGACAGAATGCAGAACAATGTCATACATTCACCCCAGTACAGAGATCTGGGCCTAAATCCATCGTTTTTTTGCTCACCATGCCATTCCAGTTTGGACCCAGCCATATGCAAATCAGTCTTGACCCTGTGCCCAATGGGACCAGTCCAGCCCGAACTTCCAGACCAGGTCCTCCCTTGACCTGAAACAAGCATCCTAGGACCGGTTTCGGGTTTCACCCCATATCAGCCAGGATAGCTTGACTCCAGTGGCATGGAGAGCACGGGACCCACGTCTGGGCATACCCGTCCCACTTGGGGTGACGAATGCAAAAAGAACAATTGATGGACAGAATGCAGAACAATGTCATACATTCACCCCAGTACAGAGATCTGGGCCTAAATCCATCGTTTTTTGCTCACCATGCCAATCCAGTTTGGACCCAGCCATATGCAAATCAGTCTTGACCCTGTGCCCAATGGGAACAGTCCAGCCTGAACTGCCAGGCCAGGTCCTCCCTGGACTGGAAACAAGCATCCTAGAACCGGTTTCGGGTTTCACCCTCATCAGCCAGGATAGCTTGACTCCAGTGGCATGGAGAGCACGGGACCCACGTCTGGGCATACCAGTCCCACTCGGGGTGACAAATGCAAAAAGAACAATTGATAGACAGAATGCAGAACAATGTCATACATTCACTCCAGTACAGAGATCTGGGCCTAAATCCATCGTTTTTTGCTCACCATGCCATTCCAGTTTGGACCCAGCCATATGCAAATCAGTCTTGACCCTGTGCCCAATGGGAACAGTCCAGCCCGAACTGCCAGGCCAGGTCCTCCCTGGACTGGAAACAAGCATCCTAGGACCGGTTTTGGGGTTTCACCCCTCATCAGCCAGGATAGCTTGACTCCAGTGGCATGGAGAGCACAGGACCCACGTCTGGGCATACCCGTCCCACTCGGGGTGACAGATGCAAAAAGAACAATTGATGGACAGAATGCAGAACAATGTCATACCTTCACCCCAGTACAGAGATCTGGGCCTAAATCCATCGTTTTTTGCTCACCATGCCATTCCAGTTTGGACCCAGCCATATGCAAATCAGTCTTGACCCTGTGCCCAATGGGAACAGTCCAGCCCGAACTGCCAGGCCAGGTCCTCCCTGGACTGGAGACAAGCATCCTAGGACCAGTTTCGGGGTTTCACCCTCATCAGCCACGATAGCTTGACTCCAGTGGCATGGAGAGCACGGGACCCACGTCTGGGCATACCCGTCCCACTCGGGGTGACAAATGCAAAAAGAACAATTGATGGACATAATGCAGGACAATGTCATACATTCACCCCAGTACAGAGATCTGTGCCTAAATCCATTGTTTTTGTGCTCACCATGCCATTCCAGTTTGGACCCAGCCATATGCAAATCAGTCTTGACCCTGTGCCCAATGGGAACAGTCCAGCCCGAACTGCCAGGTCAGGTCCTCTCTGGACTGGAAACAAGCATCCTGGGACTGGTTTCGGGGTTTCACCCTCATCAGCCAGGATAGCTTGACTCCAGTGGCATGGAGAGCACGGGACCCACGTCTGGGCATACCCGTCCCACTCGGGGTGACAAATGCAAAAAGAACAATTGATGGACAGAATGCAGAACAATGTCATACATTCACTCCAGTACAGAGATCTGGGCCTAAATCCATCGTTTTTTGCTCACCATGCCATTCCAGTTTGGACCCAGCCATATGCAAATCAGTCTTGACCCTGTGCCCAATGGGAACAGTCCAGCCCGAACTGCCAGGCCAGGTCCTTCCTGGACAGGAAACAAGCATCCTAGGACCAGTTTCGGGGTTTCACCCCTCATCAGCCAGGATAGCTTGACTCCAGTGGCATGGAGAGCACGGGACCCACATCTGGGCATACCCGTCCCACTCGGGGTGACAAATGCAAAAAGAACAATTGATGGACAGAATGCAGAACAATGTCATACATTCACCCCAGTACAGAGATCTGGGCCTAAATCCATCGTTTTTGCTCACCATGCCAATCCAGGTTGGACCCAGCCATATGCAAATCAGTCTTCACTCTGTGCCCTATGGGAACAGTCCAGCCTGAACTGCCAGGCCAGGTCCTCCCTGGACTGGAAACAAGCATCCTAGGACCGGTTTTGGGGTTTCACCCTCATCAGCCAGGATAGCTTGACTCCAATGGCATGGAGAGCACAGGACCCACGTCTGGGCATACCCGTCCCACTCGGGTGACAAATGCAAAAGAACAATTGATGGACAGAATGCAGAACAATGTCATACATTCACCCCAGTACAGAGATCTGGGCCTAAATCCATCGTTTTTTTGCTCACCATGCCATTCCAGTTTGGACCCAGCCATATGCAAATCAGTCTTGACCCTGTGCCCAATGGGAACAGTCCAGCCCGAACTGCCAGGCCAGGTCCTCCCTGGACTGGAAACAAGCATCCTAGGACCGGTTTCGAGGTTTCATCCCTCATCAGCCAGGATAGCTTGACTCCAGTGGCATGGAGAGCACGGGACCCACGTCTGGGCATACCCGTC